>CM060431.1:82543196-82871854 GCA_030545235.1 Helianthus tuberosus
ACATCATCTTACATACCTCTTATATACTAATACGTTAATTACATGAGATTTAAACTTTGATTTATAGCCCATGTTCATCTAAGGATCAAACAAAATCATGTTTAGAAAGTCCGCCGTAGTCCACGGATAACAAACCGAAGTCTACGATCCATAAATCAACTTAAATCACAAATTTCAGACTTTTGGACTTGGGGAGGTCGTCGGCGACGGCCCTAGGGCCCCGTCGGCGACGGCCCGTAGTTTTTCCCGTCGGCCAAAACCCCGTAGACAGGAAAATAAGGCGTCTGAGAAAACTGACTTTCCCATGCCCGTCGGCGACGGCCTCTCTAAAGTGTATTTTCCTGCAGTTCCGTTTCGACGTCCGAACGCACTAAAACGCGCATAACTTCCGAACCGTTTACCCGTTTAACCTCCCGTTTCTTCCTACATGCTTGTAAATTCACATTCTATCATATAAACTTAAAATCCCATATCCAGATTAAGGAAATTCTTATCATACGCTCTATCGGTTTATTATCATTTCCTATTTATTTGACCCGTTATGGGTATTCGCGCATTAATTGGTCTAAGACTAGCAAGACCATACTTCCCACCTCCATACTTGTCCAAAACATTACACTAATCGTATAGCTTGTTTCTAAACCACTTATTAAGATCGTTTGCCTAAAATACCCATCAAGGGCATTTTGGTCAACTTTAAATCCCATCCTTCACGACGTAAGACTACGACACATAATTGACCTCAACCAACATGTTTAGTTAATTAAAACACCATATAACTTAATCGAACATAAGAAGTGATTACAGAAATCACTTACCTCGTGCGTCCGAGTTCGTGTCCGTTATCTTGCCTCCTTTTTATATCCGTTAACCTTCTATGCTTTTATCCGTCTTGATATGATCCCTATACTTTCACATCATCGCAATCATATTCTTGTTAGCATACATGATTACGGATGTTAATGATCAGATCAAATGCATATTTCCCATTTGACTTTCATTAGTCGATTCTAGCAAACATAAGACATATTCCCAAATTCACATCCCTTTCAAATTTATATAATTCACCATGTCATTCCATATAACGTGTATTGATGTAACATGTACCGTACGACTTCCTAATATCCTACCTTTACAACAACAAGTTAAATTATGCTTCCTATGTGTAGTTGACTTTCAGAAGTCAACGGTTTATCATATGAACTTCCGACTTATCCACATATATCTTGTAACATCATTTATGTTATATCAATGACACACTATACATCTCTTACTCATGATGCAAATGTGTTCACAATCACATAATCACCTAATTTTATACCCATTCACATACATATTATGTTCCATCCACACTAGTATTTTTATTACTTCATAATTAACACCATAACACATATTAGCTAACCAACATCATTCCATTATTATTCCCTTGCACAAACCTCATACGCTTCACATTTAGTGTTCATTTAATGCATAATTTCAATTAAGAAATAAGTCAAGCATACGATGAATGTCATACCCTTACAACATAGAGTACAACCTTCTAATGCACACTTTTTAACAAATCATGTTTACAATCAAAATTCCACATGAACTCGATCTAAAACACACTTCTCATGTTAGTTTACTAACAACCACATCATTATCACCCTTTATACATATTGACCCACAACTTGCATACAATTTCCTATATTATTGTCACATAAGCATTTCATCAAACACTTGGTGTGCATCTCACTTTCTAAGCATAATGTACAAGTATCATAAGCTCATTCTTCTACTACTTGCTTTCATTCATCAATTATAACCAAATATCATACACACTCTATAATACACACAATCCATCTAACAAGAATTTATCTAATACCTCACACTACATCATGATTTGAACAAGACTTGGATATGGGTGAAACACCCATGTCATCTTCATCACCCAACTAGTGGGTTTTCATCTCAAACATCAATTTACTTGAAATTACATACAAAATAAGTTCTATTTGATGCTTCTAATACCTAATCATGCTTAGTTTCATACCAATTCATGCACTTGATCATAACCCATTTCTAAAAAGATTATCAAATAAGAATCTACAACTTACCAAGTGATTTATAGGGCTAGATGATCAAGAATTCGAGTACATGCATGAATTTCAGCTTGAATCCATCTTCAATTTAGACAAAAGTGGCTGAATTGAAGGTTTCTCCATCTCCTTCTTGTGGGTGTCGACCACACCACCAACACACACACACACATACTGAACTTTCTAGTTTAATAGAAACTTAAACTCAAATTCCCACTTTTAGTCCTTCTAGTTTATTCTTTTGTCACCAATAGCACTAAGTTTCATTCTCTTGTTACTTAACTAACTATTTAACTTAGTTAAATAGCTCGGTTATTTTATTTTATGACATTACATAAAGAAACATACTAGTCAATTAAAATTCGAGTTTTGGGGTGTTACAAGTCTACCCCCCCTTAAGGAAGGTTTCGTCCCCGAAACCTTACTTCTACCTTCTTACTCTTACATGCACTGTCCACTACTTAAGCCAGATTTAAAACTCATTCTTAGCCTACTTCTAAAAGTCAACCCTTCCTTATCATATCATATCTTGCGTTACCACAGGCTCGTGCGGAAGTACTTTTTTCAATTCATAACTTTATACTTAAATTCACATATTAAACAATTTACTAACCTTACTATTTTGGCATAATGCCACGACCCGCGAAAGCAAACCGAATACTTCATTACAGATCTAAACCATCCTAGGATTGATCTCATTCATCTGGGTATTGAGCTTCCGCTCATGAGATTTCTTTCGCTGATCTTGATAGGTTTATCACACTATGATATCTGACGGAAGTAGATTCCATTGATTCGTCATCCTTATCTTACGGTGATCATTCCTTTCCGATTGGTGACATTGCGTGTCTATTCATCAAGCTCACCTATGAGTACAAAACTTAACATATCAAAACATTAACTAACGAGTTCAGATGGCGATCGCCATCTGACCCGTATGACCCATTTATCCTTTCGACCATTCTTGCATGCAACGCACTTGTATAAATATATTCATATATATATATATACATGAAAGTTTAAGCATAATTTGAATCATATCACTTAAGAAATATTTACTTGTCTGGTCCGTAATTACTTACACATTCGGATATTTTCATTCCTATCATTCTTTTGTTCATTTACTTTACATTTACTTATATGACTTGTTTGACGCATATGTGGTCAAGCTATCGACTTCTTCTTATGTAGACTAGTTCCGTCTTTTATATCTTAAATCTGTTTCGCGGATTTGAACTCATTATCACATACCTTTCATACCTTCTGTGTTTTGAATCCGTCTCACAGATTCAAACATAGCATTCACATCTTTCATTCTTTGAATCCGTCTCTCGGATTCAAACATTGCATTTACGCCTTTCATCCTTTGAATCCGTCTCGCAGATTCAAGCATTGCATTCATATCTTTCATTCTTTGAATCCGTCTCGCGGATTCAAACATTGCATTTACGCTTTTCATCCCTTGAATCCGTCTCGCAGATTCAAGCATTGCATTCATATCTTTCATTCTTTGAATCCGTCTCGCGGATTCAAACATTGCATTTACGCTTTTCATCCCTTGAATCCGTCTCGCGGATTCAAGCATTGCATTCATATATTGTTGATCCGTACTTTCTTACGGATTCAACATTCTTATTCTTATCATTCGCACTTCTCACTCTTACTTAGTACTATCAATCTCCTGATAGTCTTACTACCCATTTCACCCATACACCCACCTGCTACCCAATTCTAACGGACACACCTGTAACAATTATCACGGGCCCACGAACGTCATATGTTTCTTGTGTACTGGCCAGGTACACAATCCACATACTAGTTTCGTGTCTTCGTGTAATTGTCACCTTATGTCCGAAGAATTAGGTTTCGGCACGTGTAACAATTCCAAAACTTCATTACCATTCTTATCATTATTTTTCATTTAAAATTTTCCTTTCATTGTTAGGTTTTACCATCACATGTACTTACATATATTAAATATATGTACTTGGGTCAATATGTCATATTACATACCTTGGTGCCGGTGCTAGACCGCATCCACAAATCATTCTTTCCAAGCAACCATGCTTACCTTACACATAACACTTTGTTAGTTATCTTCCAATACATACTTAAGCACATACTTACCTTGGCTTTTACCCTTAGATCTTGACCGAGTCTTGGATTGTACGGGTTCCTAGTCACGAGAGCACACGAGTTTGAGTTCAAGTATCTACCTACTCATACTTGATTCTCTCAAACCAGGGCTCTGATACCAACTTGTAAGACCCTAATTCGTATTTGACAAAAAGTCGCAGCGGAAACACGTACCATAAAATTTCTTTCATTATAAATACCTCAACTTATTTAAAATTTAACTTTAACACAGCTCTTTCTCATAAATCCGTCATCCTCTTATTTACTAGTTAAAAACATAGCTTATGTTTACTACATTATGTACATCAACGTCTCCGTACAATCTCTCTAGTGACTCGATCTTCGATCTCCAATCCTTGGATATCCTCATGACTTGTACTACCTGCGCTCACCACATAAAATTCACAACATTAGTACGCATTATAAACATACAAGGTTTGTTCACGTTTACTTCTCGTTTCGTTAACTCTTTACATCCCAGCTTTCCCATCCTGATGATACGATCCGTAGTGAGACTTCTTTGGTATTCCTGCGTTACACTTCATTCACCAAGCACGCTATTATTACCGTTAGTACTCACTTTCATTAGATGCATGCGTACATACTTTCATACAAACTGATACATACATTTACGGTCACAAATAGCAACTTTCCTACATACGTACCTACATACATACGTACGTACCTACGTACATGCATACCTAAATACACCCATTCCTACCTACATACATACATACCTATATTCATAAATACATACATACATACATACATACTTATTACATGCCTTCACACAAACCTACATACGTGCATACCTTCGTACCTACTCACTTTCATTACATACGTTCTACCTACCTACACACCTACATTTAAACGCATAAGACATACATACGTATATACCTTTCTTACATCTTTACATACATGCATACACTCGTACATATCTTTATACATACATAAACACACATCCGCATACATACATACATTCCTACGCCTTCACATATATACATACTATCACACGTATCTTCATATATACATAAATACGCATCTACATACACGCACATCATCTTACATACCTCTTATATACTAATACGTTAATTACATGAGATTTAAACTTTGATTTATAGCCCATGTTCATCTAAGGATCAAACAAAATCATGTTTAGAAAGTCCGCCGTAGTCCACGGATAACAAACCGAAGTCTACGATCCATAAATCAACTTAAATCACAAATTTCAGACTTTTGGACTTGGGGAGGTCGTCGGCGACGGCCCTAGGGCCCGTCGGCGACGGCCCGTAGTTTTTCCCGTCGGCCAAAACCCCGTAGACAGGAAAATAAGGCGTCTGAGAAAACTGACTTTCCCATGCCCGTCGGCGACGGCCTCTCTAAAGTGTATTTTCCTGCAGTTCCGTTTCGACGTCCGAACGCACTAAAACGCGCATAACTTCCGAACCGTTTACCCGTTTAACCTCCCGTTTCTTCCTACATGCTTGTAAATTCACATTCTATCATATAAACTTAAAATCCCATATCCAGATTAAGGAAATTCTTATCATACGCTCTATCGGTTTATTATCATTTCCTATTTATTTGACCCGTTATGGGTATTCGCGCATTAATTGGTCTAAGACTAGCAAGACCATACTTCCCACCTCCATACTTGTCCAAAACATTACACTAATCGTATAGCTTGTTTCTAAACCACTTATTAAGATCGTTTGCCTAAAATACCCATCAAGGGCATTTTGGTCAACTTTAAATCCCATCCTTCACGACGTAAGACTACGACACATAATTGACCTCAACCAACATGTTTAGTTAATTAAAACACCATATAACTTAATCGAACATAAGAAGTGATTACAGAAATCACTTACCTCGTGCGTCCGAGTTCGTGTCCGTTATCTTGCCTCCTTTTTATATCCGTTAACCTTCTATGCTTTTATCCGTCTTGATATGATCCCTATACTTTCACATCATCGCAATCATATTCTTGTTAGCATACATGATTACGGATGTTAATGATCAGATCAAATGCATATTTCCCATTTGACTTTCATTAGTCGATTCTAGCAAACATAAGACATATTCCCAAATTCACATCCCTTTCAAATTTATATAATTCACCATGTCATTCCATATAACGTGTATTGATGTAACATGTACCGTACGACTTCCTAATATCCTACCTTTACAACAACAAGTTAAATTATGCTTCCTATGTGTAGTTGACTTTCAGAAGTCAACGGTTTATCATATGAACTTCCGACTTATCCACATATATCTTGTAACATCATTTATGTTATATCAATGACACACTATACATCTCTTACTCATGATGCAAATGTGTTCACAATCACATAATCACCTAATTTTATACCCATTCACATACATATTATGTTCCATCCACACTAGTATTTTTATTACTTCATAATTAACACCATAACACATATTAGCTAACCAACATCATTCCATTATTATTCCCTTGCACAAACCTCATACGCTTCACATTTAGTGTTCATTTAATGCATAATTTCAATTAAGAAATAAGTCAAGCATACGATGAATGTCATACCCTTACAACATAGAGTACAACCTTCTAATGCACACTTTTTAACAAATCATGTTTACAATCAAAATTCCACATGAACTCGATCTAAAACACACTTCTCATGTTAGTTTACTAACAACCACATCATTATCACCCTTTATACATATTGACCCACAACTTGCATACAATTTCCTATATTATTGTCACATAAGCATTTCATCAAACACTTGGTGTGCATCTCACTTTCTAAGCATAATGTACAAGTATCATAAGCTCATTCTTCTACTACTTGCTTTCATTCATCAATTATAACCAAATATCATACACACTCTATAATACACACAATCCATCTAACAAGAATTTATCTAATACCTCACACTACATCATGATTTGAACAAGACTTGGATATGGGTGAAACACCCATGTCATCTTCATCACCCAACTAGTGGGTTTTCATCTCAAACATCAATTTACTTGAAATTACATACAAAATAAGTTCTATTTGATGCTTCTAATACCTAATCATGCTTAGTTTCATACCAATTCATGCACTTGATCATAACCCATTTCTAAAAAGATTATCAAATAAGAATCTACAACTTACCAAGTGATTTATAGGGCTAGATGATCAAGAATTCGAGTACATGCATGAATTTCAGCTTGAATCCATCTTCAATTTAGACAAAAGTGGCTGAATTGAAGGTTTCTCCATCTCCTTCTTGTGGGTGTCGACCACACCACCAACACACACACACACATACTGAACTTTCTAGTTTAATAGAAACTTAAACTCAAATTCCCACTTTTAGTCCTTCTAGTTTATTCTTTTGTCACCAATAGCACTAAGTTTCATTCTCTTGTTACTTAACTAACTATTTAACTTAGTTAAATAGCTCGGTTATTTTATTTTATGACATTACATAAAGAAACATACTAGTCAATTAAAATTCGAGTTTTGGGGTGTTACAAGTCTACCCCCCTTAAGGAAGGTTTCGTCCCCGAAACCTTACTTCTACCTTCTTACTCTTACATGCACTGTCCACTACTTAAGCCAGATTTAAAACTCATTCTTAGCCTACTTCTAAAAGTCAACCCTTCCTTATCATATCATATCTTGCGTTACCACAGGCTCGTGCGGAAGTACTTTTTTCAATTCATAACTTTATACTTAAATTCACATATTAAACAATTTACTAACCTTACTATTTTGGCATAATGCCACGACCCGCGAAAGCAAACCGAATACTTCATTACAGATCTAAACCATCCTAGGATTGATCTCATTCATCTGGGTATTGAGCTTCCGCTCATGAGATTTCTTTCGCTGATCTTGATAGGTTTATCACACTATGATATCTGACGGAAGTAGATTCCATTGATTCGTCATCCTTATCTTACGGTGATCATTCCTTTCCGATTGGTGACATTGCGTGTCTATTCATCAAGCTCACCTATGAGTACAAAACTTAACATATCAAAACATTAACTAACGAGTTCAGATGGCGATCGCCATCTGACCCGTATGACCCATTTATCCTTTCGACCATTCTTGCATGCAACGCACTTGTATAAATATATTCATATATATATATATATACATGAAAGTTTAAGCATAATTTGAATCATATCACTTAAGAAATATTTACTTGTCTGGTCCGTAATTACTTACACATTCGGATATTTTCATTCCTATCATTCTTTTGTTCATTTACTTTACATTTACTTATATGACTTGTTTGACGCATATGTGGTCAAGCTATCGACTTCTTCTTATGTAGACTAGTTCCGTCTTTTATATCTTAAATCTGTTTCGCGGATTTGAACTCATTATCACATACCTTTCATACCTTCTGTGTTTTGAATCCGTCTCACAGATTCAAACATAGCATTCACATCTTTCATTCTTTGAATCCGTCTCTCGGATTCAAACATTGCATTTACGCCTTTCATCCTTTGAATCCGTCTCGCAGATTCAAGCATTGCATTCATATCTTTCATTCTTTGAATCCGTCTCGCGGATTCAAACATTGCATTTACGCTTTTCATCCCTTGAATCCGTCTCGCAGATTCAAGCATTGCATTCATATCTTTCATTCTTTGAATCCGTCTCGCGGATTCAAACATTGCATTTACGCTTTTCATCCCTTGAATCCGTCTCGCGGATTCAAGCATTGCATTCATATATTGTTGATCCGTACTTTCTTACGGATTCAACATTCTTATTCTTATCATTCGCACTTCTCACTCTTACTTAGTACTATCAATCTCCTGATAGTCTTACTACCCATTTCACCCATACACCCACCTGCTACCCAATTCTAACGGACACACCTGTAACAATTATCACGGGCCCACGAACGTCATATGTTTCTTGTGTACTGGCCAGGTACACAATCCACATACTAGTTTCGTGTCTTCGTGTAATTGTCACCTTATGTCCGAAGAATTAGGTTTCGGCACGTGTAACAATTCCAAAACTTCATTACCATTCTTATCATTATTTTTCATTTAAAATTTTCCTTTCATTGTTAGGTTTTACCATCACATGTACTTACATATATTAAATATATGTACTTGGGTCAATATGTCATATTACATACCTTGGTGCCGGTGCTAGACCGCATCCACAAATCATTCTTTCCAAGCAACCATGCTTACCTTACACATAACACTTTGTTAGTTATCTTCCAATACATACTTAAGCACATACTTACCTTGGCTTTTACCCTTAGATCTTGATCGAGTCTTGGATTGTACGGGTTCCTAGTCACGAGAGCACACGAGTTTGAGTTCAGGTATCTACCTACTCATACTTGATTCTCTCAAACCAGGGCTCTGATACCAACTTGTAAGACCCTAATTCGTATTTGACAAAAAGTCGCAGCGGAAACACGTACCATAAAATTTCTTTCATTATAAATACCTCAACTTATTTAAAATTTAACTTTAACACAGCTCTTTCTCATAAATCCGTCATCCTCTTATTTACTAGTTAAAAACATAGCTTATGTTTACTACATTATGTACATCAACGTCTCCGTACAATCTCTCTAGTGACTCGATCTTCGATCTCCAATCCTTGGATATCCTCATGACTTGTACTACCTGCGCTCACCACATAAAATTCACAACATTAGTACGCATTATAAACATACAAGGTTTGTTCACGTTTACTTCTCGTTTCGTTAACTCTTTACATCCCAGCTTTCCCATCCTGATGATACGATCCGTAGTGAGACTTCTTTGGTATTCCTGCGTTACACTTCATTCACCAAGCACGCTATTATTACCGTTAGTACTCACTTTCATTAGATGCATGCGTACATACTTTCATACAAACTGATACATACATTTACGGTCACAAATAGCAACTTTCCTACATACGTACCTACATACATACGTACGTACCTACGTACATGCATACCTAAATACACCCATTCCTACCTACATACATACATACCTATATTCATAAATACATACATACATACATACATACTTATTACATGCCTTCACACAAACCTACATACGTGCATACCTTCGTACCTACTCACTTTCATTACATACGTTCTACCTACCTACACACCTACATTTAAACGCATAAGACATACATACGTATATACCTTTCTTACATCTTTACATACATGCATACACTCGTACATATCTTTATACATACATAAACACACATCCGCATACATACATACATTCCTACGCCTTCACATATATACATACTATCACACGTATCTTCATATATACATAAATACGCATCTACATACACGCACATCATCTTACATACCTCTTATATACTAATACGTTAATTACATGAGATTTAAACTTTGATTTATAGCCCATGTTCATCTAAGGATCAAACAAAATCATGTTTAGAAAGTCCGCCGTAGTCCACGGATAACAAACCGAAGTCTACGATCCATAAATCAACTTAAATCACAAATTTCAGACTTTTGGACTTGGGGAGGTCGTCGGCGACGGCCCTAGGGCCCGTCGGCGACGGCCCGTAGTTTTTCCCGTCGGCCAAAACCCCGTAGACAGGAAAATAAGGCGTCTGAGAAAACTGACTTTCCCATGCCCGTCGGCGACGGCCTCTCTAAAGTGTATTTTCCTGCAGTTCCGTTTCGACGTCCGAACGCACTAAAACGCGCATAACTTCCGAACCGTTTACCCGTTTAACCTCCCGTTTCTTCCTACATGCTTGTAAATTCACATTCTATCATATAAACTTAAAATCCCATATCCAGATTAAGGAAATTCTTATCATACGCTCTATCGGTTTATTATCATTTCCTATTTATTTGACCCGTTATGGGTATTCGCGCATTAATTGGTCTAAGACTAGCAAGACCATACTTCCCACCTCCATACTTGTCCAAAACATTACACTAATCGTATAGCTTGTTTCTAAACCACTTATTAAGATCGTTTGCCTAAAATACCCATCAAGGGCATTTTGGTCAACTTTAAATCCCATCCTTCACGACGTAAGACTACGACACATAATTGACCTCAACCAACATGTTTAGTTAATTAAAACACCATATAACTTAATCGAACATAAGAAGTGATTACAGAAATCACTTACCTCGTGCGTCCGAGTTCGTGTCCGTTATCTTGCCTCCTTTTTATATCCGTTAACCTTCTATGCTTTTATCCGTCTTGATATGATCCCTATACTTTCACATCATCGCAATCATATTCTTGTTAGCATACATGATTACGGATGTTAATGATCAGATCAAATGCATATTTCCCATTTGACTTTCATTAGTCGATTCTAGCAAACATAAGACATATTCCCAAATTCACATCCCTTTCAAATTTATATAATTCACCATGTCATTCCATATAACGTGTATTGATGTAACATGTACCGTACGACTTCCTAATATCCTACCTTTACAACAACAAGTTAAATTATGCTTCCTATGTGTAGTTGACTTTCAGAAGTCAACGGTTTATCATATGAACTTCCGACTTATCCACATATATCTTGTAACATCATTTATGTTATATCAATGACACACTATACATCTCTTACTCATGATGCAAATGTGTTCACAATCACATAATCACCTAATTTTATACCCATTCACATACATATTATGTTCCATCCACACTAGTATTTTTATTACTTCATAATTAACACCATAACACATATTAGCTAACCAACATCATTCCATTATTATTCCCTTGCACAAACCTCATACGCTTCACATTTAGTGTTCATTTAATGCATAATTTCAATTAAGAAATAAGTCAAGCATACGATGAATGTCATACCCTTACAACATAGAGTACAACCTTCTAATGCACACTTTTTAACAAATCATGTTTACAATCAAAATTCCACATGAACTCGATCTAAAACACACTTCTCATGTTAGTTTACTAACAACCACATCATTATCACCCTTTATACATATTGACCCACAACTTGCATACAATTTCCTATATTATTGTCACATAAGCATTTCATCAAACACTTGGTGTGCATCTCACTTTCTAAGCATAATGTACAAGTATCATAAGCTCATTCTTCTACTACTTGCTTTCATTCATCAATTATAACCAAATATCATACACACTCTATAATACACACAATCCATCTAACAAGAATTTATCTAATACCTCACACTACATCATGATTTGAACAAGACTTGGATATGGGTGAAACACCCATGTCATCTTCATCACCCAACTAGTGGGTTTTCATCTCAAACATCAATTTACTTGAAATTACATACAAAATAAGTTCTATTTGATGCTTCTAATACCTAATCATGCTTAGTTTCATACCAATTCATGCACTTGATCATAACCCATTTCTAAAAAGATTATCAAATAAGAATCTACAACTTACCAAGTGATTTATAGGGCTAGATGATCAAGAATTCGAGTACATGCATGAATTTCAGCTTGAATCCATCTTCAATTTAGACAAAAGTGGCTGAATTGAAGGTTTCTCCATCTCCTTCTTGTGGGTGTCGACCACACCACCAACACACACACACACATACTGAACTTTCTAGTTTAATAGAAACTTAAACTCAAATTCCCACTTTTAGTCCTTCTAGTTTATTCTTTTGTCACCAATAGCACTAAGTTTCATTCTCTTGTTACTTGACTAACTATTTAACTTAGTTAAATAGCTCGGTTATTTTATTTTATGACATTACATAAAGAAACATACTAGTCAATTAAAATTCGAGTTTTGGGGTGTTACAAGTCTACCCCCCTTAAGGAAGGTTTCGTCCCCGAAACCTTACTTCTACCTTCTTACTCTTACATGCACTGTCCACTACTTAAGCCAGATTTAAAACTCATTCTTAGCCTACTTCTAAAAGTCAACCCTTCCTTATCATATCATATCTTGCGTTACCACAGGCTCGTGCGGAAGTACTTTTTTCAATTCATAACTTTATACTTAAATTCACATATTAAACAATTTACTAACCTTACTATTTTGGCATAATGCCACGACCCGCGAAAGCAAACCGAATACTTCATTACAGATCTAAACCATCCTAGGATTGATCTCATTCATCTGGGTATTGAGCTTCCGCTCATGAGATTTCTTTCGCTGATCTTGATAGGTTTATCACACTATGATATCTGACGGAAGTAGATTCCATTGATTCGTCATCCTTATCTTACGGTGATCATTCCTTTCCGATTGGTGACATTGCGTGTCTATTCATCAAGCTCACCTATGAGTACAAAACTTAACATATCAAAACATTAACTAACGAGTTCAGATGGCGATCGCCATCTGACCCGTATGACCCATTTATCCTTTCGACCATTCTTGCATGCAACGCACTTGTATAAATATATTCATATATATATATATATATACATGAAAGTTTAAGCATAATTTGAATCATATCACTTAAGAAATATTTACTTGTCTGGTCCGTAATTACTTACACATTCGGATATTTTCATTCCTATCATTCTTTTGTTCATTTACTTTACATTTACTTATATGACTTGTTTGACGCATATGTGGTCAAGCTATCGACTTCTTCTTATGTAGACTAGTTCCGTCTTTTATATCTTAAATCTGTTTCGCGGATTTGAACTCATTATCACATACCTTTCATACCTTCTGTGTTTTGAATCCGTCTCACAGATTCAAACATAGCATTCACATCTTTCATTCTTTGAATCCGTCTCTCGGATTCAAACATTGCATTTACGCCTTTCATCCTTTGAATCCGTCTCGCAGATTCAAGCATTGCATTCATATCTTTCATTCTTTGAATCCGTCTCGCGGATTCAAACATTGCATTTACGCTTTTCATCCCTTGAATCCGTCTCGCAGATTCAAGCATTGCATTCATATCTTTCATTCTTTGAATCCGTCTCGCGGATTCAAACATTGCATTTACGCTTTTCATCCCTTGAATCCGTCTCGCGGATTCAAGCATTGCATTCATATATTGTTGATCCGTACTTTCTTACGGATTCAACATTCTTATTCTTATCATTCGCACTTCTCACTCTTACTTAGTACTATCAATCTCCTGATAGTCTTACTACCCATTTCACCCATACACCCACCTGCTACCCAATTCTAACGGACACACCTGTAACAATTATCACGGGCCCACGAACGTCATATGTTTCTTGTGTACTGGCCAGGTACACAATCCACATACTAGTTTCGTGTCTTCGTGTAATTGTCACCTTATGTCCGAAGAATTAGGTTTCGGCACGTGTAACAATTCCAAAACTTCATTACCATTCTTATCATTATTTTTCATTTAAAATTTTCCTTTCATTGTTAGGTTTTACCATCACATGTACTTACATATATTAAATATATGTACTTGGGTCAATATGTCATATTACATACCTTGGTGCCGGTGCTAGACCGCATCCACAAATCATTCTTTCCAAGCAACCATGCTTACCTTACACATAACACTTTGTTAGTTATCTTCCAATACATACTTAAGCACATACTTACCTTGGCTTTTACCCTTAGATCTTGATCGAGTCTTGGATTGTACGGGTTCCTAGTCACGAGAGCACACGAGTTTGAGTTCAAGTATCTACCTACTCATACTTGATTCTCTCAAACCAGGGCTCTGATACCAACTTGTAAGACCCTAATTCGTATTTGACAAAAAGTCGCAGCGGAAACACGTACCATAAAATTTCTTTCATTATAAATACCTCAACTTATTTAAAATTTAACTTTAACACAGCTCTTTCTCATAAATCCGTCATCCTCTTATTTACTAGTTAAAAACATAGCTTATGTTTACTACATTATGTACATCAACGTCTCCGTACAATCTCTCTAGTGACTCGATCTTCGATCTCCAATCCTTGGATATCCTCATGACTTGTACTACCTGCGCTCACCACATAAAATTCACAACATTAGTACGCATTATAAACATACAAGGTTTGTTCACGTTTACTTCTCGTTTCACTCTTTACATCCCAGCTTTCCCATCCTGATGATACGATCCGTAGTGAGACTTCTTTGGTATTCCTGCGTTACACTTCATTCACCAAGCACGCTATTATTACCGTTAGTACTCACTTTCATTAGATGCATGCGTACATACTTTCATACAAACTGATACATACATTTACGGTCACAAATAGCAACTTTCCTACATACGTACCCTACATACATACGTACGTACCCCTTACGTACATGCATACCTAAATACACCCATTCCTACCTACATACATACATACCTATATTCATAAATACATACATACATACATACATACTTATTACATGCCTTCACACAAACCTACATACGTGCATACCTTCGTACCTACTCACTTTCATTACATACGTTCTACCTACCTACACACCTACATTTAAACGCATAAGACATACATACGTATATACCTTTCTTACATCTTTACATACATGCATACACTCGTACATATCTTTATACATACATAAACACACATCCGCATACATACATACATTCCTACGCCTTCACATATATACATACTATCACACGTATCTTCATATATACATAAATACGCATCTACATACACGCACATCATCTTACATACCTCTTATATACTAATACGTTAATTACATGAGATTTAAACTTTGATTTATAGCCCATGTTCATCTAAGGATCAAACAAAATCATGTTTAGAAAGTCCGCCGTAGTCCACGGATAACAAACCGAAGCCTACGATCCATAAATCAACTTAAATCACAAATTTCAGACTTTTGGACTTGGGGAGGTCGTCGGCGACGGCCCTAGGGCCCGTCGGCGACGGCCCGTAGTTTTTCCCGTCGGCCAAAACCCCGTAGACAGGAAAATAAGGCGTCTGAGAAAACTGACTTTCCCATGCCCGTCGGCGACGGCCTCTCTAAAGTGTATTTTCCTGCAGTTCCGTTTCGACGTCCGAACGCACTAAAACGCGCATAACTTCCGAACCGTTTACCCGTTTAACCTCCCGTTTCTTCCTACATGCTTGTAAATTCACATTCTATCATATAAACTTAAAATCCCATATCCAGATTAAGGAAATTCTTATCATACGCTCTATCGGTTTATTATCATTTCCTATTTATTTGACCCGTTATGGGTATTCGCGCATTAATTGGTCTAAGACTAGCAAGACCATACTTCCCACCTCCATACTTGTCCAAAACATTACACTAATCGTATAGCTTGTTTCTAAACCACTTATTAAGATCGTTTGCCTAAAATACCCATCAAGGGCATTTTGGTCAACTTTAAATCCCATCCTTCACGACGTAAGACTACGACACATAATTGACCTCAACCAACATGTTTAGTTAATTAAAACACCATATAACTTAATCGAACATAAGAAGTGATTACAGAAATCACTTACCTCGTGCGTCCGAGTTCGTGTCCGTTATCTTGCCTCCTTTTTATATCCGTTAACCTTCTATGCTTTTATCCGTCTTGATATGATCCCTATACTTTCACATCATCGCAATCATATTCTTGTTAGCATACATGATTACGGATGTTAATGATCAGATCAAATGCATATTTCCCATTTGACTTTCATTAGTCGATTCTAGCAAACATAAGACATATTCCCAAATTCACATCCCTTTCAAATTTATATAATTCACCATGTCATTCCATATAACGTGTATTGATGTAACATGTACCGTACGACTTCCTAATATCCTACCTTTACAACAACAAGTTAAATTATGCTTCCTATGTGTAGTTGACTTTCAGAAGTCAACGGTTTATCATATGAACTTCCGACTTATCCACATATATCTTGTAACATCATTTATGTTATATCAATGACACACTATACATCTCTTACTCATGATGCAAATGTGTTCACAATCACATAATCACCTAATTTTATACCCATTCACATACATATTATGTTCCATCCACACTAGTATTTTTATTACTTCATAATTAACACCATAACACATATTAGCTAACCAACATCATTCCATTATTATTCCCTTGCACAAACCTCATACGCTTCACATTTAGTGTTCATTTAATGCATAATTTCAATTAAGAAATAAGTCAAGCATACGATGAATGTCATACCCTTACAACATAGAGTACAACCTTCTAATGCACACTTTTTAACAAATCATGTTTACAATCAAAATTCCACATGAACTCGATCTAAAACACACTTCTCATGTTAGTTTACTAACAACCACATCATTATCACCCTTTATACATATTGACCCACAACTTGCATACAATTTCCTATATTATTGTCACATAAGCATTTCATCAAACACTTGGTGTGCATCTCACTTTCTAAGCATAATGTACAAGTATCATAAGCTCATTCTTCTACTACTTGCTTTCATTCATCAATTATAACCAAATATCATACACACTCTATAATACACACAATCCATCTAACAAGAATTTATCTAATACCTCACACTACATCATGATTTGAACAAGACTTGGATATGGGTGAAACACCCATGTCATCTTCATCACCCAACTAGTGGGTTTTCATCTCAAACATCAATTTACTTGAAATTACATACAAAATAAGTTCTATTTGATGCTTCTAATACCTAATCATGCTTAGTTTCATACCAATTCATGCACTTGATCATAACCCATTTCTAAAAAGATTATCAAATAAGAATCTACAACTTACCAAGTGATTTATAGGGCTAGATGATCAAGAATTCGAGTACATGCATGAATTTCAGCTTGAATCCATCTTCAATTTAGACAAAAGTGGCTGAATTGAAGGTTTCTCCATCTCCTTCTTGTGGGTGTCGACCACACCACCAACACACACACACACATACTGAACTTTCTAGTTTAATAGAAACTTAAACTCAAATTCCCACTTTTAGTCCTTCTAGTTTATTCTTTTGTCACCAATAGCACTAAGTTTCATTCTCTTGTTACTTAACTAACTATTTAACTTAGTTAAATAGCTCGGTTATTTTATTTTATGACATTACATAAAGAAACATACTAGTCAATTAAAATTCGAGTTTTGGGGTGTTACAAGTCTACCCCCCTTAAGGAAGGTTTCGTCCCCGAAACCTTACTTCTACCTTCTTACTCTTACATGCACTGTCCACTACTTAAGCCAGATTTAAAACTCATTCTTAGCCTACTTCTAAAAGTCAACCCTTCCTTATCATATCATATCTTGCGTTACCACAGGCTCGTGCGGAAGTACTTTTTTCAATTCATAACTTTATACTTAAATTCACATATTAAACAATTTACTAACCTTACTATTTTGGCATAATGCCACGACCCGCGAAAGCAAACCGAATACTTCATTACAGATCTAAACCATCCTAGGATTGATCTCATTCATCTGGGTATTGAGCTTCCGCTCATGAGATTTCTTTCGCTGATCTTGATAGGTTTATCACACTATGATATCTGACGGAAGTAGATTCCATTGATTCGTCATCCTTATCTTACGGTGATCATTCCTTTCCGATTGGTGACATTGCGTGTCTATTCATCAAGCTCACCTATGAGTACAAAACTTAACATATCAAAACATTAACTAACGAGTTCAGATGGCGATCGCCATCTGACCCGTATGACCCATTTATCCTTTCGACCATTCTTGCATGCAACGCACTTGTATAAATATATTCATATATATATATATATACATGAAAGTTTAAGCATAATTTGAATCATATCACTTAAGAAATATTTACTTGTCTGGTCCGTAATTACTTACACATTCGGATATTTTCATTCCTATCATTCTTTTGTTCATTTACTTTACATTTACTTATATGACTTGTTTGACGCATATGTGGTCAAGCTATCGACTTCTTCTTATGTAGACTAGTTCCGTCTTTTATATCTTAAATCTGTTTCGCGGATTTGAACTCATTATCACATACCTTTCATACCTTCTGTGTTTTGAATCCGTCTCACAGATTCAAACATAGCATTCACATCTTTCATTCTTTGAATCCGTCTCTCGGATTCAAACATTGCATTTACGCCTTTCATCCTTTGAATCCGTCTCGCAGATTCAAGCATTGCATTCATATCTTTCATTCTTTGAATCCGTCTCGCGGATTCAAACATTGCATTTACGCTTTTCATCCCTTGAATCCGTCTCGCAGATTCAAGCATTGCATTCATATCTTTCATTCTTTGAATCCGTCTCGCGGATTCAAACATTGCATTTACGCTTTTCATCCCTTGAATCCGTCTCGCGGATTCAAGCATTGCATTCATATATTGTTGATCCGTACTTTCTTACGGATTCAACATTCTTATTCTTATCATTCGCACTTCTCACTCTTACTTAGTACTATCAATCTCCTGATAGTCTTACTACCCATTTCACCCATACACCCACCTGCTACCCAATTCTAACGGACACACCTGTAACAATTATCACGGGCCCACGAACGTCATATGTTTCTTGTGTACTGGCCAGGTACACAATCCACATACTAGTTTCGTGTCTTCGTGTAATTGTCACCTTATGTCCGAAGAATTAGGTTTCGGCACGTGTAACAATTCCAAAACTTCATTACCATTCTTATCATTATTTTTCATTTAAAATTTTCCTTTCATTGTTAGGTTTTACCATCACATGTACTTACATATATTAAATATATGTACTTGGGTCAATATGTCATATTACATACCTTGGTGCCGGTGCTAGACCGCATCCACAAATCATTCTTTCCAAGCAACCATGCTTACCTTACACATAACACTTTGTTAGTTATCTTCCAATACATACTTAAGCACATACTTACCTTGGCTTTTACCCTTAGATCTTGATCGAGTCTTGGATTGTACGGGTTCCTAGTCACGAGAGCACACGAGTTTGAGTTCAAGTATCTACCTACTCATACTTGATTCTCTCAAACCAGGGCTCTGATACCAACTTGTAAGACCCTAATTCGTATTTGACAAAAAGTCGCAGCGGAAACACGTACCATAAAATTTCTTTCATTATAAATACCTCAACTTATTTAAAATTTAACTTTAACACAGCTCTTTCTCATAAATCCGTCATCCTCTTATTTACTAGTTAAAAACATAGCTTATGTTTACTACATTATGTACATCAACGTCTCCGTACAATCTCTCTAGTGACTCGATCTTCGATCTCCAATCCTTGGATATCCTCATGACTTGTACTACCTGCGCTCACCACATAAAATTCACAACATTAGTACGCATTATAAACATACAAGGTTTGTTCACGTTTACTTCTCGTTTCGTTAACTCTTTACATCCCAGCTTTCCCATCCTGATGATACGATCCGTAGTGAGACTTCTTTGGTATTCCTGCGTTACACTTCATTCACCAAGCACGCTATTATTACCGTTAGTACTCACTTTCATTAGATGCATGCGTACATACTTTCATACAAACTGATACATACATTTACGGTCACAAATAGCAACTTTCCTACATACGTACCTACATACATACGTACGTACCTACGTACATGCATACCTAAATACACCCATTCCTACCTACATACATACATACCTATATTCATAAATACATACATACATACATACATACTTATTACATGCCTTCACACAAACCTACATACGTGCATACCTTCGTACCTACTCACTTTCATTACATACGTTCTACCTACCTACACACCTACATTTAAACGCATAAGACATACATACGTATATACCTTTCTTACATCTTTACATACATGCATACACTCGTACATATCTTTATACATACATAAACACACATCCGCATACATACATACATTCCTACGCCTTCACATATATACATACTATCACACGTATCTTCATATATACATAAATACGCATCTACATACACGCACATCATCTTACATACCTCTTATATACTAATACGTTAATTACATGAGATTTAAACTTTGATTTATAGCCCATGTTCATCTAAGGATCAAACAAAATCATGTTTAGAAAGTCCGCCGTAGTCCACGGATAACAAACCGAAGTCTACGATCCATAAATCAACTTAAATCACAAATTTCAGACTTTTGGACTTGGGGAGGTCGTCGGCGACGGCCCTAGGGCCCGTCGGCGACGGCCCGTAGTTTTTCCCGTCGGCCAAAACCCCGTAGACAGGAAAATAAGGCGTCTGAGAAAACTGACTTTCCCATGCCCGTCGGCGACGGCCTCTCTAAAGTGTATTTTCCTGCAGTTCCGTTTCGACGTCCGAACGCACTAAAACGCGCATAACTTCCGAACCGTTTACCCGTTTAACCTCCCGTTTCTTCCTACATGCTTGTAAATTCACATTCTATCATATAAACTTAAAATCCCATATCCAGATTAAGGAAATTCTTATCATACGCTCTATCGGTTTATTATCATTTCCTATTTATTTGACCCGTTATGGGTATTCGCGCATTAATTGGTCTAAGACTAGCAAGACCATACTTCCCACCTCCATACTTGTCCAAAACATTACACTAATCGTATAGCTTGTTTCTAAACCACTTATTAAGATCGTTTGCCTAAAATACCCATCAAGGGCATTTTGGTCAACTTTAAATCCCATCCTTCACGACGTAAGACTACGACACATAATTGACCTCAACCAACATGTTTAGTTAATTAAAACACCATATAACTTAATCGAACATAAGAAGTGATTACAGAAATCACTTACCTCGTGCGTCCGAGTTCGTGTCCGTTATCTTGCCTCCTTTTTATATCCGTTAACCTTCTATGCTTTTATCCGTCTTGATATGATCCCTATACTTTCACATCATCGCAATCATATTCTTGTTAGCATACATGATTACGGATGTTAATGATCAGATCAAATGCATATTTCCCATTTGACTTTCATTAGTCGATTCTAGCAAACATAAGACATATTCCCAAATTCACATCCCTTTCAAATTTATATAATTCACCATGTCATTCCATATAACGTGTATTGATGTAACATGTACCGTACGACTTCCTAATATCCTACCTTTACAACAACAAGTTAAATTATGCTTCCTATGTGTAGTTGACTTTCAGAAGTCAACGGTTTATCATATGAACTTCCGACTTATCCACATATATCTTGTAACATCATTTATGTTATATCAATGACACACTATACATCTCTTACTCATGATGCAAATGTGTTCACAATCACATAATCACCTAATTTTATACCCATTCACATACATATTATGTTCCATCCACACTAGTATTTTTATTACTTCATAATTAACACCATAACACATATTAGCTAACCAACATCATTCCATTATTATTCCCTTGCACAAACCTCATACGCTTCACATTTAGTGTTCATTTAATGCATAATTTCAATTAAGAAATAAGTCAAGCATACGATGAATGTCATACCCTTACAACATAGAGTACAACCTTCTAATGCACACTTTTTAACAAATCATGTTTACAATCAAAATTCCACATGAACTCGATCTAAAACACACTTCTCATGTTAGTTTACTAACAACCACATCATTATCACCCTTTATACATATTGACCCACAACTTGCATACAATTTCCTATATTATTGTCACATAAGCATTTCATCAAACACTTGGTGTGCATCTCACTTTCTAAGCATAATGTACAAGTATCATAAGCTCATTCTTTTACTACTTGCTTTCATTCATCAATTATAACCAAATATCATACACACTCTATAATACACACAATCCATCTAACAAGAATTTATCTAATACCTCACACTACATCATGATTTGAACAAGACTTGGATATGGGTGAAACACCCATGTCATCTTCATCACCCAACTAGTGGGTTTTCATCTCAAACATCAATTTACTTGAAATTACATACAAAATAAGTTCTATTTGATGCTTCTAATACCTAATCATGCTTAGTTTCATACCAATTCATGCACTTGATCATAACCCATTTCTAAAAAGATTATCAAATAAGAATCTACAACTTACCAAGTGATTTATAGGGCTAGATGATCAAGAATTCGAGTACATGCATGAATTTCAGCTTGAATCCATCTTCAATTTAGACAAAAGTGGCTGAATTGAAGGTTTCTCCATCTCCTTCTTGTGGGTGTCGACCACACCACCAACACACACACACACATACTGAACTTTCTAGTTTAATAGAAACTTAAACTCAAATTCCCACTTTTAGTCCTTCTAGTTTATTCTTTTGTCACCAATAGCACTAAGTTTCATTCTCTTGTTACTTGACTAACTATTTAACTTAGTTAAATAGCTCGGTTATTTTATTTTATGACATTACATAAAGAAACATACTAGTCAATTAAAATTCGAGTTTTGGGGTGTTACAAGTCTACCCCCCTTAAGGAAGGTTTCGTCCCCGAAACCTTACTTCTACCTTCTTACTCTTACATGCACTGTCCACTACTTAAGCCAGATTTAAAACTCATTCTTAGCCTACTTCTAAAAGTCAACCCTTCCTTATCATATCATATCTTGCGTTACCACAGGCTCGTGCGGAAGTACTTTTTTCAATTCATAACTTTATACTTAAATTCACATATTAAACAATTTACTAACCTTACTATTTTGGCATAATGCCACGACCCGCGAAAGCAAACCGAATACTTCATTACAGATCTAAACCATCCTAGGATTGATCTCATTCATCTGGGTATTGAGCTTCCGCTCATGAGATTTCTTTCGCTGATCTTGATAGGTTTATCACACTATGATATCTGACGGAAGTAGATTCCATTGATTCGTCATCCTTATCTTACGGTGATCATTCCTTTCCGATTGGTGACATTGCGTGTCTATTCATCAAGCTCACCTATGAGTACAAAACTTAACATATCAAAACATTAACTAACGAGTTCAGATGGCGATCGCCATCTGACCCGTATGACCCATTTATCCTTTCGACCATTCTTGCATGCAACGCACTTGTATAAATATATTCATATATATATATATATACATGAAAGTTTAAGCATAATTTGAATCATATCACTTAAGAAATATTTACTTGTCTGGTCCGTAATTACTTACACATTCGGATATTTTCATTCCTATCATTCTTTTGTTCATTTACTTTACATTTACTTATATGACTTGTTTGACGCATATGTGGTCAAGCTATCGACTTCTTCTTATGTAGACTAGTTCCGTCTTTTATATCTTAAATCTGTTTCGCGGATTTGAACTCATTATCACATACCTTTCATACCTTCTGTGTTTTGAATCCGTCTCACAGATTCAAACATAGCATTCACATCTTTCATTCTTTGAATCCGTCTCTCGGATTCAAACATTGCATTTACGCCTTTCATCCTTTGAATCCGTCTCGCAGATTCAAGCATTGCATTCATATCTTTCATTCTTTGAATCCGTCTCGCGGATTCAAACATTGCATTTACGCTTTTCATCCCTTGAATCCGTCTCGCAGATTCAAGCATTGCATTCATATCTTTCATTCTTTGAATCCGTCTCGCGGATTCAAACATTGCATTTACGCTTTTCATCCCTTGAATCCGTCTCGCGGATTCAAGCATTGCATTCATATATTGTTGATCCGTACTTTCTTACGGATTCAACATTCTTATTCTTATCATTCGCACTTCTCACTCTTACTTAGTACTATCAATCTCCTGATAGTCTTACTACCCATTTCACCCATACACCCACCTGCTACCCAATTCTAACGGACACACCTGTAACAATTATCACGGGCCCACGAACGTCATATGTTTCTTGTGTACTGGCCAGGTACACAATCCACATACTAGTTTCGTGTCTTCGTGTAATTGTCACCTTATGTCCGAAGAATTAGGTTTCGGCACGTGTAACAATTCCAAAACTTCATTACCATTCTTATCATTATTTTTCATTTAAAATTTTCCTTTCATTGTTAGGTTTTACCATCACATGTACTTACATATATTAAATATATGTACTTGGGTCAATATGTCATATTACATACCTTGGTGCCGGTGCTAGACCGCATCCACAAATCATTCTTTCCAAGCAACCATGCTTACCTTACACATAACACTTTGTTAGTTATCTTCCAATACATACTTAAGCACATACTTACCTTGGCTTTTACCCTTAGATCTTGATCGAGTCTTGGATTGTACGGGTTCCTAGTCACGAGAGCACACGAGTTTGAGTTCAAGTATCTACCTACTCATACTTGATTCTCTCAAACCAGGGCTCTGATACCAACTTGTAAGACCCTAATTCGTATTTGACAAAAAGTCACAGCGGAAACACGTACCATAAAATTTCTTTCATTATAAATACCTCAACTTATTTAAAATTTAACTTTAACACAGCTCTTTCTCATAAATCCGTCATCCTCTTATTTACTAGTTAAAAACATAGCTTATGTTTACTACATTATGTACATCAACGTCTCCGTACAATCTCTCTAGTGACTCGATCTTCGATCTCCAATCCTTGGATATCCTCATGACTTGTACTACCTGCGCTCACCACATAAAATTCACAACATTAGTACGCATTATAAACATACAAGGTTTGTTCACGTTTACTTCTCGTTTCGTTAACTCTTTACATCCCAGCTTTCCCATCCTGATGATACGATCCGTAGTGAGACTTCTTTGGTATTCCTGCGTTACACTTCATTCACCAAGCACGCTATTATTACCGTTAGTACTCACTTTCATTAGATGCATGCGTACATACTTTCATACAAACTGATACATACATTTACGGTCACAAATAGCAACTTTCCTACATACGTACCTACATACATACGTACGTACCTACGTACATGCATACCTAAATACACCCATTCCTACCTACATACATACATACCTATATTCATAAATACATACATACATACATACATACTTATTACATGCCTTCACACAAACCTACATACGTGCATACCTTCGTACCTACTCACTTTCATTACATACGTTCTACCTACCTACACACCTACATTTAAACGCATAAGACATACATACGTATATACCTTTCTTACATCTTTACATACATGCATACACTCGTACATATCTTTATACATACATAAACACACATCCGCATACATACATACATTCCTACGCCTTCACATATATACATACTATCACACGTATCTTCATATATACATAAATACGCATCTACATACACGCACATCATCTTACATACCTCTTATATACTAATACGTTAATTACATGAGATTTAAACTTTGATTTATAGCCCATGTTCATCTAAGGATCAAACAAAATCATGTTTAGAAAGTCCGCCGTAGTCCACGGATAACAAACCGAAGCCTACGATCCATAAATCAACTTAAATCACAAATTTCAGACTTTTGGACTTGGGGAGGTCGTCGGCGACGGCCCTAGGGCCCGTCGGCGACGGCCCGTAGTTTTTCCCGTCGGCCAAAACCCCGTAGACAGGAAAATAAGGCGTCTGAGAAAACTGACTTTCCCATGCCCGTCGGCGACGGCCTCTCTAAAGTGTATTTTCCTGCAGTTCCGTTTCGACGTCCGAACGCACTAAAACGCGCATAACTTTCGAACCGTTTACCCGTTTAACCTCCCGTTTCTTCCTACATGCTTGTAAATTCACATTCTATCATATAAACTTAAAATCCCATATCCAGATTAAGGAAATTCTTATCATACGCTCTATCGGTTTATTATCATTTCCTATTTATTTGACCCGTTATGGGTATTCGCGCATTAATTGGTCTAAGACTAGCAAGACCATACTTCCCACCTCCATACTTGTCCAAAACATTACACTAATCGTATAGCTTGTTTCTAAACCACTTATTAAGATCGTTTGCCTAAAATACCCATCAAGGGCATTTTGGTCAACTTTAAATCCCATCCTTCACGACGTAAGACTACGACACATAATTGACCTCAACCAACATGTTTAGTTAATTAAAACACCATATAACTTAATCGAACATAAGAAGTGATTACAGAAATCACTTACCTCGTGCGTCCGAGTTCGTGTCCGTTATCTTGCCTCCTTTTTATATCCGTTAACCTTCTATGCTTTTATCCGTCTTGATATGATCCCTATACTTTCACATCATCGCAATCATATTCTTGTTAGCATACATGATTACGGATGTTAATGATCATATCAAATGCATATTTCCCATTTGACTTTCATTAGTCGATTCTAGCAAACATAAGACATATTCCCAAATTCACATCCCTTTCAAATTTATATAATTCACCATGTCATTCCATATAACGTGTATTGATGTAACATGTACCGTACGACTTCCTAATATCCTACCTTTACAACAACAAGTTAAATTATGCTTCCTATGTGTAGTTGACTTTCAGAAGTCAACGGTTTATCATATGAACTTCCGACTTATCCACATATATCTTGTAACATCATTTATGTTATATCAATGACACACTATACATCTCTTACTCATGATGCAAATGTGTTCACAATCACATAATCACCTAATTTTATACCCATTCACATACATATTATGTTCCATCCACACTAGTATTTTTATTACTTCATAATTAACACCATAACACATATTAGCTAACCAACATCATTCCATTATTATTCCCTTGCACAAACCTCATACGCTTCACATTTAGTGTTCATTTAATTCATAATTTCAATTAAGAAATAAGTCAAGCATACGATGAACGTCATACCCTTACAACATAGAGTACAACCTTCTAATGCACACTTTTTAACAAATCATGTTTACAATCAAAATTCCACATGAACTCGATCTAAAACACACTTCTCATGTTAGTTTACTAACAACCACATCATTATCACCCTTTATACATATTGACCCACAACTTGCATACAATTTCCTATATTATTGTCACATAAGCATTTCATCAAACACTTGGTGTGCATCTCACTTTCTAAGCATAATGTACAAGTATCATAAGCTCATTCTTCTACTACTTGCTTTCATTCATCAATTATAACCAAATATCATACACACTCTATAATACACACAATCCATCTAACAAGAATTTATCTAATACCTCACACTACATCATGATTTAAACAAGACTTGGATATGGGTGAAACACCCATGTCATCTTCATCACCCAACTAGTGGGTTTTCATCTCAAACATCAATTTACTTGAAATTACATACAAAATAAGTTCTATTTGATGCTTCTAATACCTAATCATGCTTAGTTTCATACCAATTCATGCATTTGATCATAACCCATTTCTAAAAAGATTATCAAATAAGAATCTACAACTTACCAAGTGATTTATAGGGCTAGATGATCAAGAATTCGAGTACATGCATGAATTTCAGCTAGAATCCATCTTCAATTTAGACAAAAGTGGCTGAATTGAAGGTTTCTCCATCTCCTTCTTGTGGGTGTCGACCACACCACCAACACACACACACACATACTGAACTTTCTAGTTTAATAGAAACTTAAACTCAATTTCCCACTTTTAGTCCTTCTAGTTTATTCTTTTATCACCAATAGCACTAAGTTTCATTCTCTTGTTACTTGACTAACTATTTAACTTAGTTAAATAGCTCGGTTATTTTATTTTATAACATTACATAAAGAAACATACTAGTCAATTAAAATTCGAGTTTTGGGGTGTACAATCATCCACCACCATCATCCATTGTCTATCGTAGAGTGTGTGAGTCGTCTCGGGATCCAAGATTGATCGTAAGAGTTCTTGACAATCAAGGCCATGTTTGCCTAAGTCTCTTACATCACTTGGTGAAGACAAAGTGTCTAGTATAATACTTTTTATTTCTAATCTTTTACACTTTTTATTTGGTTTTGTATTAATGACTTTAATAACTAGTTACTTATGTTGAAGGTGATCTTTCCTTATCGTTTGTCCGTGGTGTCTTGGCATTATTTTACTGTCTATATAAAATAAAAGATTTTCACCATTCATATCTCCACGGACTATATGGAGGTATGTTGGCTACCTGGTCGGGGGTTAAGGGAATGGTTTGGTAAAGGTCTTGCCATTGTTCAGCGTTTAGAGGTCCTGCAATGGACCTGGGTCAAATTTAGTAGGACCTCCTTCAATACTTCACGGTATTGGATGGCGGGGGTCCAAACTCTTTGACCCCCTCATAAGTTAACTACTATTAATACTATAACCCGGCTATTTAGGACTGTATCCCTACTGACTCAGACTACTTAGTCGAGGGTAACGTCACCGCCAAAAGCGGGGCCTACCATAATTTGCATTAATAACTTAATTAATTATCTTCCAATAATCCACCCTTTTAGGATTGTATCCTTGCTGACTCAAACTACTAGGGTGAGGGTAACGTCACCTTCAAAAGAGGGGGCTACTACAATAACTAAGATAATCTCTTAATTATGTGCAAAAGTGCGGAAATAATCAAATGTTATACTAGATACGAGTCGGAACCAAGTGATTCATCTTGTCTATCTGTTTTTATTTTTATTTTTATTTTCAGCATTTTAATTAGTTTTTATTTTTCTTAGTTTAAAACATTTTTCTAAACTTTTTATTTTGATTAGACGTTGAGGATAAACCGGTACTAAAAGCTCTTGTGTCCTTGGACGACCTCGGTATCTTGCCAACACTATACTACGCTCACGATGGGTGCACTTGCCCATATGTGTGTTTAGTGTTAGTAAAATATCGTGTTTTATAAATTTAAAACTTGGCTAAAAATAAGTGTTAAATGGGCTTAAAATATACACCTAATATATATAACACTCGACTACGCATCACCATCTTTCTTCTTTACGAACAACACTGGTGCTCCCCACGGGGATGAACTAGGTTGTATAAATCATTTGCTTAATAATTCATCTAACTGCTTTTTCAATTCTAGCATTTCTGTGGGTGCTAACCGATAAGGTGCCTTGGCTATCGGTGTAGTTTCAGGAATTAGATGAATTCTAAATTCTACTTCCCTATTGGGTGGTAATCCAGGTAGTTCTTCTGGAAAGATATCCGGGTATTCTAATACTACTGGAATTTCCTTTAGTTCCTTATTTTTAGTGTTGATAATGGCTGAAATCATATATACTATTTCTTGTTTTCTTGAATAACTGGCCAATTTCATTACTGAAATGAATTTTAGTGGCTTACGTGGCTTATCTCCTGTAATCACCACTAATTCTCCTGTGGGTGTATGAATTTCTATGTAATTTTTATCACATAGAATTCGAGCATGGTTGGCTACTAACCAATCCATTCCTAACACAATATCAAATACAGCTAAATTCATTGGTAACAGGTTGGCAGAAAATTTATGACCTAAGATTTCTATTTTTCCTTCTCGCAAAACCTTATCTATGTTAACAGAATTCTCATCTGCCGTTTCGACAGTAAAAATTTGCCTAAGGTTGGTTAAGGGTAAGTTACGAGCTTCGCAGAATGAAGTATTTATAAAACTTTGGTTTGCACTAGAATCAAATAATACTTTTGCATAAACGTCATGAACTAGGAACGTACCAGCTATCACGTCAGGGATTAGCTCTGCTTCTTGAGTAGTCAACTGGAAGGCTCTTACGTTCTTTTGGTAGTTCCTTCTGCATGTTTGGCTTTGTTGTCAGCTGGTTTGACCAGTTTCGGGCAGCCCGACCTAAAATGTCCAGCTTCTCCGCAGTTGTAGCAGATTGTTGCTTTCTTCTTCCTGCAATCTTCTTCTTGATGCCCCGGAATTTTGCAGAAATTGTAATACCCTTTGCATTTTCCAAAATGCTTTCTTTTGCAGGTATTGCAAAATGGAACAGTGGAAGATTGCCCAGTTCCCTTTTTTCTTGAAATTACTACTGTTACCCACACGGAATCCTTGGGTAATCTTTTGGGTCACTTCCTTTTTCTGGTTTTCTTCTCTTGTGCGTACCAGCCCGTCAGTTAGGGTGTTGGCTAATTCCACAGCATCATCAATAGTGCGGGATCTCGCAGCTTTGAAGATATCCTGAATTCTGCCAATCAAACCCCAAATGTAGTGAGAAATAAGTACCGGTTCTAGCGAAGCCAGGGTTGGTACTACTCTAGCATACTCGAAGAATGTCGAAGTATACCCTCGGCAATCAACATCTACCATCCGGTGATTGAGGAACTTATTTGCTATTTATTCCTTTTCATATTCGGGACAGAATTTTCTTTCCACCAGATTTTTAAATTCTTCCCAACTCATGGCATAGGCCATGTCGCTTCCTTTGGCTTGTAATACCGTATTCCACCATTCTAGCGCCCCTTCTTTAAAAAGATGCGACGCGTACATGACCTTGTCTTCCTCGGCACATTTACTTATATTAATTACTGCCTCAGTTTTCTCCAACCAACGCAGTGCGGCAGTTTCCCCCTCATTGGCTGCAAATTCCACCGGTTTACAGGCAAGAAATTCCTTGTAAGTGCAACCAGGCTTTGCAGCTTTCATTCTTTTAAGAAATGGGGCTTGTATCACATCATCGTTATTATTATTGTTGCCTCCTCCATTTACACTATTACTAAAGTTGTCATCACGAGTACGTTTGCTGGGAATAGGTGGTGGAGGTTCAACTGGATTTCGGGCAGCAGCAAGGATTCCTGGAATAGCATTTGCTATCCACTGGGCAACGATGTTTTCTATATCTTGCCTATTCAGAAATTGATCTTCATGGTTTTGCCCATATTGATTCACTTCATTAACGGGTTCATTACCAGCATGTTCCATCTGGTAATTAATTTATATAAGTGATTAGCATAAAATAAATAATAACCAAACATAATAATCGCACATAATCACAACAACATGTATAGCCAAAATTGTCGATTCTTCGACTTCCATATTTTATATATGTTAATATGCCTCCGTACACACCAAATATTTTACAAAGTTTTATTTTAGGTTATTTTACATGATTATATTTTTATTATTATATTATTATTAAACACACATTCCCGCAACCACCTTCGATCCCGTCAGCTGGCACCTTTAGAAACGACGTTCCCTCTCGTCGTATTTCCAGGATATCCTCTCCTCTACTTCCTGGATTCTGTTTCATGCGTCCACCAACTCCTCGCCATAGTGGCGGAGTTCAACCAAGTTGTCGGAGCTCATAGGTGGGTGTAGTGGAGGCTCAGGATCAAATTGGGGGAAAAAGGTATTAGGGTTATTCAGGAGATTCTGAAACTACCAGTCAGTGGTCCACCATTCCTCCAGCTCTCCTAGAGGTCGGGAGTTAACAAGGGGATCTGGAATAGCAGGTTCCAGATTAACTGGAAGTTGGGCTTCAGCTGGGTAATTGAAAAGAGTCTCATCGGCAGGTCCGATGAGGTCGCTATTTACCAGTTGGCGGTCCAGCTCTTCCCAGGGTGGCATCTCCGGTGCTTGTCCTGAACTTTCCCCAATCTCTATTCCTTTGCCTTTATCTTTGAGATTCTCAATCTTTACCACTTTCTGTGTTGCTGGCCTCTTCCTACGCACACGCATCCCGCCTACAAGTCTTCTTCTCTTCTTCAGTTTAGGTTTTTCCTGAGGTTGGGCTTGGAATACCATTGGCTCTTCTATGTTAGCCCGGTAGCCAGTAAAGGTACTGATGGTATCCATATCTGAGCTATGGATAGAAAAGTTTTGAAGTGCTTCTGATAGTTCATTCATGCTGTTAGCATACATGAAGAAACACACAAAATTCTAAGTTAAAATTTTGTAAATTAAATTTTCACAAAATCACAGAATGGCAATCAGAAAATTAAGTATTGCTAAATACTTAATTGGCTTAAATCAGTGGCTCTGATACCACTTTTTTTCTGTCACGGCCCCCGTTCTGGTTTTACCCGGTCCAGGAGCTGCGGGACAGAAACCCGTGGTATTTAAGTTTACAGCGGAAGTCTAGCAGGATCGTTTTAAATTTGAAAATGTCCGACTATTTTATTTCACAATTAGGGATAAACCCCGTAATTTACATTAGAGGAATTTTACTAGAAAATTCCTTGTTTTACAAAACATGTTTATTTATTTATCGGAGCCACTACTTCAAGCTTGTTAGTGCTCCGTAGCACTTTTCCTTGATTCACAGTAGGTCACCTGAAACATGTTTTAAAAATATTTTATCAGCGGGAAAATACTAGCGAGTCATTCAGGTTATATAAACGACACCTTAGTTATTAATTACAGCATAAAAGCGATTACAATGGCTTCTATCTTATTTTTATCTGGCGCCGTGTCACCTCCTGGTGACGATGGTCATACCACTATTGGGTCCTTTCACCCAAGTAGTGATGATTATCACTGTTAGGTTGATGAACCTAACCGTGAGAAATTAGTAATGTGTACAATACCCCACTAGCCCACTCAAGATAACCACGACTTAATCCCTGTAATTATAACCTTTGAAAATGATTGGAGTATTGTAAAACATTATTGATAAAAAGAGAATTACTCACATTGCAAGTTTAACGGGCAGAGTTTTAGCCTGCTGATAAGCCTTGTAACCTAAATTAAATAACAATGCACACGAACTAGGTCAGTAAATTAATACAACATTTACGATAACTCACGAGATCGAAACCCTCACGACGAATGACAAAGTGCAACACTTAAACATCCATCGAATTTACGACGAATGACAAAGTATAGCCCTAATGTGGGCAGCACTTAAACATCCATCGGACTGGTTTCAATCGATCAGACATTGAATCGTAGCAGCGATCGAGTTAATACCCTGTATCGTAGCAGGGTTTCCCTAATGAAATTTATGATTTTGAGCAGTAGAACTTCGTTTTTTGACTGAAATCTCGAGCACAGATGAACTGCTCATGTCCAACCCTTTTATAGCTGAAAAATGGGTTTTACGCGGCCCAGGTAAACCCCTTCTTCATCTTACGCGGCCCGCGAGGGCTACCTAGTCGTAGACTGGGGCTAGCGTGTCATCGGTAGGTCTGCCACGTGCCCAGAAAGCTTATCCGGTCAACAGAGCTTTGACGCGGCCCGCGTAAACTCTTCTTATGGTTTACGCGGCCCGCGTGAAAACCAAAAACCTTGTTTTCTTGGTTTTTCATGCACGTTAGGGTTTTAGGGGTCCGGGTTTTCACTTACGGGTCGTTTTGGGACATTTTTGAAGGTCCTTACACTGGTTGACAGGACCAAAATGCGGCCAAAGCTCGGCGTTTTGGTCCGGTCAACAAACCCGTTAGACACCCGTCAGTCTTTGTCTGGTTGCCCGGACCAAAACGTAGCACTTTGACCACAGCTCGACACTACATGGTGTGCATATAAGACAAAAAAATCCATTTTTGGGGTGACTATCTACACATCAAGTGTGTAGATAGTTTGAGCCAACTAAAAGATGAGTAAGAAAGTGTGTATGACCTTTGGTTCCAATCATTAGATTTGTTAATTTGTTGTGGGGTATATCCCTTGCACCCCTAGTGATTTGATTGATTTTAATCTTAATTTAGTGATTTGATTGATTTTAATCTTTATTTTATTTAGACATATATCCCTTGTACCCCTAATGATTTGATTGATTTTAATTTCTTTTAAGAAGCTTACAAAACACGTATTAAAGCTTATAAAACACTTATAAGATATAGCATATGGATGTCACTTTTTATACGGCCAATATACAAGTGTTCACCCTTTTTGTATGGCTTGTGTAAGATCCCGTATAGGTGCATTCACCCTATTCTAGGATAGATAAGAGCTGATTTAATAAGGAGGTGTTTTTATTTAAAAATAGAGATGGTGTAAGTTTAACAGAATCCTTAGTGGCTTTGTGTGTCTAGATGAGTTTAACCATACGACCATTCAATACTGCAATGACAATCGAAGTCTTTGAATAAAAGGGTTCAAGATATTGTATGCATTGGAAATCTACTTTGGGATGATTTTCAACCCATTCGCCTTTAAGCTAATTACACGGCCCAAATTGCCCATTAATAAGCAAATGGGTCATATATATCTATACTATTATAAAAAGGAGAAGTGATGTACAAGATTGTAATTTTGCCACACGTATCAATTTTAAAGCAACATGTACAAGATGCTTAAAGCCATTGTTCTCCAAAGTTTTAAGACACTGAAGGGTTAATCTTGGGATTTCACATGGTATTCTAAAAGAACCCTAATAAAAGCGTGTAATAATTTGACGATCAAACTGGCGTCTCTTGATTTCCCCTGAATTGGCGATTCGTCGCTTCACTGTTTATCTCCTGAAAGCCTGCAGTAGTATATCTGCTTCACTAATTAATGCTTTCATCGCCATCTCCTCCTTCCATTCCAATTTAAAACTCCTGATGATGTTTGAAGCCGAGAATAAACAAGAAACGGGGACGACGATGACGATGTGCACTCAAGTAACGTTTTTGGGGTTTACTAATAGATGTTATTGCAGATAATTATCACTCCAGATCACGTATTTTGTAGTTAGGGTTTTAAGTTTACCTTTCTTTTTTCGTTTTTGTAGATAATGGTTCTAGATGTTCTTCAACACTTATTCTGCATATGATTACTTGATGTTCTTCAACAATATATTCTTTATACACAAACCCACCAATTTTACCCTACTTTCATGAATGGGCTTTCTTTTTTATTCCCAAATTTCCTTTCTTTTTTCTTGATTTTCTTTTTGTCTTGACATTCATCCACAGTGTTTATCTCCATTTCCATGCCTATTAAGATTAGAAAGAATTTGAAGAAAATTTTCAGTATGAAACATATAGAAAATAAACAAATTTTAGGTTGAATTCTCTGTGAAGAGAATGTAACAATTCACTCTTTACTAAACATTGTGCTTCGATTCACAGACATCGTGTGAATTGATTGGAATAAGTGATTGGAATCAATGCACGCCAATTGTTTGACAAAATGCTTGATTTGATTTATTATAGGAAAAAAGGACATTTGTTTGGTTTTGTCATTTTTTTGTTTGTTAGCTCAATTTCCACAAGGGGCTTTGAAGTTTCCTCTGTAGGTTTTTTAGTCATGGACAGCAAAATCAAATTGGTTTTCAAAGATTTCAAGTTCATTTCATAGATATTTGGTACCCCTCTTGTTGTATCTATTTTTAAAGTAAAAATTAGGGGGTTTTTTTCTCCTCAATTTACAATTTTGATATGTGTGGATTACGTCTTTATAATTATGAAGGAGCGTGAGATGAAGAGAATAAGAGGCAAGGAAGATGTCCAAACAAGGTAAGCAATCATTAAGATAAAGATCATTTTTCAATAATATTTTGATGTTACAATGTATGATTGCAGTATGGTAGTAGCTTTTGGGTCGGGAGTGATGTTTTCTTTGGTTAGTGGCATGGGGGGTCCTAAATCCGGCTGCAAATGTTGTCACATCTGGTGTTTTCTTTGCTCTTGTTCAGGGTGGACTCTTCAAGGTGAGATTATGATTTAAGGATCAAATGGATAATCGGTCCGGATTATTAATGGGTAAACTGTAAAATGCAATTACTTATTTACGCATTGTGCAGGTAGGGGAAAAGTTCTCAAAGCCTCTAGCTGAAGATGTGTTGTACTGTGAAACTAGATCCATGTTGTCTAGACTCGGTCTCGAGAGTTATCAGGTAACGCGTGTTTCTTTTAGTATATACTTTTTTTTTACAAAAATGTTTATTTTGCTTACGCTAGGTGTACAATCATTCTGTTTTTTTTAACCAGATTCCTTGCACTTCTGATCTTTTGAACACATCTGGCATGCAACTGGTTCTGTTGGTCCAGCCCTTGGCCCTACCTCATCCGTCTGAAGAGCCTATCCAAGTAACACTTGAAAATTGGAATTCTTGATTTTTTCGAAATTTAGCAAACCCTATAAAAGTTTATGTAGTGTAAACAAATTAATTATGAAATGGATACTTTTGATTTTTTTCAGATAGTTGATTTTGGTGAAGGTGGTCCCGTTCGTTGTTCACATTACAAAGGCTACATCAATCCGTTTATGAAGTTTGTTGATCAAGGAAGACGTTTTATCTGTAATTTCTGGGGCAAATTGGTGCAACCGCAGGAGCATGCAGTGCTATTAGCAGAGTTATTGCTGATCTTCCAGTAAGTTAATGTTTAGCGACATTTTGAAAATGATAAGGTGATATTAAATGTTAGCGACTTATGATTGCGATAATATGGTTATCGCAGGAGGGTCCGAGGACAATGGTGGGAATCGCTACATTTGAGCAACTCATATTCCGTGAAACATGAGATCAACCATGGGGCACGGAATTTATAGTTGTCGTCGGCAACCATGCGACGCCAGCACCACCGCTACCGCCGACCTCACTCGCACATTCCGGTTTCACCCAACTGATTTGTGATGTATAATTTTGGACGAAAGGACCACGGGAAGCCGTTCTGGTTTTAGGCAGTAACGCAAATCGATGTCGGGAACTCACCGGTATAAATCTTTGCTTTTTAATTAGGGTTTCGTTCATTTATTGTTCGATTTCATGTTGCTTTTCACTGTAGTGTTACATTTCATTTTAATTTCATGTTTCACTACTTAATTTATTCATTTATTTCATTGATTTTGTTTATATCATCAGAATTGGAACATGTTTTTTGTAGTCAATTGCAGTGGATTTGTAAGATTGGTTGGGTTAGTAATTGAAAAGTGTTGGTAAGTGAGTTTGGTATTGCAAAGTTGCATCGAGGAAAAAGGGAGAAGACCTATTAGTGGGATTAAAGTGATAATTAAACATGGGTTGCAATTGTTGGTAAGTTTTTATTGTATTGTGTTATTTTGTCTTCGTATTTCTTAATCGAGCTTGTGAATCATGTTAATGTGACGCGTCATTTATATTTTTGAACTGCTTCTATTCAACCATGTTCATGGTTTTAAAAGGTCCGTCTGAGACACATGGCCTAGGCGCAAGGCGACCTCATACGCATGATATATCTTTTTTTAACATCCAAACATTGTATAACTAATAGTTGCCGAAACATGGTGTGTGAATGAAAAATTTGGAGATTTTTAATGGTGAAAATGAATTTTTCAGGTTAGATGGGAGTGAAGAATGATCGTTAGAGTTGGTTGGTTGGTTGGTTGGTGGGCTGCACCTTCAATTGTTGCATCTCACTTTGTAACAAGTGGTGTTACTGTTGCTACAACCATTGGCATATCACATCTATTAGGTTTCATCCTTCGGTTATAAATAGCGTTATTTTTATTATTATTTTCCTGTTTGGATGCACAGATATATGTTATTTGTGTTATAATAAAACAATTTAGTAGATTGTGGTTTTGTAGTCAAAGGTGCCCATGAGGGTACAAAAAGCACCTGAACTGAACTGAATAAAACCAACCAAAAAGTTAATGAACATACTTTTGCAATTCTTATCTTTGAGAGCTACTACTCTAAAAAATCAATTCATTAGGTGTTTTGTTTACAAATCACATGATAATGATCTTGAGTTTGTTACCGTCTTCAACAATAATTCAATTTGTGTACGTTTTGGACCTGGAAAATATCCAATTTGGGCATCAAAAGTCATGAGTTCACCCAGGTTTGGAGAAATCATACTATTGTGTGAAAAATTCTTAAATGGATCTTGATATCATTTAGAATTACTTGAAAATATGTTCAGCGAGTACATGATCAAAAGTAGGAACATATATAGAAACGGAGGCGAGCTTTTATCGTTGGTCGTTAACGGTGTGTTCCCGAGTTAAAAATCCCTCCCCTCCCCTCCATGTCTTTCCAAATTGGAAAGACTATTTTCGGGCAAAAAAAACCCCATTTTCGCTCCCCTCCCCTCCCCCTGTTAAGTGGATCTCTGGAACACAGCCTAAAAGAAAAAGAGCCTATGATTGTTGTTTTTTATGTCAATTCTTTGTTTATACTCAATTTCTATATTAGTTGTGTTAACAACTTGGTTTTAAAAATAAACTATGTGAGCTCGTTGGGCAACGTGTGGCAAAAACTCATAAATACTCGCGGCAACGCGCGGGCCTTCTCACTAGTCACATTTAAAAGTATAAAATTGAGTTAAGATGTTTAAATGATATTAACCATCTTAAATAGTTAGCATATAATTTATAAATCTCAACAAAAATAAACTCTTTTTAATTCTAAATAAAATTGAACTTAAGAAATATAAAAAAATGGGTTAAGTTATAATACAAAAGATTTAAAAATAAGAAGGGTAAGAAGGCACCAGAGAGTGACAAGTGTCCTATGAGTAATTAAATGGAAAGGGTAATTTTGTCTACAAGAGGAAAGAGAATATGCACATGTAAGTCACATGCTATTTCCCCCCTAACTTTTAAACGTCCGTAACTTTTTTATACATCATTTGTTTTAAAAAAAAATTATACCATAAAATCGAGCGTTTTTTTATCTTTAATATGAGTACCATATTGTTATATTTTTCAAAAAAATTTCAAAAACCCAGTTGCATATTACACAATGGGCGTGATGTAAAACACAATGTAAATTAGATTAAAAGCACAATCAATAACAACAGATAAAGACACAATGGACAACATACTAAAACACAATGAACATAACGTATAACACAGTGACGATAACATATAACACAATAAGAATCAGACTAAATAAAAACACAATTGATGACAACAGATAAAAGACACAATTAATGACAGCAAATAAAAGACACAATGGAGAGCAGATGAAGGCACAATGAAAAACAAACTAAAAACACAATACTTAACAAACTAAAACACAATGAACAAGATAATAAAAAAATTGAACTAATTATTAAACCACAATGGACAACATATTAAAACAAAATGAATAACATATTACACAATGGACATGAAGTAAAGCACAATGTAAATTAGATTAAAAACACAATCAATGACAACAGATAAAGACACAATGGACAACATACTAAAACACAATGAACATAACGTATAACACAATAAGAATCAGACTAAATAAAAACAAAATTGATGACAACAGATAAAAGACACAATTAATGACCGTAAATAAAAGACACAATGGAGAGCAGATGAAGACACAATGAAAAACAAACTAAAAACACAATACATAACAAACTAAAACACAATGAACAAGATAATAAAAAATTGAACAAATTATTAAACCACAATGGACAACATATTAAAACACAATGAATAACATATTACACAATGGACATGATGTAAAACACAATGCAAATTAGAATAAAAACACAATCAATGACAACAAATAAAGACACAATGGACAACATACTAAAACACAATGACCATAACGTATAACACAATGGCGATAACATATAACCACTAGTACATAAATGGTTTATTGGGGCGTTTAAAATCGTTTTTTGACATGGTTTATGGACCGCCCCAACAAATAGAGAGTCAAAAAATAAGGCTATCTTTTAGCACGGTTAAGAAACCGCGTCATTAAATAGAAACAACAGCGTCATTAAGTAGAAACAGACGCGTCCAAAGCCACTTTAAATAGAGAGTCAAAAAATGAGGCTATCTTTTAGCGTGGTTTAGAAACCATGTCATTAAATAGAAACAACCGCGTCAATAAGTAGAGTCAACAAAACTTTCCAAGCCATTATTAATAATAATAATAATAATAATAATCATAATAGTAATAATAATTCTGGGAACTTTTTATATTTCTATAACAAAAAAAATACAGTCAATGGATTCAAAATAAACAAAGAAAACATAATACTTTGATACCAAATGACAATAGTCTATTTCTCACTTAACACGAAATGAAAAGACTTCCTACAGAAAAAGAACTTCCCACCAAAAGTTCAAACACAAAATGAAAAAAACTAAAACTCCTACAGAAACAAAATTGCAACCAAAAGTTCAAACACGAAATGAAAAAAGTTCTCAACTCCAAGAGTGGAACTCCAACTTTGGCTTGCTCTCTTCTTGGTTTTCATTACCCCCACTGATTGACAAAAGTAAAAGTAAAAATTAATCAAGATCACATCTATTGAGATTCGGTGATTCATAACAAAATAAGAAAGAAAAGATTTGATTTCTTACATACTGTCTCCTCCAAACATGTTGTGAGTTGTTTAGTTATCCCTAGACATTACAGTTTAAAAAAAAACGGAAAAAAAAAAAAGAAACAATTTGTTAAAGCACAACAAAACTAATAGATTATAACGAAGCTGAAAGTCAACATATAGACTCAGAAGATATCCCAAAAACAAAATAGGATTCAGTTTCTAATTATATTAGGTTTATTTATTATACTTGACAGATGGAAATACATTTTACCTATTGTCACACACGCATCTGACCCGTTGGAAACACCCTGCTGATAAATTGTGGTATTAAGTCTCAATATCAGTTTGTCGATTTCTTTTTGCGGAAGAAAGCCTTTTTCGTTCCAAAGCTAAAAAAAGAAATAGAAAATACGTAATTGAAAAATAGATAATTTAGGTAATCCACAAAGTCTATAATACAAACCACTTACTTTAATAGGAAAATCATGTTGAATAGAATTGACAAATTCATGCATGTGCTTGATTATCATGAAACTACATTTCCAGCCATTCTTTTGTTGCTTACACTACATTGATTTAACAATTAAGTACTTTGCATACATAAAAATAAACTGATAATAAAATAGAAAACATACTTTCACCATTTCCCAAAGAAATGGAAACCCAAAAGGTTCATCAATGATAGACGTAAGAAGGTAACTATGCTGGCCTTTTTCTCTATTTATAGAGTCAATAATATAGCCTCTCTCAGTTGAGGGACAAATGATAATTAATGTCCAATGGTTACTACAAAAAAAAAAATTAGACAATAATTAAGTATGTATGTGTAATTATGGTGGAAAAACATAACTTACTTTGCTAAATATGGTGCAAGAAAAAATGTTTTGTCAGTATGGAACGTAAACATGTCTATGATGTGTGATTGAACGCCTTCAGAATTTTTAGTGCACGATTCACCTTTGATGTGGTGCGGATTGAAGAACGCGCATCGAGAATTGTGTAACTCGTAAAAATACCTTAAATCAAGAACAAATACATATGATAAAATTGGTAAACATAATTGTATCTAAGAAATGTTATTTTACCATATAAAACAATAACAAAGACTTACATGGCAAACCAATGTATGACGGTGATGTCAAGCCAGTCATTAGTAAATAGTTGCAACAGCTCCACATATGGAATAATATCTCGAACATGTCACTGTGTGTTCCAACCCCCCATCTGAAACTATAGACATAGAATAAGGAGTTAGGAGTATGTGTTTATTAGTAATGAACATGCTCCCCTTTCCAGCGAGTTTCAATTTTTTTTCTTGTGAACCAGATCAATTTTTTTAACAATATAACTTTGGTGATCATACTTGACACGTTAACTATTATTAAAAAAAAACTAAAAGTTCTGAACAAAAAGTAGCTTGTGCATAACACAGATACATAAACGCATTATGCAAAAGCTGAATAATAACAAACTCTGTTTTTGTTCAAAAAAAAAAACTCACCCCTTGCGTAAATAAGCCTTTGGATTTGAGGGGTCCAATTCATTGCTTTGCTTGCATCAGCAACAACATCTGCAAGAATTAACATGTAAACATCAAATATAACAATAATATCATTCACAACATAAACCATTCATAAAAGTTAAAACCATTGCAAATCCTAACCGAGGACTACAAAATGTCCTGCATATCCTAACAATTTTGAGATATTTTTTTCACAGTAATATCAGCAACAATGAGCATTCGAAAAAAACTATTTTCGATTCCATTGTTAACTTTTCTTATTTGTGGCTTGTAAATAGGTGTCATAAAGTAAATAATCCAATCCGAAAGTATTTGAAAAATATAGTTAATAATCCGAACATTCATGGATTAAAAGGCAAGTAAAATCAAACATTACAAAACGATAGCGCCATGGGAGGACTAACATCCTCCTCAAGTCCATAATCAAAAGCTCCTATTCAACTAAACCCATCATCCGCAAAACACAGTCGTTTCCGTACTACATAAACCATAATCCATACAAACTCACAATCATTTTACCACATATCTAACAGTTACAAATTCTCCGAATCTGAAAACAAATAATCCGAATGTAACAGTTACCTCTGAATCCGTTGAGCTCTCTGGAACGAATGTTCTGGAAGATCGATAGGTTGCTAGAAGTCTCCATTTGCAAACGGAGAATGCTCATATCCGAATGGAACGAATAGTAATTTGACACTTAAAAATGCTCATATCCCATCTATTCTTTTTGAAACATCAAACCAGAACCATAAAACTAAAGATAATAATCAAACCAGAACCATAAAACTAAAGATAATAATCAAACTGGAACCATAAAACAAAGTGTAAAATCAACGATTTAGTGTCAAGATAATCATATCATCATCAAAAACTTTGCTTTTGTCATGGATAAAAACTTACAACTAAATTACCAACTTGTGAACTTGAATGTTGTATTAAGTTAGTGATTTCCACCTTACATTTGCTATATTACCCTGGTTTCAGATCCAACAAATCAATTTCTTCACCATAGATCTAAAGTAATTAAAATCAAAACAATTAAAAGAGTTTGTGTTACCTATCAACATACCCTAATAACTTGTTCAAGAAGAAACATTAGCCTATTCTTCAAATAGTACGATATCTTCACCTTGCGCGGCTTAGAAGCCTTGAAATCGCCCTAAAATTCCTTTGCTTGGAGCCCTAATGATGAAAACTGCCAAGAAACCCTAGAGAAGAGGAGGGAAGTGTCGAACAGAGGAAAGAAGAAAAAAATGGGGCTGCTTTTATGCGATAGTTAGGGTTTTAGTGGAGACCGTGACTAAAAATAATTATCAAATATATATTTAATTAGTAAAATGGTTTCAAAATGTGGGAAAGGGTTTTTAAACGTGCTTATTGCCGAGACCGTGACTAAAAATAATAATTAAATATATATTTAATTAGTAAAATGGTTTCATGACTTATTTATGAGTATGGAAATGTGGGAAACGGTTTTTAGACGTGGTTTTTGCCAAGCCCGCGTCTAAAAAATATTGGGGAGCGCGTCTAATGCTTCATTTTGTACTAGTGAACACAATAAGAATCAGACTAAATAAAAACACAATTGATGACAACAGATAAAAGACACAATTAATGACAGCAGATAAAAGACACAATAGAGAGCAGATGAAGACACAATGAAAAACAAACTAAAAACACAATACATAACAAACTAAAACACAATGAACAAGATAATAAAAAAATTGAACAAATTATTAAAACACAATGGACAATATATTAAAACACAATGAATAACATATTAAACACAATGACCTGAACTAATAACACAATTTATAGAAAACCCAGATATAACAAAATCTTCATTGTGTCATATATTGTGTTATAGGTTTTTATAAAAACGCAATGGATAGAACTCAAATTAACATTGTGTTATAGGTTTTGATAATAACACAATGTATAGAAACTCTACTGACCAAAACCCAGTTAAAAGACACAATGACCTGAACCTTTAACACAATGCCAAAAAACCCAGTAAAAATGAAAATTTTTATTTTATCTTTATATGATAATATGGTACTCATATTAAAGATAAAAAAAATGCTCGTTATTATGGTGAATTTTTTTTTTTTTTTGAAAAAAAATGTCGTATGAAAAAGTTATGGACGTTTTAAATCGATGGGGGAATTGGTATGTGCCTTGCATTTGGAGAGAGAAAATCCATAAATATAGGATTCCTTTTATGCCCTTCTATTATCTTCTTTTCCCTACAACCAATCTCAACCCTTCAAATCTAAGATCAATAGACTAGAATCCTTCTTACACTTCTTATTTATTTTATCCTTTGTATTTGATCCTAACCCTCATAAAAAATAATCCCTAGCTATACTTCTTATCATCAAACATGAGCTAACAATAGTTTAGGATGTTAGAAAAATAGACCTGTTCTATTAATTAACGCAGCCGACCGAAGTATGACCCGTAAGAGTTACACCATGGGTAACGAACTAAAGTCCACTTAACTAGTTTAACTGATAATTACGCACAATGTGTGAAACAGATCATAATTATATTTACGATCGTGAGCTGGTTTATATTATTAATACTCGTTATTTATAACATAATTGTTTATCTTAATTAATAACCTTGTTGCGGGTATAATTAACTGGGAGACGGGTACATGGACTGGGTGAGAGAGGTACACTCACCTCACCACTTGTCGCGCATACACCCTTGCTGCGCCACTTGTCGCACATGCACCCACGCTACGCCACTTGTCACGCATGCACCCTTGATGCACCACTTGTCGCGCATGCACTCTTGCATCGCCACTTGTCGCACATGCATGCTATTCTCGCCACTTGTCCAACTTGTGCATGCATGCTCACCACTTGGTAAGCATCCATGCATCTCCATAATTTATATATAATTTATATATGGACAATCATAATCGATATATGGAGTTGGATTAAAGGGTTAGATATTTTGCACAAGAGAACTATCAAGACACTCATAATCGACCACCCCCGCCGCGCCGCCAATACTGCCTCTCCGCTCTGCCGCGGGCGGCCACCGCCGGCACCATCGCCGCTATCCGGAATTACCCGTGTTTCGTGAGTTCGTATCACTAGCACGTGTTCGTTGAACCTCGGTGTCTCGACCGATTAGTTATTAAGCGAGGTATATCTTTCTCATTAGTAGTAAGATAATCTTATCACTGTGCTCGTATTTGCATCTAACCGGATCGTCTCGGGTTTTGTTGATTGTTGATCACTCGTTTATTTCCCATTACGTTTTATTGATTAACTCGCTTAATTAACTAACTATTATTTATTGAACCGGATTTTGATAAATAAAACATATGGTGAAGTTAGAAAAGGTGAGATAAAAAGAAAACATATAGATTTCATTAAAAAATTAAATTATGATTTAAACAATATAGATTTTGTAAATATATTTGACAAACTAATTATCTACAAAACATCACGACAAATGCAGATTCATCTACCAGCATATCAAACGCAGATGAATCTACCAACACCATGAACAAATTTCGAAACTAATATATTAAAACCTTGTTACAGATCACAAGCATTTAATTTGAAAAAAAAAACAAAAAAATCCAAATGGGAGCCAAGAACTCACATGCATTTTATTTCAAGATGATGTCCATGGCAAAAACTCACAGGCTGGTAATTTGCATCTTAAAATTTTGGTTGAAGCATTTCATCAAACAATTGGTATGCATCTTTAAACCTTCAAGTTTTAAACAACACAACAAAAAACATTATCCCTAAATCATAAACTACATGAGAAACTCACAAAGATCCAATATCAACACTTAAAAAATAACAACTCTACTTGTTTCGATAATCACCATAATAAAGTAAAATAAATAATTGCCCTAATAGACTCATACGCTTGAATTAGTACTTTAATCATAGAGACATGAAGGTTGGATAACGTATACGCGGTTCTGGTTCGAGGTGCTCGCTGGTTCAATTTACCAGCCACCAAACTGAAATCGTCATCCATCACTCAATTGCAATTTAGATTAAAAAAAAATTAAATGTCACATACTTCAACAAAGTAAAAACAAAATCTAAACAAATCTATTGAAATCGATTGACCACAAAGCTCTGATCTTCAATATTCAACAAAGAACCATCGATTAATTTAGGGTTTGAGGAAAAGAAGAAAATTAAGGTTAGGCTAACATTGAATTGTAAATGATATGATGAGACATACCTAACCTCCCCTCTAAACACATAGAGAAGAAGAGCAGAGAATACCGATATGTAAGCAACAGTTGTGAATGAAAAGTAGGGTTTCGATATTGAAACATTAGAAGTTACAGAGAGAAACAACTAAAGAAAAAAATAAATTATGGTTGCGAGTCCTTGAGAAAAAGAATGAATACATAAATATTTTCCAAAAATTAACCTTTATAGAGTTGCTCATATGCATTCCCTCCTAAATCACCTTGAGATTCCACCACAACATGCCAAATGTCCTAAATCCATCTCATTGATTATATTATATATAGATAAACTTCATCACTTAATTAGAACAAAAAACTTTATAAGTTACCTTCATGAAACACTCCTAAAACTTTGTTACCATCCTGTGAAATATTCCCTTAAAAAACTAGATGCTTAATTTAAAGCTATTGACATTCTATGAAATACTCACTTAAAAAAACTAGGTGCTTAAGTAGTTAAACATTTAAAAATTAAATGCAATTAGTTAAAGGGTAAAGATCAAACAGAAAGTAGACTTTAGGTGAGAAGTCTAAGAAGTTATATGGGATTGATACATGTCTTAAAAAAAAAAAAAGCTGGAGTGGCATTTTATTCTATTGGCTTCATCATGTTAAAACTCCCTAGTTCTAGATCTAGATCTAGATCTAAACCATATCTTCATCCACATGGTTCTTCATAGTTCATATCAATGGCTATCACTGCTACACCACCACCATCTACACAACCGCCACCGCGTTCTTCCACTGTTACTAGAAGACTTCCAATCACCGGAGTTGGAGAGAAGGAGGTCACCTGTCATGGAATTCCTGTCTTGTACATGATCCTTTCTCTTATAAGTAGATTACAATAATTTATATACTTTATTTTTTATTTATTGCCCATATTTTTTAGGGATTTAGTTATTTATATATATTTTTTTTAAATAATATAATAGCATTCTTTTAAATAAATCATGATAATCAATTACCCACTATTAATTCGATACTGGCTTATTTTTTTTGAAACAACTTATTGACTTATTAGGTTTTTGAAAAAACCAATAAGTGAAAATAATGTTTGAATAGGTGAAAAAGACTTTTTGAAACAACTTTTTGTATAAGATGGAAAAGTTATTTTGAAAAGCTAGGAAACCTTGACTTTTTGAAACTCCTTTTAACTTTTCATCAAAAATATTACATTTTCTCACCTTATAAGATCGTCCAAACACTTTTTTAAAATAACTTATTGACTTATTGATTTTTCCCACCCCATAAGCTCATCCAAACAATGTTTTTTTTTTTAAACTCCTTTTAGATAAGTCATAAGTCAATAAGTCTTTTTGTCAAAAAGTCATTTTTGAGTTAAATAACCAATTGTTGTCTAGTATAGCACAAACACAGTAAGTGGGGTTGAATTGTATTGAGATTGTATTGTACAAGAACTAGGGTTACAAAGAAATGGTGTTTATATAGAACACCAAGTTACATATTTAGCCCCTACACTACGACACATCATTCACTTTCCGACACTCCCCCTCAAGTTGAGTAGTGTGATCACCAATACCTAACTTGCTCAAGCAGCTACTAAAAACGTTCCCGTTGACAGCTTTTGTGAGAATATCTGCGAGTTGATCTTTTGACTGTACATATGGGAGCTCTATGATACCTTCCTCCAATTTCTCCTTGATGAAGTGTCGATCTACCTCCACATGTTTTGTTCGATCATGTTGGACAGGATTTTCTGAGATCTGTATAGCAGCTTTATTGTCGCACATGATTTTGGTTGCTATAGTAGGAAGAAAGCCAATCTCTGTTAGGAGTTAGCGAATCCACAGAATCCCTGCTAGGCCACGTGCAACCCCTCGGAATTCGGCTTCAGCATTAGATAGGGTGAATACCTTTTGTTTTTTACTTCTCCTGGTAACTAGATTTCCTCCGACCATGGTGAAGTATCCTGAGGTTGACCTTCTCGTTCCTTTATCCCCTGCCCAGTCGGCGTCTGTATAAGCTTGGATTTCTAAGTGCCCATTTGATTTAAACAGTATACCATGACCTGTTGTTCCCTTGATATACCTGATGATTCTTAATACTGCTTCCATGTGGCTCGCTTGGGGCTGGTGCATAAACTGACTCACCACTCCTACAGCATAAGCTATATCTGGATGAGTGTGGGAGAGGTATATCAGTTTTCCCACCATTCGTTGATATCTCTCCTTATCTGCTAGTTCTGCTCCATCTTCCATGTGTAGGCCGTGATTCACCACTATTGGGGTGTCCGCCGGTCTGCACTCAATCATTCGGGTTTCGGCCAGCAGATCAAGGATATATTTCTTCTGACAGATAAAAATCCCTTGTTTAGATCTCAGAACTTCAATTCCAAGAAAGTACTTCAATCTTCCCAGATCTTTCATCTCGAATTCCGAAAAAAGCTTATCTCTTAACATTGACATTTCCTCCTCATCGTTTCCTGTCAGTATCATGTCATCAACATAGATAATTAAGCAGGTCACAAGACTGCCCCTACGTTTCAGAAATAGGGTATGATCAGAGTTGCTTTGTTTGAAGCCATATTTCTTCATAGCAAGGGTAAACCTTCCAAACCAAGCTCTAGGAGATTGCTTAAGCCCATACAGAGATTTCTTCAACCGACACGTTTCTCCAGCCTTGAAATTCTCATTGAATCCTGGTGGAGCATCCATATTGACTTCCTCGTTCAGTTCTCTATGAAGGAAGGCATTTTTTTACATCAAATTGATGAAGAGGCCAACCTTTATTGGCAGCTATTGAAAAAAGAACTCGGATTGTTTCGATTTTGGCTACTGGGGAGAAAGTTTCAGAGTAGTCAATTCCATAAGTCTGAGTATAACCCTTTGCGACCAACCGTGCTTTGTATCTTTCAATCGTGCCATCAGGCCTGTGTTTAACTGAAAACACCCACCGACATCCTACCGGTTTCTTTCCTGGTGGAAGGGTGCATGTCTCCCACGTGTTATTCTTCTTGAGTGCTTCCATTTCGGTCTCCATGGCCTTTTTCCATTCTTCAGATTTCAAGGCTTCATGTGTAGTAGATGGCACTTGTTCAGAGCACAAGGCAGCAGCAAAAGCTTTAGCTTCCTTAGACAAGTTGCCAGTGGCAATGTTTGCCACAGGGTACCTAGACCTTGGAGCCACCTTTTCTGGAGAGTATCTCTTAGGAGGAACTCCTCTATTTTCTCTTGGGGGAAGATAATATCTCCCGGTTGTCTCTGCTGGTTCAATATGTTCAGTAACTGGTTCAACATGTTCAGTACCACCTCTTCAGCAACTGGTTCAACCTGTTCAATGGCTGGTTCAACATGTTCAACATCTGGTTCAACATACGTAGTACATTCAGAGTTCTCATTATTTCTTACCTCAGGTATCATGTTGGATGGACTATCTTCAGTAGTACTGCGCTCCGCAGATTGTGTAGCTGTGTTTGATGGTGACTGACTCGGAGTACTATGATGGTTTTCTGTTGTTACTTCTTCGTGTCACGGCCCCCGACCCGGTTTGACCCGTTTCAGGAGCCGCGGGACAGAAATCTTGCGGTATTTAATTAATTGAGTTTGACAGCGGAAGTTTTCATCAGGATCTTTTAAGATGTAAATATTTCCCGATTTATTTTATTTCACAATTCGGGATAAAACCCGGTAATTTACAATCATTTGATTTCACGAAGAAATCTTTTATTTTTACAAAACATGTTTCTTTATTTTATACTGAGCCACTTCCTTGAGCTTGTAGTGCTATATGGCACTTTTCCTGATTCATAACAGGTTACCTGAAACATGTTTGAAAAAGGTTTTGTCAGCGGGAAATAAGGAGTGAATCATTCAAATTTTGCATAATGATGCATAGTTATCAATTACAGCATAAGAGCGATTACAATGGCTTCTATCTTATCTTTATCTGGCTCTATGTCACAATGGTGACATGTCACAATGGTGACGATGGTCATACCACTATTAGATCAATGAACCTAAATAGTGATGATTATCCCTGTAGGTCAATGAACGTAACAAGGATTATCCCGAGTAGGTCAATGAACCTAAAGTAATGTGCACAATACCCCACTAACCAGTAATTCAAGATATCCACGACTTAGTCCCTATAATTATAACCTTGAAAATAATTTGAGGTATTGTAAAATAGTTTGATAAAAAGAGAATGACTCACAAACTGTGAGAAAAGGAGAATGACTCACAAACTGTGAGAAAAGGAGAATGACTCACAAACTGTGAGAAAAGGAGAATGACTCACATTGCAGATTTATACGGGCAGAGTTTGGCCTACTGATTTAGCCTTTTATCCTAAATTTAATAACAGGCACACAATTCGGGGTTAGTAATCAATCAAGCATTTACGATAACTCACGAGATCAAATTCTCACAACGAACGACAAAGTGCGATACTTCATCCATCGAATTAACGACGAACGACAAAGTATAACCCTAATGTGGGCGGCACTTAAACATCCATTGGATATATTGATCATCGGAAAATGAATCGTAGCAGCGATTGTGCTAATACCCTGGTTGTGGCGTTGATTTAGTGCCTGTGTGTGTTAATTGGAGTATACAGAAATTATCTCGGAGCATAGAACGAATTTCTTCGTCGAACATACGCAGAATTTCAAGTGCCAACCTCTGCTATTTATACACGAATTTTTAACTGCTTACGGACCGTAACAAATGATCCTTACGGTCCGTAAGGGTCTTGAAATTTGCATAGGGTGGCCACGTGTGGGACTAGCTCAGCTGACTCGACACTTTCTGAAATTTCGAATTGGACAGCTGTTTATATGGATAATCGTTAACTAGGAAATACCCCCCCTGAGTTTTAGGGGCCCTGATCCTGATTCTGATTGTTCTGAAAATTTTAGGGTTTGTTCAGAATCACTTGAGTGTCTCAATTAGGGTTTCCTATTGGTCAAATTAATTTAATAATTATGACTTTTGATGAGAGTTGTTACATTCTCCCCACCTTAATAAAAATCTCGTCCTCGAGATTTACTGGAATATTTGAGGATATTTTCTTTTCATTTTGGATTCCAGTTCCCAAGTATATTAGGGTCCTATCTTTGAATCCCACTTTACTTAAACTAACACTATTTGTTTACCTTTATATCTTGAAAAGGTACTACCAAAGATTCGTCTGTTAGACGTTTCTTGAGATTGGATACATGAAATACATCATGTACTCCAACTAACTTTCCTGGTAGTTGTAAATGATAAGCAACTGGTCTTATATGTTGGATCACTGCAAATGGTCCTACGTAACTTGGACTTAACTTTTCCTTTCTTACCGAATCTAACAACTCCTTTCCAAGGAGATACTTCCAATTACATTTTTTTTGTCTCCAACTCGAACTCCAACGGCTTTCATCTATTATCTGTATAATTCTTCTGACGATCCTTAGTCGTCTTCAGCCTTTTCTTCGTGATACTAAATATCACAGTCGTAGTTACTTAAGATTTTCATACATCTCCTTCGCCTCATGTTTAATTCTTTTTGCCCAACTACATATCTTAAATTCTTATGATCCGTATAGACAGTAAACTTACTTCCATATAGATAATGTCTCCAAATCGTAAGGCAAAATTATGGCTCCAAATTATAATTTATGCGTGGTATAGTTCCTTCGTTCTTTTTCAATTACCTTGATGCATATGCAATTACCTTTTTGCGTTGCATTAACACGCATTCAAATCCTAACTTTGAAGCATTACCTTATACTTCAAAATCTTCAGTTCATAAGGCTAAGATTGGAGCAGTTTGGTTAATTTCTACTTTAAGATCCTCATTCAAACTTAGCTATTTTACAGGCTAACTTAGTTAATGGTATAACTATCTTAGAAAATCCTTAATAAATTGTCTGTAATATCCGACTAAACTTCTAATTTCCATTGCGGATTAGGGAACCTTTCATTTGGTAATATCTTATCAGGATCTACGTAAATACCTTCATAATTCACCATATGACCTAGAAATTGCACTTCTGGCAGCCAAACTTCATACTTCTAGAATTTGGCGTACAGCTTCTCTTTTCTTAACGAAGTTAAGAGTATATGAAAATGCTGAAAATGTTCTTTCTGACTTTTGGAATAAATAAGTATATCATCTATGAAGACAATTACCAATTTATCCAAATATGGTGTACAGATCCTATTTATCATGTCCATAAATGCTGCAGGTGCATTCTTTAATTCGAAGGGCAGAACTGTAAACTAGTAATGACCATACCTAGTCTTGAAAACATTTTTAGGTATGTCTTCCTCTTGTACTTTCAATTGATGATATCTGGAACTTAAGTCGATCTTAGGAAAATATCTATTTCCCTGGAATTTGATTGAATAGATCATCAATTCTAGGTATTGATTCTTAATTGTAACCTTATTCAATTCCTTATAATCAATACACTTTCTCATCGAACCATACTTTTTCTTAACAACCAATATTGTGCTAACCGATAAGGTTCCCTGGCTTATCGGTAAAATTCCTGGAATTTAGATGAATCCTAAATTCTATCTCCCTATTTGGTGGTAATCCAGGTAAGTCTTCTGGAAATACATCTGGGTATTCTGAAACTACAGAAATTTCCTTAAATTCTTTATCTTTAGTATTAATGATTACTGAAATCATATATACTATTCCTTCTATAGAATTCTTATCACAGATAATTCGAGCATAATTGTTTTACTCATCAATCCATTCTTAGCACAACCTTGATTTCAACTAATTTCATAGATAATAGGGTTGCAGAAAATTTATGACTTAAAAGTTCTATTTCTATGTTTCGCAGAACCTTATTTATTTTAACTGAATTCCCATCTGTCGTTTCTACTTGTAAAAATTTGCCTAATGCTGGTTAAAGGTAAGTTAAAAGTTTGGAAAAATGAAGTATTTATAAAACTTTGGTTTGCACCATAGTTAAATAATACTTTTGTTGTGAACTAAGAACGTACCGGCTATCACATCTGGAATCATCTCGGCTTCTTGAGTAGTCAGCTGGAAGGCTCTTACATTCCTTTTTGCTCCTTCTGCTGGTTTGACTTGATTGTCAAATGGTTTATTCAGTTTTGGACAATCTGGCCTAAGATGTCTAGTTTCTCTACAGTTGTAGCAAACTGAAAATTTCTTCCTCCTACAGTCTTCTTCTTGATGCCCTGGAATCTTGCAAAAATTGCAATATCCTTTGCATCTTCCAAAATGCTTCCTTTTGCAAGAATTGCAAAATGGACTAGTAGAAGATTGCCCATTCCCTCCTTTCTTGAAATTGTTATGGTTACCCGAACGGAATTCTTGGGTAATCTTTTGGGCTACTTCCTTTCTTCTATTTTCTTCTCTTGTCCGTACTAGCTCGTTAGTCAGAGTATTGGCTAATTCTACTGCATCATCAATCGTGCGAGGTTTTGCATCCTTGACGATATTACGGATTTCGGAAATCAATCCCCAAATATAACGGGAAATAAGTACCGGCTCTGGCGAGGCCAGGGTTGGTACCATTCGAGCATATTCGAAGAATGTCGTAGTATACCCTCGACAATCTACATCCACCATCCGATGGGTTAGAAACTTATTTGCCATTTGATCTTTTTCATATTCAGGACAGAATTTTCTTTCTACAAGACTCTTAAATTCTTCCCATTTCATGGCATAAGCCCTATTTCTTCCTTTAGCCTGTAACACTGTGTTCCAGCATTCTAGCGCCCCTTCTTTGAAAAGATTTGACGCATACATGACCTGATCATCCTGAGCACATTTACTTATGGCAATTACTGCCTCGGTTTTCTCTAACCAACGCAATGCTGCAGTCGCTCCTTCATTGCCTGCAAACTCAGTGGGTTTACAAGCAAGAAATTCTTTGTAAGTGCAACCAGGTGTTGCAACTTTCCTTTTCTTAGGGAGCGGAGCTTGCCGTGGTTCATTATCATGATTAACATGATTATTGCCTCCATTTACGCTATTACTGAAGTTATCTTCAGAAATACGTTTACTAGGAACAACTTGTTGCGGTTCGATTGGATTTTTAACAGCAGCAATGATTGCTGGAATAGCGTTGGCTATCCCTTGAGCAACGATATTTTCGATATCTTGCCTAGTCACGTATTGGTCCCCCGGTTGTTGCTCAGATTGATTAACCTCATTAACTGGTTCATTATTAGCGTTTTCCATCTGATATCTAATTTATAGATAAATAATTAATATAAAAGAAATAATCCAATGTTACAATTATTTGCACAGAATCATGTAAACAAATATACAACCAGAATTGTAATTTTTTTCTAATATTTCGTTTGTTGTATAGATTATATCATACTTCTATATACAACCGTTTTATTATTTATTTTACACAAACTGATTTTACTATTACTATTTCATAATCCCCTATCCTTTGTCAGGTGATGTTCTAGTAACGGCGTTCCTTCTCATCGTATTTCCAGGAGATCTGTCCCAAAATCTCTTGGATCCTATTCCCAGTATCCATTAGTTCTTTGCCAAAGTGGCGGAGTTCAACCATATTCTCGTTACTCATTGGTGAATTTGGTAAAGGTTCTGGATTAAACTTAGGAAAAAGCCTATAGGGATGGTTTTGTAACAGTATTTCATTATTCAACCATTCGTCTATTTTCCAGTGGATTGAAGGGTTTGGAATAGCTGGTTCTGAATTCATTGGTAGTTGTGTTTCAAGAGAATGAATAAAATCATTTTCATTAACAGGCTCAATAGTATCATCGGTTGCCATTATAAAGTCTAGTTCTTCTTGAGATGGTAACCCCTCAATTTGCCTAGAACTTTCCCCAATTTCCTTTTTCTTAGGCTTAGGTTTCTCAAGAGGTAAAGCGTTGAATTCTATAGGTTCTTCTATGTCTGAAATATACCTATTGAAATCTCTGGAAACTTCTATTCTTACTGGATAGAGATTTAAATTCTGAAGGGCTTCCGACAGATCACTCATGCTGTTTAGCAAAATACACACTATTACTAAGTTATAAACAAATTGTATAGAACAACTTTTTTTAAATAGTCTTTCATACTGGGTAACTACCAAAATAACTGAAAATTAAAACACACTAGGTTTTATTTGTAAAATTTATTTACTGAATACGGTTTATAGACTGTAGATAATAGAGATGCTAAAACTTTGAGTCAGAATATTTAAAGATTTATATTTACTACTACATTAGCTAACATATAAAAATCTGCCCATACTGTTCAAAAATTAGTCAGATGATAAAACATATAATCACAAAATAGCAATTTATATAAATTACGTATTTTCTAAATACTTAATTGGCTTAAATCAGTGGCTCGATAAGTAGCTCTGATACAACCTTTTTCTGTCACGGCCCCCGACCCGGTTTGACCCGTTTCAGGAGCCGCGGGACAGAAATCCTGCGGTATTTAATTAATTGAGTTTGACAGCGGAAGTTTTCATCAGGATCTTTTAAGATGTAAATATTTCCCGATTTATTTTATTTCACAATTCGGGATAAAACCCGGTAATTTACAATCATTTGATTTCACGAAGAAATCTTTTATTTTTACAAAACATGTTTCTTTATTTTATACTGAGCCACTTCCTTGAGCTTGTAGTGCTATATGGCACTTTTCCTGATTCATAACAGGTTACCTGAAACATGTTTGAAAAAGGTTTTGTCAGCGGGAAATAAGGAGTGAATCATTCAAATTTTGCATAATGATGCATAGTTATCAATTACAGCATAAGAGCGATTACAATGGCTTCTATCTTATCTTTATCTGGCTCTATGTCACAATGGTGACATGTCACAATGGTGACGATGGTCATACCACTATTAGATCAATGAACCTAAATAGTGATGATTATCCCTGTAGGTCAATGAACGTAACAAGGATTATCCCGAGTAGGTCAATGAACCTAAAGTAATGTGCACAATACCCCACTAACCAGTAATTCAAGATATCCACGACTTAGTCCCTGTAATTATAACCTTGAAAATAATTTGAGGTATTGTAAAATAGTTTGATAAAAAGAGAATGACTCACAAACTGTGAGAAAAGGAGAATGACTCACAAACTGTGAGAAAAGGAGAATGACTCACAAACTGTGAGAAAAGGAGAATGACTCACATTGCAGATTTATACGGGCAGAGTTTGGCCTACTGATTTAGCCTTTTATCCTAAATTTAATAACAGGCACACAATTCGGGGTTAGTAATCAATCAAGCATTTACGATAACTCACGAGATCAAATTCTCAAAACGAACGACAAAGTGCGATACTTCATCCATCGAATTAACGACGAACGACAAAGTATAACCCTAATGTAGGCGGCACTTAAACATCCATTGGATATATTGATCATCGGAAAATGAATCGTAGCAGCGATTGTGCTAATACCCTGGTTGCGGCGTTGATTTAGTGCCTGTGTGTGTTAATTGGAGTATACAGAAATTATCTCAGAGCATAGAACGAATTTCTTCGTCGAACATACGCAGAATTTCAAGTGCCAACCTCTGCTATTTATACACGAATTTTTAACTGCTTACGGACCGTAACAAATGATCCTTACGGTCCGTAAGGGTCTTGAAATTTGCATAGGGTGGCCACGTGTGGGACTAGCTCAGCTGACTCGACACTTTCTGAAATTTCGAATTGGACAGCTGTTTATATGGATAATCGTTAACTAGGAAATACCCCCCCTGAGTTTTAGGGGCCCTGATCCTGATTCTGATTGTTCTGAAAATTTTAGGGTTTGTTCAGAATCACTTGAGTGTCTCAATTAGGGTTTCCTATTGGTCAAATTAATTTAATAATTATGACTTTTGATGAGAGTTGTTACATTCTCCCCACCTTAATAAAAATCTCGTCCTCGAGATTTACTGGAATATTTGAGGATATTTTCTTTTCATTTTGGATTCCAGTTCCCAAGTATATTAGGGTCCTATCTTTGAATCCCACTTTACTTAAACTAACACTATTTGTTTACCTTTATATCTTGAAAAGGTACTACCAAAGATTCGTCTGTTAGACGTTTCTTGAGATTGGATACATGAAATACATCATGTACTCCAACTAACTTTCCTGGTAGTTGTAAATGATAAGCAACTGGTCTTATACGTTGGATCACTGCAAATGGTCCTACGTAACTTGGACTTAACTTTTCCTTTCTTACCGAATCTAACAACTCCTTTCCAAGGAGATACTTCCAATTACATTTTTTTTGTCTCCAACTCGAACTCCAACGGCTTTCATCTATTATCTGTATAATTCTTCTGACGATCCTTAGTCGTCTTCAGCCTTTTCTTCGTGATACTAAATATCACAGTCGTAGTTACTTAAGATTTTCATACATCTCCTTCGCCTCATGTTTAATTCTTTTTGCCCAACTATATATCTTAAATTCTTATGATCCGTATAGACAGTAAACTTACTTCCATATAGATAATGTCTCCAAATCTTAAGGCAAAATTATGGCTCCAAATTATAATTTATGCGTGGTATAGTTCCTTCGTTCTTTTTCAATTACCTTGATGCATATGCAATTACCTTTTTGCGTTGCATTAACACGCATTCAAATCCTAACTTTGAAGCATTACCTTATACTTCAAAATCTTCAGTTCATAAGGCTAAGATTGGAGCAGTTTGGTTAATTTCTACTTTAAGATCCTCATTCAAACTTAGCTATTTTACAGGTTAACTTAGTTAATGGTATAACTATCTTAGAAAATCCTTAATAAATTGTCTGTAATATCCGACTAAACTTCTAATTTCCATTGCGGATTAGGGAACCTTTCATTTGGTAATATCTTATCAGGATCTACGTAAATACCTTCATAATTCACCATATGACCTAGAAATTGCACTTCTGGCAGCCAAACTTCATACTTCTAGAATTTGGCGTACAGCTTCTCTTTTCTTAACGAAGTTAAGAGTATATGCAAATGCTGAAAATGTTCTTTCTGACTTTTGGAATAAATAAGTATATCATCTATGAAGACAATTACCAATTTATCCAAATATGGTGTACAGATCCTATTTATCATGTCCATAAATGCTGCAGGTGCATTCTTTAATTCGAAGGGCAGAACTGTAAACTAGTAATGACCATACCTAGTCTTGAAAACATTTTTAGGTATGTCTTCCTCTTGTACTTTCAATTGATGATATCTGGAACTTAAGTCAATCTTAGGAAAATATCTATTTCCCTGGAATTTGATTGAATAGATCATCAATTCTAGGTATTGATTCTTAATTGTAACCTTATTCAATTCCTTATAATCAATACACTTTCTCATCGAACCATACTTTTTCTTAACAACCAATATTGTGCTAACCGATAAGGTTCCCTGACTTATCGGTAAAATTCCTGGAATTTAGATGAATCCTAAATTCTATCTCCCTATTTGGTGGTAATCCAGGTAAGTCTTCTGGAAATACATCTGGGTATTCTGAAACTACAGAAATTTCCTTAAATTCTTTATCTTTAGTATTAATGATTACTGAAATCATATATACTATTCCTTGTTTTTGTTCATAATTAGGAACTTTCTTTACTGATATGAACTTTATGGGTCTACATAGCTTATCTCCTGTAATCATTATTACTTCTCCAGTGATTGCTCAAACTTCTATAGAATTCTTATCACAGATAATTCGAGCATAATTGTTTTACTAATCAATCCATTCTTAGCACAACCTTGATTTCAACTAATTTCATAGATAATAGGGTTGCAGAAAATTTATGACTTAAAAGTTCTATTTCTATGTTTCGCAGAACCTTATTTATTTTAACTGAATTCCCATCTGTCGTTTCTACTTGTAAAAATTTGCCTAATGCTGGTTAAAGGTAAGTTAAAAGTTTGGAAAAATGAAGTATTTATAAAACTTTGGTTTGCACCAGAGTTAAATAATACTTTTGTTGTGAACTAAGAACGTACCGGCTATCACATCTGGAATCATCTCGGCTTCTTGAGTAGTCAGCTGGAAGGCTCTTACATTCCTTTTTGCTCCTTCTGCTGGTTTGACTTGATTGTCAAATGGTTTATTCAGTTTTGGACAATCTGGCCTAAGATGTCTAGTTTCTCTACAGTTGTAGCAAACTGAAAATTTCTTCCTCCTACAGTCTTCTTCTTGATGCCCTGGAATCTTGCAAAAATTGCAATATCCTTTGCATCTTCCAAAATGCTTCCTTTTGCAAGAATTGCAAAATGGACTAGTAGAAGATTGCCCATTCCCTCCTTTCTTGAAATTGTTATGGTTACCCGAACGGAATTCTTGGGTAATCTTTTGGGCTACTTCCTTTCTTCTATTTTCTTCTCTTGTCCGTACTAGCTCGTTAGTCAGAGTATTGGCTAATTCTACTGCATCATCAATCGTGCGAGGTTTTGCATCCTTGACGATATTACGGATTTCGGAAATCAATCCCCAAATATAACGGGAAATAAGTACCGGCTCTGGCGAGGCCAGGGTTGGTACCATTCGAGCATATTCGAAGAATGTCGTAGTATACCCTCGACAATCTACATCCACCATCCGATGGGTTAGAAACTTATTTGCCATTTGATCTTTTTCATATTCAGGACAGAATTTTCTTTCTACAAGACTCTTAAATTCTTCCCATTTCATGGCATAAGCCCTATTTCTTCCTTTAGCCTGTAACACTGTGTTCCAGCATTCTAGCGCCCCTTCTTTGAAAAGATTTGACGCATACATGACCTGATCATCCTGAGCACATTTACTTATGGCAATTACTGCCTCGGTTTTCTCTAACCAACGCAATGCTGCAGTCGCTCCTTCATTGCCTGCAAACTCAGTGGGTTTACAAGCAAGAAATTCTTTGTAAGTGCAACCAGGTGTTGCAACTTTCCTTTTCTTAGGGAGCGGAGCTTGCCGTGGTTCATTATCATGATTAACATGATTATTGCCTCCATTTACGCTATTACTGAAGTTATCTTCAGAAATACGTTTACTAGGAACAACTTGTTGCGGTTCGATTGGATTTTTAACAGCAGCAATGATTGCTGGAATAGCGTTGGCTATCCCTTGAGCAACGATATTTTCGATATCTTGCCTAGTCACGTATTGGTCCCCCGGTTGTTGCTCAGATTGATTAACCTCATTAACTGGTTCATTATTAGCGTTTTCCATCTGATATCTAATTTATAGATAAATAATTAATATAAAAGAAATAATCCAATGTTACAATTATTTGCACAGAATCATGTAAACAAATATACAACCAGAATTGTAATTTTTTTCTAATATTTCGTTTGTTGTATAGATTATATCATACTTCTATATACAACCGTTTTATTATTTATTTTACACAAACTGATTTTACTATTACTATTTCATAATCCCCTATCCTTTGTCAGGTGATGTTCTAGTAACGGCGTTCCTTCTCATCGTATTTCCAGGAGATCTGTCCCAAAATCTCTTGGATCCTATTCCCAGTATCCATTAGTTCTTTGCCAAAGTGGCGGAGTTCAACCATATTCTCGTTACTCATTGGTGAATTTGGTAAAGGTTCTGGATTAAACTTAGGAAAAAGCCTATAGGGATGGTTTTGTAACAGTATTTCATTATTCAACCATTCGTCTATTTTCCAGTGGATTGAAGGGTTTGGAATAGCTGGTTCTGAATTCATTGGTAGTTGTGTTTCAAGAGAATGAATAAAATCATTTTCATTAATAGGCTCAATAGTATCATCGGTTGCCATTATAAAGTCTAGTTCTTCTTGAGATGGTAACCCCTCAATTTGCCTAGAACTTTCCCCAATTTCCTTTTTCTTAGGCTTAGGTTTCTCAAGAGGTAAAGCGTTGAATTCTATAGGTTCTTCTATGTCTGAAATATACCTATTGAAATCTCTGGAAACTCCTATTCTTACTGGATAGAGATTTAAATTCTGAAGGGCTTCCGACAGATCACTCATGCTGTTTAGCAAAATACACACTATTACTAAGTTATAAACAAATTGTATAGAACAACTTTTTTTAAATAGTCTTTCATACTGGGTAACTACCAAAATAACTGAAAATTAAAACACACTAGGTTTTATTTGTAAAATTTATTTACTGAATACGGTTTATAGACTGTAGATAATAGAGATGCTAAAACTTTGAGTCAGAATATTTAAAGATTTATATTTACTACTACATTAGCTAACATATAAAAATCTGCCCATACTGTTCAAAAATTAGTCAGATGATAAAACATATAATCACAAAATAGTAATTTATATAAATTACGTATTTTCTAAATACTTAATTGGCTTAAATCAGTGGCTCGATAAGTGGCTCTGATACAACCTTTTTCTGTCACGGCCCCCGACCCGGTTTGACCCGTTTCAGGAGCCGCGGGACAGAAATCCTGCGGTATTTAATTAATTGAGTTTGACAGCGGAAGTTTTCATCAGGATCTTTTAAGATGTAAATATTTCCCGATTTATTTTATTTCACAATTCGGGATAAAACCCGGTAATTTACAATCATTTGATTTCACGAAGAAATCTTTTATTTTTACAAAACATGTTTCTTTATTTTATACTGAGCCACTTCCTTGAGCTTGTAATGCTATATGGCACTTTTCCTGATTCATAACAGGTTACCTGAAACATGTTTGAAAAAGGTTTTGTCAGCGGGAAATACTGAGTGAATCATTCAAATTTTGCATAATGATGCATAGTTATCAATTACAGCATAAGAGCGATTACAATGGCTTCTATCTTATCTTTATCTGGCTCTATGTCACAATGGTGACATGTCACAATGGTGACGATGGTCATACCACTATTAGATCAATGAACCTAAATAGTGATGATTATCCCTGTAGGTCAATGAACGTAACAAGGATTATCCCGAGTAGGTCAATGAACCTAAAGTAATGTGCACAATACCCCACTAACCAGTAATTCAAGATATCCACGACTTAGTCCCTGTAATTATAACCTTGAAAATAATTTGAGGTATTGTAAAATAGTTTGATAAAAAGAGAATGACTCACAAACTGTGAGAAAAGGAGAATGACTCACAAACTGTGAGAAAAGGAGAATGACTCACATTGCAGATTTATACGGGCAGAGTTTGGCCTACTGATTTAGCCTTTTATCCTAAATTTAATAACAGGCACACAATTCGGGGTTAGTAATCAATCAAGCATTTACGATAACTCACGAGATCAAATTCTCACAACGAACGATAAAGTGCGATACTTCATCCATCGAATTAACGACGAACGACAAAGTATAACCCTAATGTGGGCGGCACTTAAACATCCATTGGATATATTGATCATCGGAAAATGAATCGTAGCAGCGATTGTGCTAATACCCTGGTTGCGGCGTTGATTTAGTGCCTGTGTGTGTTAATTGGAGTATACAGAAATTATCTCGGAGCATAGAACGAATTTCTTCGTCGAACATACGTAGAATTTCAAGTGCCAACCTCTGCTATTTATACACGAATTTTGAACTGCTTACGGACCGTAACAAATGATCCTTACGGTCCGTAAGGGTCTTGAAATTTGCATAGGGTGGCCACGTGTGGGACTAGCTCAGCTGAGTCGACACTTTCTGAAATTTTGAATTGGACAGCTGTTTATATGGATAATCGTTAACTAGGAAATACCCCCCCTGAGTTTTAGGGGCCCTGATCCTGATTCTGATTGTTCTGAAAATTTTAGGGTTTGTTCAGAATCACTTGAGTGTCTCAATTAGGGTTTCCTATTGGTCAAATTAATTTAATAATTATGACTTTTGATGAGAGTTGTTACACTTCGGATGATGGAAATTGGGTTAGCCAACTCAGAGTGTCTATGCATTCATTCTCCCCCTGACCACTGAGTTGGGTGTTATAAAAGTATTTTGTTTCAAGAAAGTCAACATTCATTGTGGTGAACATTTGATGAGTTTTTGGATTATAACACCGGTAACCTATTTGATCGATCCCATAACCGACAAATACACATTTCTCAGCACATGGACCAAGCTTGTTTCGGTTGGTTTTGGGTATGTGAACAAATGCTGTACACTCGAAGATTCGAGGTTCAAGTGTAAGAGGATGGGGAATACTTGCAGACTTAGATAGACAATCTAAGGGAGTCGTAAATTTAAGAGCTTTTGTGGGGAGCCGATTTAGGAGATACATAGAGGTTGCAACCGCCTCCGGCCAGAATGATTTAGGTACCTGAGATTCAATTAAAAGAGCTCGAGTCATTTCAAGAATAATGCGGTTTTTCCGTTCGGAAACACCGTTTTGTTCGGGGGTATGAGCACAAGAGGTTTGATGAATTAATCCTTTGGTTTTAAAGAATTGTTTGATGGATGTATTGACAAACCCCCCCCCCCCCCATTATCGGATCGAAGGATTTGAATTTGAGTTTGGAATTGAGTTTGAATCATAGCATAAAACGTGATAAATTTCTCGTAAACTCCGGCTTTGTTTTTTAAAAAATATACCCATGTCATGCGAGTGCAATCATCCACGAATAGTATAAAGTACCGGAGACCCTGCCCCCCCCCCATCACAGGAGCAGGACCCCACACATCAGAGTGGATTAGTGAAAAGGGTGAAGCAACTTTCGTATTGCTAGGTTTGAAAGGTTGTCGATGGCTTTTAGCACGAAAGCAGGTTTCACAATCTATTTTCCCATTTGAGGGGAAGAGTTTTGGAAACAAAAGGTGCGAATAGCCAACGGATGGGTGTCCCAAACGTCTATGCCATAGCCAGGCTTCCCGGTTTTTGGTTCCATGTGCCAACATCACAGTACCCTGTTGAGCCACTTCATCCACATAGTATAATCCTTGGCGCTCAGTACCACGTCCAATAATCACACCTGTCCTGATATCCTGTAGAAGGCAAAAGGTAGGATGCATTAGTACCGTGCAATTCAGCTATTTGGTAATATGGCTAATGGATAGCAGTTTGTGTGATAATGATGGAACATAGAGACAATTTGATAATTTCATAGTTGGTGAAATTCAATAGTCCCTCCTCATTTTACTTGCATCATTCCATTGTTCGTGGTATGGATTTGAGTTTTTTGAGGATTAGACATTGACTGTATGTCCAACCGTTCAAATGTCATGGTGTCAGTGGCACCAGAATCGAATATCCACGAACTGTTTTTCCCATGATTTATTTCCTTTTTTTTTTTGTAAATAAGTTGTCACTATGGATAAGACAGCAAACCAGCGTATTTAATAAATATGCTGGACACTTAAACTCGCGTTCGAGATTTATCAATTATGTCGGGAGCAAATATGCTGGACCACTCAAATCCGGCAGAATAACGACGCCTGAGGAAGACGTTATCTTACCGGCGTATTTATCAAATATGCCGGGCAACTTGAACTCGCGTTCAAGATTTAATTCCGCTCGGAGACAAATCTGCTACCGAGCTTCAACAGACGCGTTCAGATGCGACAAGCAGAGTTTGACGTTTTGTTTGACTCAAGAGGCAGCGGAATTAATTGCTAAAGGTTCAGCGGATTTGTTTGGGGTTTTAGGGTTTGGGCGTATTTATCAAAAAAGAAGGCGGCGATGATATTGTTTTTATAAAAAAAATAGGGGTGTATTGTGAGACAAGAAACAGACGTAGCCAGGGAAAGCTCCAATCAATCTTTAATTTAGTTGCAAAGGTTTTGAATAAAAAGGAAATTCAACAGTGGCTATGAACCTTGGGTTTTGAAACCAATAGGGTTGGGCAATCAAATGGATAACGATTGAGGAGTATTCCTTCAAAAAATATGCGGCTATGATTTTTTTTAGAGAATAGAATTCTTTTTTTAGGATTCTTGCAAAGATTAATGGGGCTGATGCGGAATTTCTGGAGTTGATTTTTGGTTTCTTTTTTCCTGGTTGGAGGTTGAATCGGCTGGGATAGATTGTAGATGATGAGCAAAGTGATCAAGAATCAGAAACACTGCTCTGATACCATGTTGTCTAGTATAGCACAAACACAGGAAGTGGGGTTGAATTGCATTGAGATTGTATTGTACAAGAACTAGGGTTACTAAGAAATGGTGTTTATATAGAACACCAAGTTACATATTTAGCCCCTACACTACGACACATCATTCACTTTCCGACACCAATGATACAAAAACTAACTTAAGATACAATGGTTAAGATTACACACCTTCAAAAAGTCATAACCCTTTAAACTACTTTTAAATATGTCACACCCCTTACAAAAAAGTCACAACTTTTGAATGTATCACACCCTTTCAAAAAGTCACAACCCTTCATATACATACAAAAAGTCACAACCCTTCAACTATATTCAAATATATCACACCTCTTACAAAAAAGTCAAAACTTTTGAATACATCACATCTCTTCAAAAAGTCATAACCGTTTAAACTACTTTTAAATATATCACATCCCCTTATTTAAACTACTTTTAAATATATCGCATCCCCTTAAATAAAGTCACAACCCTTGATGTGTGCATATATACACAACAAAAAATATACACTGCGCCCCGTTCATATATAAAAAATTGAAAAGAACGATTATCACAAAATAGAATCCGTTGGTATGGTTTCTTTTCAACACATATCCCATCCCGGTTCGACTCTGATTCATAGCGTTTCCTCATTTATTTTTTCCCTTCCCTTTTCCTCACCAAATCCCAGGTTTCCCCCATCACTAAATAATCTAAAAATGCATTGAACCGCTTCCACCCTACTCTCCAATTTCTTTCATTAAACCCTTATACATTTAGTAACTTAGGTTATATCTTATTTGTTTAAAAGTTACACCCTTTAGTTCATTTTACTCACGTCCTTTCATTTTACCCTTTGTGTACCCCTTTATTTAACACACATACCCCTTCCTTAACTAACATGTACCCTGTTATTTGACAACATACCTTTTTGATTAATACACACCATTTGTTTAACACACATACCTTTTATTTTCTAATTGATCTTTTGTTTAACACATGTACCCTTTCAACTTGAGTTATACCCTTTCGTTTAAACATCATGTCGGTTAGAAAAAGTTATTATTGAAAAATATATAGGGTTTGATGAAAGTTATTGATGAAAAATATAAGGGGTGTGATGAAGCGGTGTACTAAATAATTGCGGTGTGTATTGAAGCGGTGTAACAAATAAGACAGTGTACCAAATAAGGTCCCAAACGGTGTGTCGGTTCTATGAATCAAAAAGGTCCAAAACCAATTTTGCAAAGCATTGTTAAACGTGTACTTTTAATTCACCACATATTTTAACCGTTAAGATTCAAACTTTGTGCCATTTTACTGGAATTCTATATGTATCATCTTTGCTTTACGTTCATGTTCAATATTACGTTTCATGGAGTAGCCACTTCACTTCCTTACAAATTTAAGATGGTTAAAAGGACATGATCTTCGTTATTTAATGTATTCAAATCGGTTCCATTTTGTAAACTTAACTTCGTGTACGAAAGCATTTCTTTGCTTTTATTTAATTTTTGTTGGTTTCTTTTGTTTAATGTAAGCTATATAAAACATATATTAATAATAATATATCACATTTTCATACATTTAGTTGGTCCTGTAGGCTAGGGATAAAGAAAAATGCGAAAGAATTTTTTCATCTCATAAGGTGATACCAGGGACTTTCATAACCAACATCCCGCCGCAACGCGCGGGTTACGTTAACTCGTTTCTTTACAAAAAGAAACTCCTCCCAAAGTCTTCCATTTTGTCCCTTTTTTTCTTCCTTCTTGAATGACAACAAATCCAAGTCAAAATTTCTTTTTAAATTTGGCCAAAAAAAAAATTTATCTGCAAAAATTTGGATCTCGCTCAAACGGAAGGAAATGCATATTCATTTTTATGATTCTCATCGAACTTGAAATTAACACCGGATGACGAATTGGGTAAGAATCACTTTTTAAAAAACAAAAAAAATCATGAAAAATTGTTACATGAACATAATTGGTTCGAAATTTTGCTCTATTTTGTATATCCTCTTATATAGGAAACAACATAACCCACCAAAACGAAATTGTTATATACTTTAAATAGTTTACACGTATTTTTAAAACAATCTAAATCAATTTGTTTATATCTTTTAACATTTTAATAATCTTAACTTCTCCAAACTCTCTTTGAATTTATTTATTTGATTAGTTTTTGTTGTCATTGAATCCAGATGTTGATTTTGAATTGACAATAAATTAACTTTCTATTTATAATTGGGGTAGATTTAATGTTTTTATGAGTTAAGGTTGAAATTTGCAAAATATGTAATCCTTGTGTCAACTATGATTTCTTTTGTTCCAGGGACACCTTCATTTGTAATTGCTTTCAAAACACATATTCACTGCTTATGTTAGATCTATTACATGAACACCCTCATTGTTAGGATCAGTATACACTCTCGAACACAGAACTCAATCACACACACAATTTTCTGTTGAAGAACACAAAGATTTATAGTGGTTCGGTCGGTTCTGACCTACATCCACTCTCGGTAACTAGGAATATTTGTATTAAGCTTTTGGTACAATTTTACAGATACTAGCAATCTCATATATATAAGATTGAGGAAAGAGAAGATAGTCCCAAAACATGATCCGTGAAATCTGGATCTCAAAGACAATTATTTTCTTTTTCAACTTGATCAGCAAAGCTGACCTCAGCCTGATCAAATTGTCAAGTGGCTGGCTTGGCTTCACACTCAACAATCTCCCACTTGAAGCCACGGAATAATCTTCACCTGTGCTTCAACTGTGCATCAGTATCTCTGTAAAAAAAACTTTGATCTTCATACGTTCCTAGTTACCCGGCCTTCTCTTCAATTAACCTGAAGGCCAGTTGAAGCTATGCAAAGCTTCAACTTCTCTAAGGTGACAACCTTAGTTAACATATCAGATGGATTTTCATTTCCTTTGATCTTCTTCAACTTCAGAGTGCCTTTACTAACTTGCTCTCTGATGAAGTGATATCTCAGCTGTATGTGCTTTGTCTTCGAATGGAAGACAGGATTCTTTGCAAGATGAATTGCACTTTGATTGTCACAAAACAGTGCACAATCAACTTGTTCCTTGCCGAGTTCTTTGAGAAAATTATTCAACCATATAAGCTCTTTGCTTGCTTCAGCAACTGCCATATACTCTGCTTCTGTGGTTGAAAGGGCAACACTTTTCTGCAGTCTGGACATCCAGCTTACTGCAGTGCCTCCCACTGTAAAGATATATCCGGTGGTGCTTTTGTAAGATTCTTTACAACCACCAAGGTCAGCATCTGCAAAACCCTTCAGAATAACCTATTTCCCCTTAAACTGTAATGCCACTTCTGAAGTCCCCTTCAAATATCTTAGCAGCCATTTAACTGCTTCCCAATGTTCTCTCCCTGGATTGGACATAAACCGGCTAACAACTCCCACTGCATGAGCTATATCTGGTCTCATGCATACCATTGCATACATGAGGCTACTAACTGCCGATGCATACGGAACTTAGCCATTTCTGCTTTGTCTTCATCTGATCTGGGTGACTGAACTTTAGAAAGCTTAAAGTGACTTCCCAAAGGTGTGCTTCGAATCTTGGCATCTTTAAGGCTGAATCTTTCTAACACTTTCTCAATGTACTTCTCTTGAGAGAGTGCCAAAGAACCATCTTCTTTGTTTCTGAAAATACTCATCCCGAGTATTTGGTTTGCTGCTCCCAAGTCTTTCATCTCAAACTCTTCAGACATTTGCTTTTTCAGCTTCTTGATCTCTGTCATGTCTGAACCTGCAATCAACATATCATCCACATATAGTAATAGAATGATATAAGAACCCTTGAATCTCTTGATGTAACAACAATGGTCATTGTCACATCTCTTGTATCAGACTCTTCCCATGAAGTTATCAAACTTCAAATACCATTGTCTGGGCGCTTGTTTCAGACCATACAAACTCTTCTTCAACTTGCACACCAAGTTTTCTTTGCCTTTAACCTGAAAACCTTCTGGTTGTGTCATGTAGATCTCTTCTTGTAGGTCACCATGTAGAAAAGCTGTCTTGACATCTAGCTGCTCTAGATGCAAGCTTTCTGCTGCTACAATACTGAGAACAAGTCTGATAGTAGTCATATTCACCACTGGAGAAAATATTTCATTGAAATCAATTCCTTCTTTCTGCTGAAATCCCTTGACTACTAATCTTTCTTTGTACCGTTTGGTACCATCATGTTCATCTTTGACCCTGAAAACCCACTTGTTCTGAAGAGCCTTCTTCCCAGCTGGAAGCTTTGTTAAGTACCAGGTCTTGTTCTTCTCAAGCGACTTCATCTCATCTTTCATTGCTAACTCCCACTGCAATGAATCTTTCAACCCCATGGCTTCTAAGTAACACTGGGGTTCACCATTTTCTGTCAAAAGTATGTAATTGACGGATGGTGAATATCTGTCTGGTGGTCTAATGACTCTGGAGGATCTTCTTGGTTGAAACTGGGGAGTTTCTGGGGATTCTGGAATTTGAGGAGCGACCTCTTCTTCTTCTGCAGAATTATTACTAGAATCATCCCCTGAGCTCCCACTGTCGGTTGACTCATTCACATTTTCTGGAATGTCGACTGAAGCTTCCTTTCTTGTTTCACCACTTTCAAATTCAACATAGTCTTTCTGAACTTCTGGTCCTTTGGTGTTTCTGTCTTTATACAATTCATTTTCATTGAAGACGACATTCTTGCTTCTGATTACTTTTCTGCCTTCATTATCCCAAAGCCTGTAACCCATTTGTTCTGACCCATAACCAATGAATGTGCACTTCTTGGATTTTGAGTCTAACTTATCCCTGTCACCAGCTTCTAACAAATCGTAAGCACTACAACCAAAGACTCGTAAGTGTTCGAGACTTACCTCCTTTCCTTGCCACATTTCTTCAGGAAACTTGAAATCTAAGGGACCGGTTGGTGAACGATTGATCAAGTAGGCTGCAGTGCTGACTGCATCGGCCCAGAATGTCTTGGGCATCCCGACATTTAGCCTCATGCTTCTAGCCCTCTCATTTAGAGTTCTATTCATTCTCTCAGCTACACCATTCTGCTGAGGAGTTCCGGGAACTGTCTTGATCATCTTTATCCCTTTCTTGGCGCAATAGTAAATGAACTGCTTGCTTATGTATTCACCACCATTATCAGACTTTAAGCACTTTACCTTCAAGTTAGTTTCATTTTAAACAGCAGATTTCCATATCTTAAAAGCATCAAATACGGCAGATTTATGCTTAAGAAAATATACCCATACCTTTCGTGTTGAATCATCGATAAAAGTAACATAATATCTTGAGCCTCCTAGAGATAAAACTGAGGTTGGTCCATATACATCCAAGTGAACAAGCTCTAACTTCTGAGCTTTCGGTGTCCTCCATGTCTTCACAAAAGTAACCCTCTTTTGTTTTCCAAGAACACAAGGTTCACAGAATTCAGTTTCCACTTTCTTCAAGTCTGGAAACTTACCTTTCTGAGCCAACATCTTCAATCCCTTCTCGCTCATGTGTCCGAGTCGGTTGTGCCATAAATTTGATGGACTCGGACCGGTGGTCATTGCATGAACACCTTCAGCAGAAACTTCTGCCATGTATAGAGGACCTTGCTTCTTTCGTTTGGCAATCTCACTTTCCATTGTCCACCCCCAAAGTGAACATTAAACCCTTCATCATCCAGTTTACCAACTGAAATCAACTTTCTCCTCAAATTAGGAATAACCCTGACATTTTTCAATGTCCATATAGTTCTTAATGAGGTCTTCAAGTCTACATCTCCAATACCTGTGATATCAAGCATTTGATCATCTGCTAAACGAACTTTACCAAAGTTACATGTTCGTAGATTCTTGACCATATCAGGGCATGAGATAGCATGGAAAGAAGCACCCGAATCCATAATCCAAGATTCAACTGAATCTTCAACAGAACAGATGAGAACATCACCTAATTCTTCCGAGGATACACTGTTTACTTCTTTCTTTGAAGCGGGCTTTGCACATTGGCTTCTATAGTGACCTTTTTCTTTGCAATTCCAACATTCAACGTCTTTTCTGTTCTTTGACTGTCCCCTTCTTCTGGACTTGGACCTGCCTCGATTATGTCCTCTTTCATTTCTTCTTCCTCTACTTTCTGTATGCAATAAAGAACTAGAATTAGAAGTCTCACCATTGCTTCTCCGTCTGATATCTTCATTTACTATCAAGTCACGAATATTCTCGAAAGTGAGTTTGGTAGTGCCGGATGCACTACTAACAGCTGTGACTGTGCCTGACCAACTGTCGGGCAATGATGATAAAAGGAGTAATGCTTGCACTTCATCTTCAAACTTTATTTCAACTGAGGCTAAACGAGAGATAATCGAGTTAAACTCATTTATGTGAGCGGTAACCGACATGCCTTCCTTCATCTTGGTGTTAACCAATTGTCGGATAAGGAATACTTTGTTTGAAGCGGATGGCTTTTCATACATGTTGGACAAAGCTTTCAATACACCATATGTGGTTGTTTCATTGACAATGTTGTAAGCAACACTCTTTGCCAAAGAAAGCCTAACCACACCCAAAGCTTGTCTATCCAACAACATCCATTCTTCATCATACATGTCATCTGGTTGTTCACCTGACATAGGCAAATGCAAACTTTTCTGATACAATAAATCTTCAATTTGCATTTTCCAAAATCCATAATCACTTCCATCGAACTTATCAATCTTGATTTTACTATCTTCTGCCATTAAAAAAATACCAAATTACTACTAACCAAACGGGTTTTACTGCTAAGTGGTAATTTATACGAGCGAAAGCGATAATCAGAAACAAATAACTTATATGTTTCAAGCTTTAATGGCAAGGACAAGTATTGATGGATAATGATATCTTGTTCAAAGTTGAGGGACCTTTCTGATAAGATTGAGAAACTCAATTTTCCACCAGAAATAAAACTTGAAGGGTCTTTCTGGTAAATTGAGAAATCAATTTCTTTCACCAGACATAAAGGAGCGTACAAGCTCCTTCTTCCCCAATTCCACCACAACAAAAAAAAAATAGGGTTCTTCTTCTCTTCTCTTCCTCCTGGACGCAATCAACACCCAGAAAAATCCCTAAGTAATGACGGCTACTGGGTCAGCAAACCCTAGTCGCAAGGGTGAAGAGAACGGAGGCGGCGGTTGACGAGTGATAGAGGCGGTAGCCGGCAGCCTGGTCGGCGGATGAACGAGCGGCGGCGGTGCTAGTGACGGCGAAGAGAGGCAACGGCAGTTCTGATCGTTTCTGATCGGATTTCACCCTATCAGGTATCTTCTTCCTCCTTCTTCTCTGTTTCTGTTCGTGTTCAACAACAATAGCCTGAGCTCTGATACTAGTTGTTAGGATCAGTATACACTCTCGAACACAGAACTCAATCACACACACAATTTTCTGTTGAAGAACACAAAGGTTTATAGTGGTTCGGTCGGTTCTGACCTACATCCACTCTCGGTAACTAGGAATATTTGTATTAAGCTTTTGGTACAATTTTACAGAAACTAGCAATCTCATATATATAAGATTGAGGAAAGAGAAGATAGTCCCAAAACATGATCCGTGAAATCTGGATCTCAAAGACAATTATTTTCTTTTTCAACTTGATCAGCAAAGCTGACCTCAGCCTGATCAAATTGTCAAGTGGCTGGCTTGGCTTCACACTCAACACTCATTTGTATTAAATAACACATGTTTGTTTACATTGAAAATATTAACCATGTTACTTAATTTTTTGGGTTACATGAACACCCTCATTTGTATTAAAAAACACAAGTTTCTTTACATTGAAAATATTAACCATGTTACTTAATTTTTTTGGGTTTTGGTTGATAATGATTTACCTTGCATTATATTAATATCTATACTACTATATAATACATATTAGACGGGCAACAAGGTAATTTAACTTCATTTGAGGAGGGCATCATTGTAATTTACCCCAAAACTTATGACACATTAATACATTATTTAATAAACTTCTAATTAAATACACTAAATGCATTTAAAGTTCCTTATTGTTTTGAACCTAACTTATTGTCTAGGGTCCTAATTGTAAATAAATAAAACCAACCTATATAGCAGAGCCTCTTTCTTTTCCCTGTGTTTTGTTACTATTGACCTATGGAGGCAACGAAGGATCAACACCAAGTCTTTCCACTTTCAGCAATTAAATGTGATTTTACACATTCTGGATCATAACCGAATAGTTAATACACTATTAATCGCTTATACACTATTAATCGCTTAATGATTGTCGTTAATCGTCTTGATCACTATAAAAGGATAACCTACGACTGTCGTTAGAGCCCTTTCGATTTAACTATCACACTCAATACCTTGTTTGAAATATATGTGATCGATCCGAGCGGCACCGGCGAACCAAGAAACTCCGGCCACTCTCCTTGAAATATCACACTCAATTCCTTGTTTGAAATATATGTGATCGATCCGAACGGCACCGGCGAACCAAGAAACTCCGGCCACTCTCCTTGAACTTCATCCCTTAGCCATCGGTAATGTGTTTTTTTTGTACGACTTTATTCGTTATTTTAATCTATTCAAAAGCCCCACATGAAGTACTTGTTGAACAATCTGTTGCATGACTAACTTGACGTTATTCCAGACACGAATCCAACATTTGGAGGTCCTCCATTGCTAAATCAATCACCCTCATTTCTTTCAACAAATCAATTTTAGAACATCTGCTGGATAATTTCTCCGCAATTCAAGTTTTTTGAACATCAATTTCGTCCGGTAAGACTGTAACCCACTCTTTAATTTGAATTTGATGTTTTACACTATAAATCAGCTTGTACGGTGGTTGGTTGTTTAACCACGACTGCATCACATGGCGGAGACGCTACGGTGGTGTCCATGCTTGTCTAACGTTGACGAAAAGTATGGAATATTATTGAACGGACGGAAAAAAGGATATGTCATGACCTTTCGAAGTGTTCTTTCCGCCAATCCATATGTCATGCCCAAATCTGGACCGCGCTATCACAGAGATCCTCACACGTGTTCTTTCCGCCAATCCATATGTCATGACCTTTCGAAGTCTCGCAGAACTAGGGCCCTTGGACAATTACAGGGTCACCTTAAATGCATCAGTTGAACTTGACCAACGTGTCTACAACCGCCCAACCACATCTGAGGTAGCTGGTATATGGGTAGAAGGTAACAATGATATCACCTCATACAAAAGAAGCATCATCGTCTACAGGAGGTCCGCACAGCCGCAGACTATTCAACCGTACTTCAGTTGCTACGATCCCCTCTCATATCCTCTATTTTTTTCCAAATGGTGAGGCGGGATGGCATAGTGGAATTCCACGCAACGGAGTCGAAGCCAACACTCCACATAACGATCACGAAACCGATGACGATGACACAGAAGGTACAAACACATCCCCACCCTACTTACACACATGCATACACGTTAAGAACTACAATACATGTACTATCTTATAATGTTTACTAACTTGTTGATTCCCAAAATTTCTTAGAGGCACCGACACGCGGCAATAGAAAAACTGTTAGTATGCGAGAGTACTACTACTACAAGTTTCAAATCCGCCCAACACAAAATATTCTTCTCCATGGTGGCAGATTGCTACAACAGTTTGTGGTTGACACATACATCAAACTGGAGACGACACGCTTGCAATTTTGCCAACACAACCAATCTAAAATAAGGGCAGATTTGTATCAAGGCATTGTCGACTGCATCAATGCAGGGGATGCTCAACCAAACAAAATAGGAAGACGAATCGTGCTTCCTGCATCTTTCATCGGTGGGTCCCGCGACATGCGACGCCGATTCCTAGATGCAATGGCATTAGTCCAGGACGACGGCAAACCGGATTTCTTCCTAACAATGACATGCAACCCAAACTGGCCAGAGATATGCGCCAACTTATACCCTGGACAGGCTGCACAGGACCAACCGGATCTTGTTTCGCGAGTTTTTCGGGCTAAATTAGAGGCAGGCAAAGAGCAACTCTTAAAAAAGCATGTCCTCGGCGAGGTGAAGTCTTATGTCTACGTCATCGAGTTCCAAAAACGTGGTTTGCCACATGCCCATTTCCTCCTCATAATGTACCCACAACACAAAGTCAGTAACCCCGACCAGTATGATCAATTTGTTTCAGCCGAAATCCCTTGCGTAGAAAGGTTTCCCCAACTGCACGCAGTTTTCGTAAAACAGATGCTTCATGGACCCTGCGGCCCTCTACGAAAAAACAGTCCCTGCATGCAAGGAGATCCCAAAATATGTCGCTTCCGTTATCCAAGACAATTCAACGAACAAACGAGACAAGGAGAAGATGCATATCCATTGTACCGCCGACGCAACAACGGGATTAATGTGGACGTTCGTGGGAAAACACTTGACAATAGATGGGTTGTCCCATATAACCCAACCCTGTTGATGTTATTCAATTGCCACATAAATATTGAGATATGCTCCAGTATAAAATCAGTGAAATATCTCTTTAAATATATTTATAAAGGTCATGACAAACAAGTCATCCAAGTAGAACCAGATGCCGAGAACATTATCATCGATGAAATCAGACGGTACCAAGACGCGCGCTATGTTTCACCCCCCGAGGCAATGTGGCGGATTTTTTCATTTAGCCTCTCTCTGATCTACCCCGCTGTTTTAACATTAACGCTACACCTCCCACAAAACCACATGGTGACATTTACTGAGCATTCTAACATGTCAGAAATTGTAGATAGGGAAAGGGGTAAAAAAACCATGTTCACTGCATTTTTCGAGAAAAATAGGAACGACCCAGCAGCAAGGGGCCATTTGTACAAAGATTTCCCAAAACACTACACATGGAGTAAAAGTTCGTGCTGTTGGAACCGTAGAATTCACAAAGGACGAAAAGGTCGTATCGTTACTGCAAACCCGACAGAAGGGGAATGATACTACTTACGCCTCCTCCTGACAAATATCAGAGGGCCTACTTCCTTTGTACATATTCGCACGGTCAATGATGTTATACATCCTACATTTCGCAAAACTGCACAACAACTAGGACTAATTGAAAATGACGACATCTTATCGCAATGCCTGGAAGAGGCGGCTATATTTCAGTTCCCCAATGCACTTCGCAGGTTGTTTGCAACCATATTGATATTCTATGAACTTGGCGATGTTCGAAAGCTATGGACCGACCATTTTGATGCCCTTTCAGAAGATCATCGCCTACATTCTCAAAACATCGAACACATCAACAATCTGGTCCTAGCTGAAATCGAAACCAACCTACAATCAATGGGTAAAACTTTGAATGACTTCGACCTCCCACGCATATCACAACAACATCACAGCTAAAACGTAACACACCGTGATATACAAGAGGAGTACAACATAGTTGTTGACCCCGCCCACTTAGATGTGAAGCACTCCCTTAACTGCGACCAAAAAAAGGCCTTCGATGAAATCATGAGACATGTCAATCACGCTCTACCAGGCGTCTTCTTCATAGATGGCCCAGGTGGAACAGGGAAAACATTCCTATACAAAGCATTACTCGCAGAAGTTCGATCACGTAGCCACATTGCACTCGCGACCGCTTCTTCAGGCGCTGCAGCAAACAACATGCCAGGTGGGAGAACAGCACACTCAAGATTCAAGATCCTAACTAAACTAGACAACAACTCGATGTGCGGCATAGTAAAACAAGGTGCACGTGCACAAATTATCAGGTTAGCAAACCTAATCATCTGGGATGAAGCATCTATGGCGACACGACAGCCTATTGAAGCCGTTGACAGGACCTTCCAAGACATAACAGGCGTTAACCTCCCATTCGGAGGAAAGATAATGGTATTGGGAGGCGATTTTAGGCAAGTCCTACCGGTAATTAGACGAGGCACACGAGCGCAAATCGTAGATGCCAGCCTATGCATGTCACCTCTTTGGTCCTTAACTACGAAAATATGCCTCTCCATAAACATGAGAGCGCGTACTAATTCATGGTTCTCGGAATTCCTTTTACGAGTCGGCAATGGAATTGAGGAGACCATAGATGGAAACCAAATCCGCATCCCCGACGACATGACAATCCCATTCACCACAAAGGAAAACTCCATCAAACAACTCATTCAAGCCATTTTTCCCTCCCTCAACGCAAATGCCCAGTCCCCCGATTACATAACCTCTAGAGCCATGTTAACAACGAGAAATGAGAGTGTCGACGAGATTAACAATCACTTAATTGACATTTTCCAAGGAGATGAAAGACACTACTATAGTTTCGATGAGGTTGATGATGACCAACACCATTTATACCCGATTGAGTTCCTAAACTCACTAACAGTAAGTGGCATCCCACCACACAAACTACGCCTAAAAATTGGATGCCCAATTATATTGTTACAAAACATCGACCCGTCAAATGGCCTATGCAATGGCACCAGGCTAATATGTAAACGGTTCGAGCGAAGTGTTATTGATGCGGAAATAGCGATTGGAGAACATAAGGGCAAACAGGTCTTCCTACCAAGAATACCCCTCACTCCCTCTGAAGACGATATGTTTCCATTCAAACTAAAAAGAAAACAGTTCCCAGTCCGGCTTAGCTTCTCCATGATGATAAATAAAGCGCAAGGACAAACCATTCCCCACGTCGGTGTTTACCTCCCCGAACCTGTATTCTCACATGGCCAACTTTATGTGGCGTTGTCACGATGCACAACAAGGCAGAACACAAAGGTATAATTAGTGCATCCAACCAACAGCCATAACAAAAACGGTGTTTTCACCTCAAATGTCGTCTACCAAGAGGTTTTACGCGACTAAAAACAAAGGTACATCACTTCAACCTAACATATACAATCATTTGCTTCTCTTATCCATAACATTAGATTTTATTTCCGCAACATAAAAACATTCTTCATTTATTGCAAACCATACAATACTAACCTCATGTCCCATATACTACAAATTTTGCAGTTCACCAACGAAGGAGACAACATGTATACCAAAATATACCTTACCTACTAATTCAACATCCAAGCTACATTTCCTCCGGTGTATTTACAAGCAAATGATTTTCCGTTTCGTAATAAATATAGCATTGTTACTTTTCAGCACGCTACATTTGTTTTCCAGAGCACTATTAGAATGCACACATAGAAGGGAACATACTAAGAATAATCCAAATTGTTCAAATCATTCAAATTATCAAATCATATGCGCAGTGTCTACAATACGTATCAGCAAAAATTATGATCCCGCCGCGTAGCGCGGGTTTCCCACTAGTGTATATATATATATGTATATAGGGTTAGGTTAACGTACAAATGCTCTTATCGTACATTACGTACGCGATAACCCCAACCGTCAGATCTTCATCCCTCATGCGATTTCACCCCATAAAACACAACATGCGAGTTCATCCCCCATGCGATTTTAGGGTTTTATCGTATGCGAATACATGTGAAAGTAATGTTTGGGCTCTTATAATAAGCGATTTCTCATGAGATATTCAATAAAAAAAATGAGAACATGCGATTTTATCATTCACTTGATGCGAAATTCAAATTTAATGCATCATTATTACATGCGAAATTAAAGTGAAAGTAATGTTCAGGTTATTATAACATGCGATATTCAATAAAAAATGAGAACAACATGCGTTTTATTATTCAAATCATTGGAAATTCACATCTAGTGCATTATCATTACATGTAATTTGTCAGTCTCAAAAGATGCAAAATTAATACCACGTGTGATTCCATAACAATTGGCCTCACATATAATTAAAAATCATCACAGCCACTACAATCAAATAATAACACTTTCAAAATATGCATAAATTTTAAAATTATACATTTGCGGTTGTCATTTTTGTGCGATTAGAGTTTTAATCGATTGTTGTTTTCTATGGATCCATAGAGCAGCACCGGACGAAAACCAGATTTTGAATATGTTGAATTCGCCAGTGATCATGGCGAGTTCACTGGTGAGGAGAGAGTTACGATTGAAGGAATTGTCTGTTTTGCCCTTAGCTATGAAAACTAAATCAGGGACACGTGTTTTGATCTTGTAGTCGCGTACGTAATGTAGGATAAGAGGAATTGTATTCTACACTTTATGTATATATATATATATATATATATATATAGAGAGAGAGAGAGAGAGAGAAAGTGTATCGTACAAAATGTCTTAATGTACGACACGTACGCGGCGACAAGTTCGCATGTTATAAACCCGTAAAAGAAATATCTCATGTTATAAAAACAAAAGTTAGTACGTTAAAAAAAATACAATTCGCATGTGCAAATAAAAACCCAATTGGCATGTTGAAATAAAACAACATTTACGCATGTTGTTATTGGAACCCAAATTCGCATGTTAGTTACAAGTATTAGCATGTTGATAATGCATCGCGTACGCATCGTACGTTAGGCATTTTGTACGTTAACCGGCTTCAATATATATATATATATATATATTAACAATAGGAATTACAAAAAGGATGAATGTTTTTTTATTCCAGTCTATTATTTTTTCTTTGAAACCTATTTTTTTTTTATAAAGTTTAACATTATTTTCAAATTATTTGTAGAATTTATGATATTTAAACTACTGCAAACATAAGTGGCTCACGTCAGCAGGTAATAGTGAAGCCCTTCAATTGGGCAAAAAGGGCGGCAGGTGTAACAGTGCCAGACACCTGCCTGGCACTCCCCTATTGGCCCAATAAAATTACGATTTTATCCTGATTTAAAATTACGAATTTGCCATCAGTTCAAATTTATGTTTTCGCCCCCGCTTAAAAATAAATTTACGCTTTTGCTCCCAGCTAAATATTTCAATTTTACCCCCGGTTAAAAAATTACGATTTTGCCCCGTTTCAATTTACAGTTTTGCCATTAGTTTTTTTCCCTTAAAAAATGATTTTTCAATCAGTTCAAAATTATGTTTTTACCCCCCACTTAAAAAAAATTACGCTTTTGCTCCTGGCTAAAAATTCCAATTTTGCCCTCGGTTCAAAATTACGATTTTGCCCCGTATAAATTTATAGTTTTGCCATTAGTTTTTTTCCTCACAGCCAAGTTACGATTTTACCCTCAACTTAACTTTACATTTTCCCCATCGTTTTAGTTTGTTTTCCTGGTGACATTACAATTTTGCCCCCAGTGTAAAATTACAGTCGTGCCGGCAACTTCCTGGCACTCCCCCGTTGGTCCATTTAGTTTACAATTTATCCCCGAATTAAATTTATGATTTGGCCATCAGTTAAAAATTATGTTTTTCCCATCCTTTTAGTTTTTTTTTTACCAAAGCTATAAAGTTTTTTTGTTTTAATTGGTTTACTACGGTCTTATCATCATTTTTGTTTTTTTTTCCTAGGAAAATTATAGTAGTCTTTTTTTTAATTTGTTGAGAATTATTCGGCCCTCGCCCCGCAACGCGAGCGGGGCATCTACTAATTAAAGATAAACATGAAGTTGCGAGTCCTATGTTGATGGCACTTTATTTTTTCTAATTTATTGTTGTATAGCACTCCTATAAATATATTATTTGTATTAATTAGACAAGTTGTAGCGAATGAGACACGTATTGTATATATAATTATATAAAGTAGAAAACTTAAAAAGTTACCAATTCCTATTTGTAGTTCTGATGGTGTTGATACATATTATGTGGATACGGCTCGGCTCGGTTTGACTCAGCTACGAAGTAAAGGCCGTAGTCAAGACAACCTCCTGTCTTGACTCGGTATGCGATTTACTTTGTAACGTTTGTGTAAATGCAACTGCGTGTGTGCAGTTTGCATTTAGTATAGTTTGTTTGTTTGTTTGTTTATATGGCCCAAACATGATGAAGCCCAACATATTGAAGAAGCCCAACATCATGAGATGAAATCACAGGCCCAACATGTTGACGAAAACACCCCATGAAGACACTGTTGTGGCGAAAACACTTTGTGGTGAAAACCCTTTTTTGGTGAAAACCAAATGGGACGAAAACAGTGGGGACGAAAACCTAATGCGTCGGAACACCTTAACGGGAAAGATGATGTCATCGTGCCATGTGGCAAACCCGTACCGTCAAATGTTAAGGCGACTGAATTGATGTATAATGAATACATCGTCTACAACACTGATCAAGTTAAGCTGCAGTTCTTGCTGAAGGTGCGGTTTCATCACAAGAGGTAAGATGGAAAAACGCAAGAACTGTACAAATATGGTAATGTTTTGTTTTTCGAAGTTTAGCAGCTAATTGCTTAATGATCTCGTTTTGTGGTTTGTTTGGAGATCTCAAGCAAAACTTATTAGTATTGTAGTTGCAAATACTTTTGAAACTGTAGTGACTTCTAAGCTGCCTATCTTTGTTCAAATTCCGTGAAAAAAAAAGATTTTATTTCTATCTTATTTTCGATTGAACGATGTTGGATCTCGAGTCTTCATTACCTGAAATCTGTTTGAAAACCAAAACAACTAAATCTTCATAAACGGTCAGAGTTTGCAAGTTTTGAAAGTTAATAATCAAAATTGAAAAATCTGTTAACTTTTCAAACTAACTGTCGAACGGTAGTTGAAAACATGGTCACATGTGTGTTATTTGTTTAATGTTAACTATATTCCAAGCAATTGTTCTCATTGCGCGTTTAGCTTTCTTGCATGTGCAGATACTGAAGGCGAGGAGAACATGTTCAATGACAAGCTTCGGAATTAAGACACGACGTGACGGCACTCAAATGATAAAGATGATCGAGTTGCCGCTGATCAATCTTCAACACCTCAAGGATCTCAAGTATCGAAAATCAAAAGATTCACGGGCATAATCAAAGGGGGAGTTTATTGATACACTTCCTAGATAAAAGCAGGAGTTTGTTAATACACTTTCTACTACAACACGTGAAGTCTTTGAAGATCCTTTCCGAGAATGAAAGAACCATCAAGAGATGTAGAACGAGATTACGAACCTTGCGAGCAGCATCCAAGGGGGAGTTTGTTGATACATATTATGTGGATACGGCTCGGCTCGGCTCGGTTCGACTCGGCTACGAAGTAAAGGCCGTAGTCAAGACAACCTCCTGTCTTGACTCGGTATGCGATTTACTTTGTAACGTTTGTGTAAATGCAACTGCGTGTGTGCAGTTTGCATTTAGTATAGTTTGTTTGTTTGTTTATATGGCCCAAACATGATGAAGCCCAACATATTGAAGAAGCCCAACATCATGAGATGAAATCACAGGCCCAACATGTTGACGAAAACACCCCATGGAAGACACTATTGTGGCGAAAACACTTTGTGGTGAAAACCCCTTTTTGGTGAAAACCAAATGGGACGAAAACAGTAGGGACGAAAACAGCATGTCACGAAATCCCCTGATTTCGTTGAATATATTGAGTTTTCGTCCATAACCTGATTTTGTCGACATGTGTACTATATAAACACAGACACAGAACAGACCACAGTAAGAGAAGTCTGAATAGATTTCGGAGCGAACACTGTAAACACACACCCACACTGAGAGTTTATGAGAGCATCTTGTAAACATTGCTTTGTAACCGTTTCATACGCATTAATACAATGAAGTGTTAATCGTTGAATCTTTGTGTTTTACGTGTTCGTAACTTGGTTTAACTTACCCGTTTGGATTCCGCACTCACGGGTTTGTCGGAAAACATGGAATAGAGGTTACTCGATCCTCCGGGTGGACCTACAGATGGGATTTTTTTTTATTATTTTGTTAACAAACACTGACTTCTTTAATGGCTTATTAATTGAACCTTAAAAAGACACTGTGATATACAAATGATGGGAAGGATCCACTAAAAAGTAGATTTTGCCTATATAGTCTAATAAAGGATTGTGATGATGTTATATGACACTCCATATAAGTAGGAAGAAATGATATTTTGGTCCTTATAAATAGGAGTGTGAAAATGACATGTGGCACCCCTTTTGTTTTCTTAAAAATACAAAAAAAAAGCAGTACAAAAAATCTACAACAAAAAATCTAGTACAAAAATAGCAAAAAAAAATATAGTACAAAAAAATATAGCACAAAAAAATATAGTACAAAAGATCCAGCACAAAAATTGGGAAAAAAAATTTTAATACAAAAAAATTCAGCACAAAATATATAGTACAAAAATTCAGCACAAAAAATGTTATACAATATAGAATTACAACACATTTTTGTGGGTTTTTTAGTCGTCATATTTTATATAGCAATATGGTACTCAAATTAAAGAGAAAAAAACACTCGATTTTGTGGTAAAATTTTTAAGAAAAAATAATGTCGTATAAAAAAGTTATGAACGTTTAAAAAATGAAGGTGAAATATGCATGTGCTTTGCGTGTGGAGGGAGAAAGTCAATAAATAAGATTTTCCCAACATACCCTTACACTTCTTTTTTCTCCTACATTTTCATCATAACCATTAATTTAAAAAATAAATTGTTAAGATTACTTCTCATTCTATTTAGCCGAAATGAACTTTTTATTTGATGTTTACCCATACAAATGATTCAGTAGTTTGGTGGTGTAGGCTAGAAGTATAACAAAATGAAAAAAAAATATTTTGCTTAAACTAAAGAAATTCCGTATCTCATATAATGATATTAAAAATTTTCATATTAGCATCCCGCCGCAACGCGTAGATAGCGTTAAACCGTTTAAATCTAAATAGTAAATACGAACCTGTATCCTTAGGTAGTCTAGAAGATTTAAATATAGATATAGATTTAAGTTAGAAGTGGTAGTCTAAACGATTTAATTTTAAATATAGAGTTAAGTTAGGAGTGTAAAATTGATTTTCAACAAATCTAATCTAAATACGAAAATATAGTTCAATATTTATTTCCTGTAATTTTAAACGCCAACAAATCTAATCCAAATACGAAAATATAGTTCAATTTTTATTTCCTGTAATTTTAAACACCAACAAATCTAATCCAAATATGAAAATATAGTTCAATTTTTATTTCCTGTAATTTTAAACACGTATGATTTGTAATTTTTGTTTACTTCTCTAAAGGGTAGCAAAGCAAAACTAAAAACTTGAAGGACTAACTTGAAACAAGTGAGCAGTTTTATTTGTATAAATATGCGAATAGATTGTTGTTTTTGGCGGAATACAAACCCAAGAAATCAGCAGAACAGAAGACGAGAGCGAGAGCGATCCAGGTAATTAAGTCTCTTTCTCATAAACTCGATCTTTATTAGTTTATTTGTTGCTCCAAATCTGCAGTTGATGGTTTGATATTTGGTGACATAGACATAGACATAGACATAGACATAGACATAGACATAGAGAGGGTAATTGTTTTGCTTTACAAATCTTGATTCGTATGTTCTTGATTCTAGTTTTGTTAATCTGACAAATAATTTCAACACAAACTACTGTATAAAATAAAAAAGAAAAGTTAAAAACAGGCTTCTTTTTTCTGAAATACCTATTATGAGTTATATCTTGATTGGTTTAAGATTTGAACATTCTCTGTTGCGTTTAGGATGAATATCTTTCTGTTAGGTTTTAATGCATTATTGTTGCTATTGATTTAAGGTTAACCTGTTTATACTTCTAAATTCTTATTATGATTTTGGTGGTGTATGTTTATGTTTTGAGTCCTATTGTTCTCTTTATATTTGTTGCATATATTGTTCAGCAGGTTTGAGAGATGCCACATGCTTTTGCCTTTTCTTTGAATTTGTTGTTGTCTTGTTGATGATACAGGGAATGATCGGATGGGCGGTCTTGCAATACATATTGAACCTGCTGGTTATTTATTTGGGTAATTTGAGGTTTGTTTTACTTAATTTTTTTTTATTATTTAGTTATTCAACTTATTTAATTAATTAATTTATTTACATTAGTTATTTATTTAACCTTTTTAACTTATTAGACTTATATAGTTAACTTATTTATTTAACTTATTTAACTATTTTAACTTATTAAACTTTTTTTAACTTATTTATTCATTTATCTTAATTATTTATTTAACTTATATATTTATTTAACCTAGTTAACTCTGTTAACTTATCTGACTTATTTAACGTATTTATTTATTTAACTTGGTTAGTTCTCTTAACTTTTTTAACTTATTTATATTATTTAACTTGTTTATATATTTAACTCTGTTAACTTAGTTAATTTAGTTAACTCTGCTAACTGATTTATTAATTTAACTTAGTTAACTTATTTCACATATTTATCCTATTTATTTATTTAACGTAGTTAACCCCGTTAATTTATTTAACTTATTTAATTATTAAACTTATTTATTATTTATTTAACTTAGTTAACTATATAAAAACTCTGTTAACTTATTTATTGCATCTAGTTAACTCTTGTAACTTATTTAACTTACTTATTTATTAACTTAGTTAACTCTGTTAACTTATCTAACTTTGTTAACTTATTAATTTGTTTAACTTGTTTACTTAACTTGGTCAACTCTATTCTAACTTATTTACCTTACTTAACTTATTTATTTATTTAACTTAGTTAACTCTATTAACTTATCTAATTTATTTACCTTACGTAACTTTTTTATATATGTAACTTATCTAACTTATTTATTTATACAACTTAGTTAACTCTGTAACATAATCAACTCATTTAACTTATTAATTTAACTTAGTTAACATAATCAACTCTTTTACTTAGTTAACTCTGTTAACTTATATTATTTATTTATTTACTTAAGTTAGTTACCTTTGTTAACTTATCTAACTTATTTATTTATTTAACATATTTAACTCTGTTAAGTTATTTAACTTAATTATTTAAATTAATTATTTATTTAGCCTTTTAACTTATTATACTTATTTATTTAACTTATTTAACCTTTTTAACTTATTTAACTTAATAATTTATTTAACTATTTTAACTTATTAATCTTTTTTTAAATTATTTATTCATTTATCTTAATTATTTATTTAACTTATATATTTATTTAACCTAGTTAACTCTGTTAACTTATCTGACTTATTTAACGTATTTATTTATTTAACTTGGTTAATTCTGTTAACTTTTTTAACTTATTTAACTTGTTTATATATTTAACTCTGTTAACTTAGTTAATTTAGTTAATTTATTTATTCATTTAACTTAGTTAACTTATTTCACATATTTATCCCATTTATTTATTTAACGTAGTTAACCCGACCTGTTAATTTTTTTAATTATTAAACTTATTTATTATTTATTTAACTTAGTTAACTCTGTTAACTTATATTTAACTTGGTTAATTATAAAAAACTCAATTAACTTATTTGTTGAATCTAGTTAACTCTTGTAACTTATTTATTTATTTATTAACTTAGTTAACTTATTTAACTTTGTTAACTTATTTATTTGTTTAACTTATTTACTTAACTTAGTTAATTCTATACTAACTTATTTACCTTACTTAACTTATTTATGTATTTAACTTAGTTAACCTTATTAAGTTATCTAATTTATTTACCTTACTTAACTTTTTTATATATGTAACTTATCTAACTTATTTATTTATACAACTTAGTTAACTCTGTAACATAGTCAACTTATTTAACTTAGTTAACTTATCTCTTTTACTTGGTTAACTCTGTTAACTTATTTTATTTATTTATTTACTTAAGTTAGTTACCTCTGTTAACTTATCTAACTTATTTTATTTTACCAAAGGTTGACTTTGTAGGTGAAATAAAAAGTATGTTGCTTATTATTGCTATTGACCTAAGGTCAACATGTTTATAGGTGTTATCGCATTTTATTATGTTATTTATTATTGCATACTAATCCATGAAACCTAGTGCGTTGTAGTTTACACTACACTAGGTTGTGGGCTTGTAGAGACAACCCCTAACTGAGCCTGGCTCATTGAGGTTAGGGTTGCCCATGTCTCTTATATAAGGAGGTTTTCATCTCGTTATAAGGGCAAGAGACATGTGGCAAACACACTTTTTGTTGCTGGAAATAGAGGATTCTTCCTCTACTGGCCGTCTCTACATCCCTACTTTTCTCTGTTCTCGATTGCAGACCTAGATTCAAGAGGAAGAGCAAGGTGTGGTTCTCCATCCTCTCAGAGAAAGCGGTTCCAATCACCCCGGCGGTAATTCTGGGTTTCTTCAAGTTTCGTTTTGGATTTTCAAAATTTGTGAAGAAGTTAGGCAGATGGGTAGTAAGTATTTGAATTATGTACTGCTACATGTAATATGTTTCTTTCAGTTTTGCAGCATCTCATAGATCAAAATCAAAGGTTTTATAAGAATTATTACTCCTGGTTGGCTGAAAAACACCAGACAGGAAATTCAATAATCTGGTCTAGTCGAAACACAAGCACGTAAGTTGCTGTAACTCTTTACTTGTCTTTATTTCCTATTTCATTTTATACTGATTATTTTTATTTTATTTACATATAACTTGTGTCTTTCACTCTGATCTCTTTTGTTGGACCTCTCTACTCTCCCGTATTTGTAACTTGCCACTACTTCAGTTCTCTGCACCTCTGGCCACCGACATACACCAGCAGTCCGGTGTTATCAATTGCTGCAGTCTGGTATTATCAATTGCTGCAGTTCGGTTAACTCAGAATGGTTTATAGCTGCTGAATAAGAACTTGCTAATGAGGATGTATGGGGTTGTTGGATGCTGAATGCTGGTGAAGACTAAAGACTGAAGATGTTTGTTTAAGTAGTATAGTTTTTTTTTTTTTTTTGTTTTTGTTTTGTGATTGTTTCGTATGGATATTAAGTGGTTAGTTTTTATCTTTGGTTTGCTTGGGCCGTTTGTGGTTTCAAAGCTTAGGTTTGTGTTTTGGGATTGTTTAGAGTGGCTTAGGCTGGGATTTTTAAATCCCATTTTGTTAGGCCTTAGTCAGTTGTGAGATTGGTGTTCTCATTGGGGAATATCCCGAGAGACCCAATGCTCTTTAGGTGTACATTTTTTTATTTTATCAATAAAATTTTGCCGGGGTACCGTCCCCTTTAACCAAAAAAAGGTTGCGCAAGGTTTAAATAACGATCATGAATTGCAAATCTTGTGAACGGTGTTGTATGAGAAGCTCTAAATTGAATTTCAAGTTTTGTTTGTACATGAAAACAGACACGGATATGCCTGGTTGTTGACACTTTTCTTTTACAATTCAAGTACGCTATCTTGTAACATCGCGGGATAGTACTTGAGTTATGTTGGTTATGTTAGTGATTTCAGTGTTATTAGTAAAACTAGTGGGGAACCTGCGCGTTGTGGCGGAGTCGACAATACGGGACGACAATATAATTTAAACCTTAAATGAAAAACAAATCATGTATATGTTGTGTGTATACAAGCATCTGCGCTTCGTGGCGGTGTAATGGGAGTAATTTCAGCCGGTAACTTAATTTAATTGTTCCTGAAATAAAACAATTATATAAAGATCTGACCCGATTTGATCAAAATGATTACATGTCCATTTAGTGAATTATGCTAATTATCTAAAAATGACAAATAACGCAGAATTGTTAGCCATATCATATTTGAGACACTCATAAAAGTTTTGGCCACATATTGATCCTCCCATGCATGGAGATCAACACATTAGGTGAGAGGTCTATAAATTATAGGTTGTTTAGAAGTAGTCCTGCAAAAGATTTCAAACATTTAGTGTAAATTATTTTATGACTTAAACAAGAAAAATACATTAATTACCTTCTTAGAAACACAAGTAATATTTGCAAGAACATGGTATAAAGTACAAGTACACACTCTTTTGTGATGCCAAAAGTTGTTTTGTAAGCTTACAAGTGAATTGTTGTGGCAGAAGACAAAATGTGGCAGAAGTATAGCAGTGATGTTGGTTCATGAATCTACTGATGAAGATGGCGAGTTCGGTAGTTTGATATCGTTGAATTTTGTCTCAAAAGCCTTCTCGATCCATTCCATACGTAACCATATACATATTTATATACTCTAAATTAGCAAGTTTTGTATGCGTCAAGGTGTTGTACCATATGCTTTGGGTGGTTTTAAAAAAAAAGGGATTTTTACATATATCCCCTTATTAAGAGCCCTTATTACATATTTACCCAACCTTTAAAATCAATTACATATTTCCCCCTTTCTTTATGAAATTACCCCTTTACCCTTTTCCTTAATTTCTTATCTTTAACTTCAAAATCAATCTAGTCTATGCTGTGTATCTTTAAAATATTTCTTTGAATAAAAACCTGTCATGCCCATTTTATAAAACAAGTGACCTTTTTACATATCTAGTTACTGGTTAAGTTTTAGTTTACATTTTTTTACAACCGACCCATTATACATTTACATTTTAGTTAACTACACTAACAATTTACGTTAAAATATTGATTATCTAAAATATCTTATATAAAAAAACATATTGTTATACAATATACGTTTGTTTTTTTTTTTCAAGTCGTAATCAATTTTTATTTAGCCTAAATCTTAGTTCGATCATCAACATTTTAATTGTTTTGAAGTAGGAGCTAAATTTCCATTTTTTTTTTTTGTCTAATGCTATTTAAGAAATCTAATTGTCATGTTTTAAACATTCAAAATAATATTGAAAAAACTGTTTTACAACAAAAGTAAATTTTTAAACCATGTCGCATGACTGTTTTCTTTAAAAAAAAATGAATGCTTAAGAGTTAAGACGTATCTATTATATATAATAAATGAAAGTTATTTGGGCCACGTGTCACTTGATTAGGGCATCCTCAGTTCTCTTTTCCCGCCCAACAGTGCCATCCCCTTTTCCTTATATAATCTCTCTTCTCACTTCTAATCTTTGTTTACAAACCTTGGGTTCTTTCTCTCTCTATATTCAGGCGATTCAAATTCAAATTTCACAAACCCTGCAAATTATTGAGATAATTCTTTCCATCCAAACCTTAATCTTCTTCAGACGCCACCATAAAATCTCCTTTTGTTCATCGATTACTTCATCAAAAGGTTTGTTCTTTTTTTAGTTGAAATACTTTCATGATTTCCTCTTATTTACACTAATCCTAATTTCTACTCGTAATCTAATCATATGGTTCCAGGGTTGTTGTCATCAAAGTTGAAATCCGCTTAGCTGCGGATAGATTTCTGCCATAAGCCGGTATATTTGAATATGTTTTGAAATTAGCGTTTTTTTCTAGATGGTGATGATATGAGTATAACATCTGTTGATTATTGATGTTTGAGTATGTTCAGCCATTATTCTTTCTGAAATTAGAGTTTCATTTCCAGTTCTCGAGGTATTATCTGTTTGTAACAGCAGTGGTTCAGCATCTACAGTGGATTCAACATCAGGTGTTTGCTATTATTGTTTGATGTTGTTTGCTATTATTGTCTGATGTTGTTTGCTATTATTGTTTGATGTTGTTTGCTATTGTTGTTTGCAGTTGAAGATATCTTAATTAAGGTAATAATTGTATTACATCCTGTTGAAAATTAGAATTGATATATTTAGGGAAAGTGAGGTTGAAAGTTAATAACCCAACAGTGGAGCATTTCATTCTACAGGTTCCATAAATTAAGGGTATTCTCATATAATGATGATGATTGTTCCACGGTTGTTTCCAGTATTATTGTTCCAACATCGTTTAAAGTATGTGTTTTTTGGTACTCTGATTTTCAATTTTGAGTTTTTTTATTTTGAAGTGATATACTCTAATTCTCGGTTTATATTTCAGTCTAATCACAGTTGTTTGAAATTCATACAATCTGCTGCGGGTTATTATAGGTTTGTATTCAAAGAAGCATAAAGTTTAATTAAACACAAAGAAAGATTATTAAATTTATAGTTAAAATAATTTTTGCTTCTGTCTAAATGATGATGATGATTATAATTGACTTGTGCAGAAGATGATGATGGAGAACCCACAGTAGTTCCTACTAAACGCAAGAAAGGATCTGCTATTGTTGTAAGATAAGATTTTATGTTACTAGAGAGTCTAGAGTAATGGTGTTTCCTACCTTTTTTTGTATTAAAAGAAGCATAAAGTTTGTTTTAAAGGAGCTCTTTATGAACAAAGACTGATGAGGCCTATCCACTGTTGAAGACAAGGTCCTGTTAAAGACAAGCACTTTATGTACCTAGAGTTTGATTAATCAAAGGAAAACGACTGTTTAGTATCAGCAGTGGTTCAGCATCTACAATGGATTCAAATTTAGTATTTAATTATCAGTGGTTCTTATGTAACTTTAGTATTTCATTATGAGTTTGTTTCATGTTGTAAGAATCAGTGAATTCTCGGATAATAGATTGCTTTGCCGGATTAGATTATGTGTTAAATTATAGTTCTTTAAGTGATTGTTTTGTTTTCTTGAATTCTATGTAATTTTGTAAAGAAGTACAATAACAAACAGTGGTTTTAACATCTGTTTGCAATTTGGTCAATAGTTAATGGAAACCCCTGTTAGGTTGAACAGTAGATGTTATTAACTTAAACATCTGTTCAGGAAAACGACTGTTTGCACTTTATGTACCTAGAGTTTGATTAATCAAAGGAAAACGACTGTTTAGTATCAGCAGTGGTTCAACATCTACAACGGATTCAAATTTAGTATTTAATTATCAGTGGTTCTTATGTAACTTTAGTATTTCATTATGAGTTTGTTTCATGTTGTAAGAATCAGTGAATTCTTAGATAATAGATTGCTTTGCCCGATTAGATTATGTGTTAAATTATAGTTCTTTAAGTGTTTGTTTCGTTTTCTTGAATTCTATGTAATTTTGTAAAGAAGTACAATAACAAACAGTGGTTTTAACATCTGTTTCCAATTTGGTCAATAGTTAATGGAAACCCCTGTTAGGTTGAACAGTAGATGTTATTAACTTAAACATCTGTTCAGGGTTAAACAGATGTTTGGGCTTTAACAGATGTTTGGCTCTAAACCAAACATCTGTTTAAGGTCAACATCTATTTGAGTATTGGTCCTGTTGTGAAATTTGTTTGACCCAACAGTGGTTTTAAACCACCAGATAAACATCTCTTTATGTGCAAACACCTGTTTATGGTCAAACTTCTGTTTATGGGCAAACTTCTGTTGACCATTGACTGACCAAACATCAGTGTTTAAAAAACTGTTGGGTATCCACTGATAGGAAAAACAGCCACTGCTCACTTTTTTTTATTGTTGGCATCTATTGATATTGACCATCAGTGGTTTTCCTAAAAAACAGCCACTGCTCACTTTTTTGTTATTGATGGTGTTAATTAGTGATAGATTGAAATTATCAAATAAAAACTAGAATTACAATGAAATTACCATTTTACCTCATCTTTACATACCAATGAGGTAAGATTTCCTCCAACATTGTTTTGATCATACAATTTAAAAAATTCTTTATAACTATTTGTTGGAAATCAAATCAGTAATTAATGCTAATTTCTTGAGCTTTGGACATTTAAAACATGCAAAATGTGAATTTCAAACTCACGGTTTAAAAATTAGAAAAGTCATCATGACAATGACAGTTGCTTTCAAATCATCATCAGTAATTACTGATAATATCAGTAATTACTGAAAAGTCATAATGACAATTGACGTTCTCTCTCTTTTTTTTCCTACTTTGCATAACAATTCAAATTCAAATTCAAATATTTAATATTTAATATTTTAATAAAGGAGTATATAAGGATAAAGGCGCTAATCTCCGATTACACTTCTTTGTTCGAATGCATCTTTCTGTTGACCATTGACTGACCAAACATCAGTGTTTAAAAAACTGTGGGGTATCCACTGATAGGAAAAATAGCCACTGCTCACTTTTTTTATTGTTGAGATCTATTGATATTGACCATCAGTGGTTTTCCTAAAAAACGGCCATTGCTCACTTTTTTGTTATTGATTGTTTTAGTTTAGTGATAGATTGAAATTATCAAATAAAAAGTAGAATTACAATAAAATTACCATTTTACCTCATCTTTACATACCAGTGAGGTAAGATTTCAAACAACATTGTTTTGATCATAAAATTTAAAATTAAATTAAAAAATAAAAAAATTTCTTTATAACTATTTGTTGCAAATCAAATCAGTAATTAATGTTAATTTCTTGAGCTTTGGACATTTAAAACATGCAAAATGTGAATTTCAAACTCACGGTTATTATGTTTTTAAAAATTAGAAAAGTCATCATGACAATGACAGTTGCTTTCAAATCATCATCAGTAACTACAGAAAAGTCATCATGAAAATTGACCTTCTCTCTCTTTTTTTTTCCCTACTTTGTATAACAATTCAAATATTTAATATTTTAATAAAGAGAGGATAAGGATATATACTACTGTGGATTACGTATAAACATCAGTTCCAAATAAACATCAGTTCCCAATAAATAAGATAATTTAATAATTATCAGTTCCCACATTCAAAATTGAAAATTCAAACCGTATATTCTAATCCTATAAATAAGATATAATTATCTACTATCACATTCAAATCTCGCTCGCTCATATATGTGTGCGTATATCTCTCTCTCAAATGCATCTTTCTTGTGATTTAGGCGCTAATCTCCGATTACACTTCTTTGTTCGAATGTTTGTTGAACATGTTATCGTTCCAGTATCATTGTTCCAACATCGTCGTTTCAATGAAGATTCCCATCACAAGTCAACCTTTCAATATGGATGTTGCAGTATCATTGTTGCAACATCGTGAAAAGTTGCGTTGTTCGATTTTCGTTAAATCGAAAGTCAGGTTTTCTTGTGTCAGGTTTGTCATTGGGATTTCTTCTTTTATAGAAAGTATGGATAGATTCTTGCAATATCTTGAAAACTTAGATGTGCTACAACAGTTGAGAAGAGACCTTTGCATTTTAGGTTTGTTTCTTGTTTGTGTTGTCAGTAATATAGAGTGCGGTGATAGAGACTTGCAGTTCTTGGCGATGCTGAAGTACATACATCTAGAGGTTCGGCAATGGATGGAGTTGAAACTAAAGTTTCTTAATTCTTGCTGTTATTCTTAGATTTGAACTTTAATACTGTTTAGTATGTCATGTAATTATTGGTTTTTTAGTTTTAAGGTCATGAATAAATTAATAAATTTTATTTTATGAATCTATGTTGTATTTTTTTTTATTATTTACTGTTTTAGTAAGATTTAAATTATGTTGATGTTGAATTGTGTCTGAACATCTGTTTGGTAAGACAACAGAGGTTTAATAGTTTCAATGCTTCCTCTCAAAGGGTTATGTTGTGGTTATAACAGCTGATCATGCTAAGGACTGTTATAATTAACCACTGCTCATTATAAATACTGATGTTCTTAAAGGCTGATGAGGCCTATCCACTGTTGAAGACAAAGCCATGTTAAAGACAAGCACTTATGTACCTAAAGCCTGATCAACGAAAGGAAAACCACTGCTCAGTAACAGCAGTGCTTCAGCATCTATAGTGGATTCAACTTTAGTATTTATGTACCAGTGTTTCTATGTTGTATTCTATTTTTATTTATTATTTAGTGTTTGAGTACGATTTAAATTATGTTGATGTTGAATTGTGTCTGAACATCTGTTTGATAAGACAACAGAGGTTTAATACTTTCAATGCTTCCTCTCAAAGAGGTTTTTGAGTCGTTATAACAGCTGATCATGCTAAGGACTGTTATAATTAACCACTGCTCCTTATAAATACTGATGTTCTTAAAGATTGATGAGGCCTATCCACTGTTGAAGACAAAGCCATGTTAAAGACAAGCACTTATGTTCCTAAAGCCTGATCAACGAAAGGAAAAACATTGCTCAGTAGCAGCAGTGCTTCAGCATCTATAGTGGATTCAACATCAGTATTTTATACTCTGTTAGATTGTTAAATTTCATATCATAGGGTTGTTTATATGTAACGGTATTTATCACATCACCCCAGCATGCTAACTGATTATATGTAATACTTTATTTAAAAAATCTCAACATTCATCTTAAAAATAGTTAAAATGAATTTTTTTTATGAATTATAAGCATTAAAATGTTTTAAGGCTATCCACTGATAACTTAAAGTCTCCCACTGTTTTTCAGTGTAATCATTGCAACCACTGTTATTATTCCATCAGTGTCTTCATAAAACAACTGTGTTCCATTACTCATCAGGGGTTGGCTAGTGGACAGTTCATAGCCGTCAGATCTTTTGTAACCGCTGCCACGTCAGCATTCACTTTTCCTGCTATAAAACCCTGATCAAAACCCCCAATCAGGGTTTTAACTGTCGAATCGAATTCATTTTTCCTTTTTCAAAGCAGTTATCCTCCATTTCTCTCAAAATTCCTCATCGTCCTTCTTCCTCAAATGGAAAAATCACGGTCTTCATCAGTTAAAAGGAAATCCAGTCAAAAGGTCATACAAATTCGATACAAAGCTCCCCATAACTACTTGGGTCTCTTGACAAAACCAAGTAACACTGAAACGTTCAATTCCGTCATAGATGCCCTTTCGTCTTCAAAATACAAAACTTTGTTGACTTCTGATGCTCCGATTTACTTGGCAACCCAGAGGGAATTTTGGAAAAATGCAAAACTTGAATATCAAGATAAAACACCCATAGCTATCAATTCCTCGATAAAGGGTGTTGATGTTAAAATCACACCACAAACCATTTCTGAGGTGTTTGAACTCAATGATCTTGAAGGTAAGACTTCTTTCCCTAAAAAAGAGTATCAAACAGATTTTTTAGAAAGAGGGTATGCAAAGCAAATGAAAAAAAAAACACTTTGCAAAAAGGCAGTTTTCCCCCTGCCCCAAGGTTTTTGTTTCATACCCTCTTAATGTGTGTTTCTAATAAGACTACTGCTTTCAATGAAATTCCATTAAAGATCCAATACCTGGCATATGCTATCTTGCATGGGGAAAACTTTAACTATTCACAGGAGATCTTTAATGACTTGGTAAAAAATGTTGATAGCAAATCATTTTTACTATTTCCAAGGTTCCTAAGCTTTTATTTTCAAAAGAAATTTAGAAAGGATGATGCTCATGTACTCATCCAGGGTGAACCTTTTCAAATAAATGGCCTTACACCGTTAACATTTACAAGGCTATCAAAAGTGTCCAAAACACAAGCACAGGCTCCTGAGCAGACTTTAGCAGCTACCACTGCTCCTCAGGCACCTGCTGCTGAGCCCACTGCTCAAGGTGATCACAGCAGCAAAACAACTGCTGTGAAACCGACACCTAAATCCACCAAAAGACCAAGACAAAAGAAAACACAAAAGCCCCTCAAACCTAAAACAAAGGCAACTCTGGAAGATGAGATCCCAGAGCCACTGCTGGTGAAAACACAAAAGTCACCAGAAACCACTGCTGCTACTTCCTCACAGCAGATGGTAGAAATATCTCAACCTGAGCCTCAAACTCCTCCTGTTTCTTTTCAAAAAGAACAGGTTGTAAGAATAGGGACATCAAATTATGATGCTTTGGACTCACTTGAATCCATCATCCCCAGCCCACTGCCCGGGGCAAATCCTCTTTCCACTCCCGTACTCACTGTTACAATTCCACCACAAACAAAACTTTTGTTGGATGCAATTGATATAAATCAGATAGCAATCAGTTCCTCTCAACCCCCTATCACTGAGAGCATGCCACAGAAAGTGACTGTGTCTGAGCTCCCTATCATTGCTAACCCACCAACAACACCTGAGGAGGTTACATTGCAGGATGTACAAGTACTTTCTGTCAGTAGTTCAAGTGAAGCAGCTACTACAAGTGTTGAACCCACTGGTTTACACTTGGACAGTAGTTTCATTAATCAAACTTCCTTGAAGGCAATTTCTTCTATGGGAACCTTTCTAAATACTGGTGTGTATCCTGTATACACTGGTGAGCTTAGATTGGTAACCTCTGCTAAGGAAAGAAGTCCCCAGTTCCAAGAAAAAGGGGCAACAAGGGATGACTTTTGGGAAAGTCTCCCTCAGTCAACCACTATTACAACCACCTCTGGTGGGAAATCAGATGATCCCATTAAATTGGATGATGGTTTAATGTACCGAGAATTGAGGGAGAGGCTTAACAAACTGGATACATCTATTGCAGAAATCAAAACCATACTGCAACAGTTGTTACAAAAACAACAGGCACCACCTGCTCCCACTGACCTTTGGGCATTATTTCAACCTCTGCTTCACCAACAAAGAGCAAACGCTGATCAGAAACATGAAATTCAGCTTCAAAATATCAGAAATATAATGGAAGCCGGGTTCAAAGACACTCAGGCAGATATAAAAACCCTGAAGGCTCAATTTATGAACACCACTGGCACTGCTCCTCCCTCTATCATCTTTGTGGACAGCCCACCACCAAATAATGCCAAAAAGGCGGAGAAAATGAGGCAGTTGAAGAAAAAGGGATATGAAGATGGTCTGTACATTGCACCAGATAATTCAACAATGCTTGCACACATCCCTTTGCCAGATGGTTCCAAAAAGGTTGATGTAACCTTAAATGCCATTGCTGATGCAAAAGCAAGGGTGAAAAAGGATATGGAGGCAAAGGATAAAGGAAGGTTTGAACAGTAGAAGAGAGTTTTTATGGAGATGAATGAACAGGGTACTTCTGAGCCAAAGGATCAAGAAAATTCTCAGCCCATAAGAAAGTCTACTAGAAAAGTCATACAACCCAAAACCACACCTCCCAAATCCACAAAACAAACTCCTAAACCTTCCAAAAGCTCCACACATCAATCTTCGAAACCAACAGATGTTAAAACACCTGTTGTATCAACAGTTGTTGCTTCTTCAGTGGTTTCAACATCTGTTATCCAAACTTTCACCACTACCACTTCAACACACACTACATCCACTGTCTTATCTCCATTACGAAAAATCCCTTCACCACCACCAATACCACCTGCTAAAAGGCAGAAGACAACAGTTGACACATCATCCGTGGTAATGGCAACAGTGGTTGAAGCCCCAGTTGTTTCAACAGCTGTTAGTCAAACACACACCATCACTACTCAAACACCCCAAACAAAACCATCATCACAAAACTCACCACCTGCCTTAAAGCAAAAGACAACTGTTGATACATCAACAGTGGTTGAGACACCAGTTGTTTCGACAACTGTTAGTCAATTACCTACCACTTTTAACAATCCTTCCCAAGCCATAATTCTGTTTGCTCCAAAACCTCAAATAGAAACACCTCCTCCTGAAAATGTGTATACTAGAAGAGAAAATCTTCAAGTGCATGATGATGATATACCAGCACCTGATCCTGTTTCATCTGTACCTTACAAAATCACCAAACCTGAATCTTTCATTCCTCCAAAATCGGTCAATCCAATCAAAGATCCAATAGCTCTTCAAGGATATGAGTCTGCAGATGGTACCCCAGCAGCTGCCAGTTATCCACTGGAACTCCATGCAGTAAAGAATGAAATGAGGCAGTTCTACACAGTTGATGATCCTTCAAAAAGGAAATTCCCTTCTCTGGTTGGTTTTAGAAATCCAAAAAACATGGATGAATATCTAAAACTAAAAGCTAGACAAGCTCAAATAATAGCTAGGGTTGAATGCGAAGGAGAAAATGACAATGTGTATTCAAGTCATTATCAGTTTTTACTCACCAAAGTCAAGCTCATGGAAGACTATGCTAGAGATTTGAGTAAAGAAATGTCAAATTTACCACCAGAACCTGGCCTGCAAAAAGATGTGAGAAAAGACATTCTGGCATTGATCATGAGTGAGAAGTTCTACCCTGCCAAGGAAGAGCAATTCCAAGATTGGCCACTTGTTGGTCTCAAAGCAGAACTCAATAGAATTGAAAGAGTAAAAAGAGATCCAAGCATGAAAAGGTCAGCACCAAATTGGCGTAAATACAAAAAGGCTATTGATGATCTTACCTTGGAGTATAAAAGAAAGAAACAAGAGTTGGTTGATGCAAAGGTTACAACTGCCAAGGCCATAGCAAAATGGACAAGGCAGTACACTGATTAAGCTTATGAAAGGCTTAGAAAAAAGAGAGAAACAGATCCTAGCCTTCCAAAGAAGCCTGATTACAAAACTATTAACATGTCAAAGAAGCCGCTCCACAATTCTGAACCACTGTTCACATCATCAGATACCTCTGTCATTATGTTAAACCAAAGAAAGAGGCAAAAGTTGACTGGTGCAGAAGAGAAAGAGCAAGAAGCTGTATATTTTAAACAGGCTATCAAGACAATGGCACTTGAAGATGACAGCTCAGCAAAGCTTCTACATACATTGGAATCCAACCACTGATGAAGCATAAAAATTGAACCTCAAACTACTGATGGGATCCAAGCATTGTTGAAGATCAAAGCATTGTCATTCAAGCTCTGATCACCCTTTGAAAATAGCACTGATCCTCAACATCAGTGCTTAGATTACAACAGTGGAATGAAGAATCAATGTTTATGTATCAGTAGTTTGAATATAATCAGTGTCTGTTGTTATAGATTCAGTGTTTATGTTGAGCATCTGATCTGATTTACTTTTGGTCAACATTTGTTTGAATTTTGGTCAACATCTTATTTTGTTAAGAAGTACAAGAACAAACATTTTTACAAAATCCCAAATCACCCCATCATTTAAGTGCATTGAAGTAAAATTGGAAATAATGTTATTCATGTGGTCCTGTTGTTGAATAGATCTAATTCCGTGATTTTGAGACAATGTTGTTGAATAGAATAAGATGGTTGATGTAATGTGGTCGTATTAATAACAAATTGTAATTAATTAATCTAAATAACTTTCCCGAGCCCGGGAAGCAATCCCGGGTAAAAACCTAGTTACATATAAGCAAAACTTTCAATTTTCACACAATACAGGTAGAGGCTTATAAAAAAATAGGCAGGGCTTATAAAAAAATGAATTCATATCATTAGATTAATATCTGATTAGTAAACAATTATATTACACATTAAATCATAAAATATGTAAGTAATGGTATTAGAAAGGGGAAAAATGTAATAATCATTTAATAAGTTCATCAAGGGTAAAATAGTAACTAATAGAGTGATTTTAATAAAATGGGTAAATATGTAATATGTATGGTTTAAAAGGGGGAAATATGTAATTGATTTTCATGATTGGGTATATATGTAATAAATGATCTTAGGAGGGGGATATATGTAAATGACCCTAAAAAAAAGTTAAATTTTACTTTTAGCCCAAATCTTTGAATTACTTTCAATTTTAACTTCACAAAATTATTTTTTTTTACTTTAACCTCAACTTTTTTATATTTAACTTTGGTCCCCTATACCTTTCTTCTTTCGTAGATTTTCGTTTTACGTTTCGTACTAAATTTTGTGAGTTACCACGAAGCAACATGTGTGTGGTTCAACATTTTTAGGTTTCGTTCATAATTTTGCAAGGTAATACGACACAACGTCTATGTGTAGTTCAAGATTTTACGTCTATTGTTTTTTATTTCATAGGTTCATCGCAACGCGTGAGTCATTACCCAAAACTAAACTAAAATAAAACAACGATAACAATCCTCAACTTAATAATATAAAGTTCATAATAAAAATATAACGTATCATGGTTATGGTTGTGTGGGGGCGACCCGAGTTGCAATGGCTATCAGCTTGTGGGGGAGATCATTGTTGCAGTGAGCTGCAATATGTTGTCGGTTGTTTGTGCACCAACGAGTAGAGGTGAATACCGTTATGGGCAACGATGGTTGTCAAGCTTATCCGACCAGCGACCGGCAGTTTGACACGATTACATAATAGTTTGAGAGAGAGAGACATAATGTTACAAGAAGTAGGATATCAATGGAAAAAGATAATGATCTATATGTGTACCAGCGATTTGTTTTGGTGGCTTCGAAAGGGCATTCGAGTTAAGACTAAATGATGGTCATAAGTTTTCACAATAAAACAATGAATTTTCATTTCTTGGCCATCGTTTATGAATTTTCCAATGGAATTGAAGGGATGGTGGGTTAGTTGTTTCTATTATTTATTAAGTGTCTATATTTCAATTCACATGATAAATAATTTATGTCCTTTAATAATTTACATAATATCCTAAATAAAGCCTTTCACATATTAATTCACAACTGTGATACATGGTTTTACATATACACCTAAGAATGGATGTAGATTATATTTATTTAATTATTCATTAAATTAAATAAGTATACGAAGTTATTAAATAATAATTATTAAATAAGACATAATTTAAATCACTAACCATTTATACATTCATATATGATAAATGTTTAACCACATTAACACTATATGATCAAGGGAAAAGGGGTAGGAATGAAAGAAAATGACAAAAAGTTAGACACTTTAACTTAACCATTCATATGCCATCTTAAAAATTGATGGGAATACCTTTTGGTAAATAGAAAATGCTTTATTAGTAATATAGATAGATAGATAATGTAATTGACATTTAAATAGACTAAATGGACATAGGTTAAGCTTTAAAACGGTTAAACTCACACAAGCTTATCAAATTTGATATCCAATAGTTTATAGTCAAATTTTGATGTACGGTTAGTAGAATGTTATCATTCGTGAAACTTAAGTAATATTTACAAAGTTAGCTTTCTTGTGGTATGGTCAACTTAATTAGGCCCTTTTGCCCAAAGATCATATATTCGTCAACTTTGGTAAATGGCGTTTAATTGCTTTAGCTTGATCTGTTTTAAATCGGGTTACATTTTAATTACTCTGAAGAAACTAAAAATATAAAAATATAAAAAAATAGATAAATTATGTTGTTAAAAAAGTGCTTGATATATAATTACATATATAATCCTGAAACGTATAAAGATTCAATTAAGTTTTTTTTTTTTTTTTTTTTTTTTTTTTTTTGGTAAAGGGTTACCCCGGTGATTCTATTATAGACAACCGCCAAATAAGAACAAGTAGTGAGGATGAGTTCCCCACTAGTTCATATACAGGACATGCCCCATATATGTTAGCAAAAAGCAAACAAACCAACATACCACCTTAATCTAGCCTACTACAATCATGATAATGACTAACTAGTAGACAACGGTGATTCAATTAAGTTCTTCACGTTGAAAAGACTTAAAACTTTGTAAGAGATAATATTTACAAGCAAAAGATTAGATTTAATATACATAGCTGAAGTAAAAGCTGGATCTTCGCATTTCCTACCTTAGATGATTTTGTTTCTTTTTTTTTTTTTTAAAGAAAGTGTTATAATAACCTTCTCATTTTTCTCTGTCTAAATGCAACCAAATGTGACTCTATTAAACTTTTACCCACCACTAGGGATGGAAAATTTCGGACCAAATGCATGTACCTTACCATACTATACATGTACCGACTAAACTTATACAGTATGATATTTAGTTTTAAATTTTGCTCAAAAAGGGAAAACTAGGGCTTCAATATACATAGCGACAATGGATAGAAATGGAAGTTGGATGTAGAAACAATCTGAGGACTATAAAATGATTAAAGAGAAATGGCGATATGTATAACAAGTGATGACTGAAAGAAATTTTGGAACCAATGGATTGTGAAAGTAGATATAGTTAAAGTGAAGTGAAAATGGGCAACTTTTCATGAATATGTACAATGTTCATACACTACAAAACATATTCGTTGGAAGTTCGTTAGTGAAAGTGGGTCCTGATAGCAATCCGTGAGTGATGATACTCTATCGTAAAACATGGCATGGCATGAATATAGAATTTACCAACAAATTTTAGTCATTATACCAAGGGATCATAGACACATTGCCAATATCATAGGCGGATATGTTATAACAATGGGCACATAGACACATCGACAAAAGGAATCATAGACACATTGCATGTAATAGGCACTTTCTCATCACCGCCTCTCGTTCCTTAAGAGTAATTTGCTTTTGTTGCTAATATCTAGTGGTGGGATCGGACGGTGGGGCGGGCTGAGTAACGTGTTTGGGTCAAAAAGTCAATACTTACAAAAATTATATTAGTTCGATGATATATGATTGTCTGAATACAATGATTTAGTACAACTGTACAAGGTTATCATGGTTTAGATCTTACTATGGATACTTTGTCTACATAGGATTTGAAGATTCTACTCATATTTTATACTATGAAATATATGTGTTGCATACTCATAAGAAAAAAAGTTTGTTAAAACTATATTGTAGGAACTAAAACAAGAACACGAGGATATAATGTTGTTAAAAATTCAGTCATCATTGCAGCAACCAACAATTTGTAACAAGTTAAAAACTAGAAATAACGTCAGGACTACTTTCTAATTGTTTATGGTTACGAGAAGAAGTTGGACCTGCAAGCAACACAAGCAAACAGAGTGATAGAATTAGTCAACAAATGGCGGTCAACTGAAAGTTAGTATAAATAAGTAATCTTAGTTAAGTAAGATACCTTTGTGCATTTCTGCGAACCCAGAATTCTGAAAATTCAAGTTGCTTGACATATTTGGTACTCCTGAAAAGAAAAGCAAGACGTGTGAAGAAAATGAATTTCCAAGTATATAAACATTAATGTCTAGAAATCAAAAATAAACTTACCTTGGTTTTGTACCATAATAATGCCATTAGAATCAAATAAAGCATTGTCTAGATGTGGTGCCAGATACATGGAAAGGTCATCCGTGAATGTTCTTTGTAACTGATGTAAATTTGAATCCATGTTACTGGATGATGCCGAATTTCCCATATCACTAGATTCGTTATTTATCGTTGAATATTCTATCATACTCTGGTTCTGAGCCAACATCGTATTGAACTGGTAATCATAAGAATGTTGGAGCCCCAACGACCCACCATTATCCAACCCGTGTGGTGGTAAATCAAATGGAACTGGTTGCTCTGCAAGATTACTTGGTGGAAAAGTCGAAGCGACTTCATTCGAGTTCAACTGATTCATAAGTGCGGCTTGTTTTTCGAGGAGATCGTTGAACCTTTTTATTTGGTCGATCAACACCAACCTCAGACGGTAGTTGCTGAAGAAATGTTGATTTTGTTCGACAAGATTCTTCCAAACTAAAAGAAACAAATTATATGTTTATTTAATTAGAAATAGATAAATCTGATTTAATTTTTTTCTAACAAAAAGAAGGAGAAATTAATGGATTGTGCGAATAACGTACCAATCTTTGTAAAGCAAGGCTCTATATTATGTTCTTGATGGAGAAGATTAACGATTTCCTTCTTTGTCTTGTAATTAAGGATACACTCTTCTATTAGATTTTTAACCTGATACAAAACAATATTAAGAGTCAAGCTTGTTATATTCATAATTCATATATTCTCATAGACAATAGTCAACATGCCATCCTGTATCAGTTTTTAACTATTATTTCGTTTTGATTCGCTATAAAACTACCACGCAGGCCCTTTAGATTATGGGGCATTGCCTCTTAACCTTGTTCGTCAGATCATTACTTCTACGAACTTGCACTACACACATTCTAACGTATGCTAGATTTAAATTGTCTCTAGTAAATCCAAACTACATAAAATGACACTAAGTAAGCAATTTACGATATATAAGTCTCCTTACCTTATCGATATCCTCAAAAGTGACCTTTCTGCCCTCTCCGGTAGACATTGCAAGCAAAACCAAATTACTACAAAATTTGTTAACAAATATGAGATTTATAATAAAAGGCAGTCATTTAAATTTAAAAAAAAAGAAACAAACCTATATTTGATATAACATCAAAAAAATACAAGTGAAATAACAAAACCTATATTTGAAACTCAACAATCACATAAAAACATATATAAAAAAAAACTGAGAGTTGCTTCCTTAAAGTGAATTATTTCATTCATGTGGATTTTTGACCTATCTAAAAATCATGAAATCGTCAATGAATTCAATAACAAACTTCTCATAACACTTCTTTTGACCTACTTTGACTTGTTTTGACCTACTCATTAACAGTGGTTATCCTGAACCAGTAACCGATAAACAATGAATGATGATAAAAACTGATTGAATTTAAAGATTTTACCTGCAAAATATTGAAATCCGACTGTGAGTTTTTTGTGGATTGGGTGTAAACGAATTAATTGAAGTCTGAACAAAGAGTTTTATTGATTAATGGCCATGTATTTAGGAGGGGTAAGAAACACCTGAATCCAACCGAGACTATGATTCTTATTTGAGTTTTATTATTAAAAGTCAGCCCCTCATTTATTAACTTTGTAATTATTAACCCTTTATAAGAAAATCGTATTTATTTTATATAATTAGTATCTCATTTTAGTCGGTTACATGAATGAAAAATGACATTTTTATCTATTCATCCATTCTCCATTCCATCGACTAATGACAGGATTTATATATGTACCAAACTTTATTTATTTACTTTCAATTCTCTCTATATATTTTTTTTTCAATAAGAAAATCGTTATTATAATTACCAAAAAACTAATATTAAGTAAAAAAACAAATTTGACAAATAAAAAATACAAAAATACAAGTATACACGCTAAACTTATATATCGGATATTAAGGTGCAATGGAACAAGTGCAATTTAAGGAATTTAAGAAGGGTATTAACGTCGTTTACATGATATCCGGACTCAAAGTGAATCAAAGGAAAAGCCAACTGTACGGGGTTGGAATAGATGAGTTGGAGGAGGTATCCAGAATGGCAAAGACGTTCAAATGCAAACTGTGTAAGCTTGGCTTCATTTACTTGGGTTTGAATGTGGGTGCAAGCATGAATAGAGTCGCTAGCCGGAAGGAAGTGATAGATAAGTTCAATAAAAGATTGTCAAATCGGAAAGCAAAATTTCTATCGTTCGCCGTAGCCGTTTTAAAACTTTGGGGGGATAAGAAGAAAGTTTCTATGGGAAGGAAGTGGGCTGAAGAACAAGATACATTGGGTAAAATGGGAAAAAACTTGGTCATCAAAAAAACTCTGGGGGGACTTGAGTGTGGTTGGGGGTGGGGTAAAGTAACTAAACTTTGCCTTGTTGTTAAAGTGGTGATGGCGGCTGAAATTGAAGCATGAACAGTTGTGAGTTGTGGGAGGAAGTCATAAACTCCATTCACCACATCGCTGAGCGAGTATCCTCCATTCCCATAAAAACGTAATGCACCAGAACATGGAAGGCTATAGTTGGAGTCGAGGAGGAGTTTAAAAAGCAAGGACTCGATGTGCATTGAAACCTCTCAGGCAAAGTTGGGGCTGATGGTTAGACAAGTGAGGGTCCAATAAGAATTCGGTACCCTCTGCTCTATATCAATTGGCAAGAAATAAAAGAGACATAGTGCAAAACCATTACAAGATTTGTTAAGGAATTACACTACTAGAAAACAGGGGGGTTTCCTACCAAAATTTCCGACAAAACCAATTTCGTCGGAAAATTCCGACCATTTTCCGACAAAATACCTACTAAAAAAATAATCTGGTTTTACCGACTATTTTCCTACAATTTACCGACCAAAAAAAATGGTCGGAAATTTGAAGGAAACTTCCGACTAAGTTCCGACCAAAAAAAAAAGAAGAAAAGAAGAAAAAAAAGTGGTCGGAAAATGGTCGGAAAAGTTAACTATACAAAAAATAAAAATAAATCTTTGTCGGAAACTAGTCGGAAAACATAAAACCAAATTCTAATTACTGTATATTTTAAAAATAATATTTATGAGTCTTAGTTGGTCGGAAAGTTGTCGGAAATTTCCGACCATTTTCCGACAAAAACTCTCATTCGTCGGAAAGTTGTCGGAAATTTCCGACAATTTTCCGACTAAAACCATTATTCTTTTGTTATATAATCATGTGGGGGTATATGTGTGTACGTAAATGTATTTGCTTGTGTCTATATGTATAAGTATGTGTTTGTCCAAGTGTACACACACGCATACATACACACATACATATATATACACATACTTAGCCTGTTTTAATTAATGGGTCCCGATAGTATACATACACGTATAAACGTGTACAATGCGTATAAGTTGGTAAAGTAAAAGTATTTCATGTATAATTAATGTGTACAAAAGATGGAATGGAAAAACGATGTTTAAAGGTTGAAAAAAATGAAAAAAAACGAAAATTAGTGTCGGAAAATGGTCGGAAAATTCCGACCAATTTCCGACGAAACACAACATTAGTCGGAAAGTTGTCGGAAATTTCCGACAAATTTCCGACTAAAACAATTATTCTTTTCATATTTAATTATACCGAGGTGTATATCTATATATATAAACGTATTTCTTGTCTCTATATGTATATGTATGTGTGTATGTATATATATATATGTATAAGTATGTGTTTGTCCAAGTGTACACACACGCATACATACACACATACATATATATACACATACTTAGCATGTTTTAATTAATGGGTCCCGATAGTGTACATACACGTATAAACGTGTACAATGCGTATAAGTTGGTAAAGTAAAAGTATTTCATGTATAATAATGTGTACAAAAGATGGAATGGAAAAACGATGTTTAAAGGTTGAAAAAATGAAAAAAACAAAAATTGGTGTCGGAAAATGGTCGGAAATTTCCGACCACTTTCCGACGAAACACAACATTGGTCGGAAAGTTGTCGGAAATTTCCGACCATTTTCCGACTAAAACCTTTATTGGTTCGTGAATGGCTTCGACGGCGAAGCCGGTTTTCCGGCAAAACAGAAAAGCCGTAGCGGCGGCGGCAGCGGCGGTGGCCGTCTTGTTCCGGTTTCTGAGGTGGTTCGAGGTTTGCTTCAGATCTGTCTCAGATCATGTTCGGTTTGGGAGTTCGGGTTTCGCGGCTCGTATGGCTCAGCTTGGTTCGGGTTTAGACTCATCTCAGATTCAACAAGGATGATTCGGGTTCGTTTCGGGTCGGGTCAGCGGCTCAGTCAACGGGTCAGCCGATTCGGGTTCATATTCGGTTCGGTATAATTCCTCTTATCCTTTGTTTCCTCATTAAATTCTTGTGAATTGTTATTCATTTTTCTTATCTTAATATTCTTCTAAACACAAATGCTATTAACTGAAAGTGTGGAAAGAAAACATAAAATACATCTAACAGTGGGTCGTTGTTCTTGTTATGTTCTATTTTGGAATGAAGATGCCCAGTTAACCCATGTATTAGTAGAACCAAACTCAAAAATAAATGATATCTGCTATTTTGACTTGATGGTTGTTGATGTTGTTTAATCAAAACAGGGGTCACGGGTTCGAACCCGGACCCTCACCCTTGAAAGAGACCCGTAAATGAAAAAGATTTAAACGATGTATAAAGGAATTTAAAACGTGAATAATTAACCATTTTATTATAACTTCTTTTAACATTAATTGTAAATAATAACTAAATAATCTAATGGAGTTCAAATGCATCTGAGCATGAGCGTGAATACGTTTTCTCCTCTCGTTTTCAGCCTAGAGTGAGTTCACATGTTAATCAGCTTAAATGAATTTCCAAATTTATTTAGTCGCCTTTCAATTGGGTTTAAAACTTCCCTCAAAGCGGGTTATATTTTATTCACTAAGTTTGACAACAAAAGAATTAAATAGTTGGTTTCGAGTTTTAAGAAATTCTTTTCTATTTTACAAACTGAAACCATAACAGTGTGTCATTATTATTTCATTTTCTTTATTTTTGGTTTTAGCTTTAAATTAAAACTTTGAAGTTCTAGAACAAACACTTTAAATCTTAGAATAGTAGATTTCTTTTTATTTCAAACCTTAACCTAAATAAATAACAAATTATCATTTCTTTTAAGCATAACCATAAAAATCAAATTATGTATGATTTATTTACAAAATCTAATTAATTAATGATGTGTTATTATAATTTAACCCAACTAATTAGTAAGTTAACTAATTAAACAATAAACGATAAGATTATTATTAACTTACATACAATAATTGAATCATTCACGTGTGACATTCTAATTATCTAGGTTCAAACATGTTGTATTATGTTTCCAAACTTGTATTAAACTGTTATTAATGAAATGAAATTTGACTTCTTTTACACTTGTCGATATCCAAATTGGTTATATTCTAGTTCAATCAATGTAAAGAAAAAGAAGTTATTAAATACTCGACACGAATAGCGTTATGAAGTCTTGCAATCTAGTTTTAGTCTCACTCCGATGTTTCCGCCATCGGTTGGGGTGTGACATACACCCTTTATTGTGATTCGGATTGTGGTATTTTTTTATAAAATTTATTGATAGAGATCAATAAAAAGGAAAATCGATAAAATGTGTTTTTGGTTTTACATTATATCCTTAGATCCTAGTATCCTACAGATAGTTTTGTTAATTATATAATTGGATTAACGTATTATGTCAAACGGGTTGCATCGCATGGGTTTCCTACTAGTGTGTCTATATATATAGCTTTTTTACTAATATTATATATGCTGTTTAGGTGTGGAACTTGCAGTCCCAAGTGGAAAAGTTAAATAAATGATTCGAAGAGGCGCAACAACCCCACACAGAAGTGTTGCAAAACCGAGTTAAAGAGATGCAATAAAAATGAGAGAAGATTTGCAACGACAAATAACTGAGTTGATGAAACAGTTTGGTAATCCTAGCAATCCTCCACCATAGTTTAGTTTTGTTTGTTGTCTTTTGCGGTTGAACTTGTAATTTAAAAATCGTGGCATATTTTGTTGTTGAACCTACAATTTGACAACCGTTTTATATTTTGTGGATGAACTTTCAGTTCTATAATCGTGTCGTATTTAGGATTTTTATTGGTTTTTTTTTCTGCATTTTTAGTAGAAAAAACTGGATTTTTTAGTTTTTTTTATAATTTTTTTTATTAAAAAGTATTATAGTCGGAAATTGGTCGGAAAACTGTGGTCGGAAGCTGTAGGAAAATTGTGGTCGGAACTTTGTCGAAACTTTTGGTCGGAAAATAGTAGGACCACGGCTGTCGGAAAGCTGTAGGAAAGTTGTGGTCGGAACTTTGTCGGAAACTTTTGGTCGGAAAATAGTAGGAAACCGGCAGTCGGAAAGCTGTAGGAAAATTGTAGTCGGAAATTTGTCGGAAACTTTTGGTCGGAAAATAGTAGGAAAACGGCAGTCGGAAAGCTGTAGGAAAATTGTGGTCGGAACTTTGTCGGAAACTTTTGGTCGGAACTTTGTCGGAAATTTTGTCGGAAATTTTGTCGGTTACTTGTCGGAAATATTTTCCTACAAGGCTTTTTCCTACAAACGTATTTTTGTTGGAAACTGGTCGGAAACGCCGTTTTCCGACAGATTTCCGACAAAAAACCTTGGTCGGAAACGAGCAGTTTTCTAGTAGTGTTATGATATGCGATTGGAATTGGTCTAGATTACCAAACGACGATATGAAGAGAATAACGAATTGGAGGAGCTGAACAGGTTACTCGCACAACAACACATATAGAATATGGGTGAAAAATGGCGGAGGGAAGGGTGAGGTGGTACATGGATTTTTGGTAAAAAAATATATTGTCCTGGCGAGACAAATTGACATCAACTTACCGGAAACACCAAAAACAAACTTGTTCGCGTGGAGAGACATGGATCGTAAAATCCCGACAATGGTGGCGTTGACAAATAGAGGCATAACACTCCGGTCTATATCGTGCAAGTTGTGTAACTCAAGGGATGAAACAACAAACTATGTCTTGCTACCATGTGAGGTCGCAGGCACATTATGGACACAAGTTTTCACATGGCTAAAACTTCCCATGGGGCACAATTTTGATTCCGTCGGTGAACTTCTACAAAGCATAAATGGGTTGGGATCATATAAAAACAAGAAAAGGTAATACATGTTGTGCTTCTACAAGCCTTATGGAAAATATGGCAAAATCGAAATGGGATGGAATTTGATGGTAAAAGCATGCCTATCTACAAGATGGTTTTGTTTGGATTCAACAGAGATCAAAGCACTTTGGGATATGATGGACCGATTGGTGGAAATTTGAGTCTGTATTATAAGTTGTATTTGCATTTAGATGCTTGCTAAACTGTTTTGGGGTGGGGTCGAAAACGCATATACCCAAAAATTTCTATAGAACCAGGGGGTCGAAAACGTATATACCGAAAAATTTCTATACGAAAACCACATATGTTACACTACAGACTTACTGAGCGAAAAGTTCGGGGGGTTAGGCGCCCCCCCCCCCCCCCCCCCCAGCCCCTTAATAGCTGCGCCCCTAAATAGGCTCATTGCAATCATGATGTATGTGTGAATGAATTCAGGTTAAACAATGCATACAACTAGGCATGAAGCATAACCTGAACGCGAACGAGGTTAAGCATGCTCTCTATGAGGAACACAAGATAGATAAGCGTTCCTTTCCAGAGGCCAGTATGTGTTTTTCTGAGTCTTCTTTTTTTCTTTTTATCTGTATTCTCTCATGACATATATATTTATTTTATTCTGTTCTGTCCTTCAGTTTGGCAGGAATTTGAAAAACAGAAACAAGAATTGTTTGACAACTATTCAAAGTTGATTATGAAAGAACTGCATATCAAACAACCTGAAATGATGAATCAGTCTAATACACCGCCAGGTAAGATGAATATTTTCCACAAAATTGATATTTGGTTCTACTTATTATTATCCAAGTGCCTTTTATTGGCATTTCCATTTCATGCAAAGTCTGGGCTTGCAACAGTTAATTTATTTTTCCTTTTATTGTCTTGTATCATTCTGGGGCTTTGCTGTTGTAATTTATACATCCCAAGATGCACGGAATACAATCAACCCTCACTGTGGGGGAACTAGAACATTAACTTAGGGTATCCCAAAAAAAATTTCACCGTGCAATCATACAATATTAAAAAAAACGACAATAAATAAACAAAGTAAAACAAATACTTAATAGATTTGTCCTCTTCTTTTTTTTCATAGCTTGAAGTCGTTCTATCACATCGTCGTCTTTTACTTCATGTAAAAAATCCTTTTCGACCGCACAAACCATAGTGTTGTTAAAAAATTCCAGGCCCATTTGATTGCGTAAATCCGTCTTAACAAGCTTCAGTTTCGAAAAACATCTTTCAATGGTTGCGGTTGCAACCGGTAAAAGCAAAGCTAGCTTCACTACCCAATAAACTAAAGGACAAGAACTATGTGTTCCCGTTTCAACCATAACACGCGTAAGATCACTTATTCCATTCAGCGATTTTGGGCTAACATATAACATTATAACTGGCTTTGATAAGCGATTTTGGGCTAACATATAACATTATAATTGATTTGGGCTTTAATAACAATTGGTTTGTAACTTGTAACAATCTTGTAAATTGATTTGTGTTGGGCTATATAAACTGCAATTTGGGCTTACAATTTTTTTAGAGGTGTCCTCGTAGTTGTTTAGAGGGGTCCTTTGTATAAAAATCAGAAAAAAAATAGACTACCGGTACAAAGTTGAGCTGTAGCCCATGCTACGGCTCCTTATACCTCATGTCCGCCCATGAACCTTCACAAGGATTAATTACCTACTAACAACTCTGATATTTAACTTTGGAATGTGAGGGATGCAACGTGCTTTGCTTTTCCTTTTGAATATGTTGTTAATGATACAAGGAATGACAGGATGGGCTTACTTGGAATCAACATTGAATCTGGTGGTTATTTTGGCAATTTGAGGTTTGTCTATTTATTTATTTATTCGGGCAATTAGTGGATTGTGTCTTTATTTATTTATTTGGGCAAATAGAGGTTTGTCGTTTTATTTATTTATTTTTTTATTTATTTAAGAGGATAGCCCTGTACCAAGGTGCTTGTTGGTTTTATATACACATCATAGGACCTGAGAACACAGAATAACAAAATGAGTTGGTTTGATCGACTCTCAAGAGATCGATAGGTTCTCCCTTGTCGGCTATTTGTTCCAATAAATTATCAGATTTAATTTGGAATGAAATCTAGTATACAGGTGCGATTCAAGGTAGGTCTTGTTGGTAAGCTGTTAACTGTACTATCTGACTAATTTCTAAGGATGATTTTCGTAGTAAGTTCTGATTGTGGAGCGTCGTCATCTTTGCTTGAGAATACGTCTACCAGACGACCGGAAGAGATGCAGATGGTAAGGGTTTTATATCCTGTTTATTATTGATTGAATAGGGTACAATTAATCATGATTTGGGTTGTTGTGTGATTCAGGTAAAAAATCTGATAGAACAATGTCTAGTGTATCACATGAGCCCGAAGCAGGCGATGGATGTTCTTTATCAGAAAGAAAAGATAGAGTCTTACTTTACAAAGACTGGTATGTAATTATATTGTCAATTTTTTATAATAAATACATATCATATATCTCATAACATATAATTTGTTTCTTTCAGTTTGGCGGCTTCTTAAAGAACAAAATCCAGAATTCTTCAGTAAGTACTATATTCGGGTGGTTCTGATAGACCAAGTACTAAGGTTCAATGATCTGATTGAAAAACAAGCTGAAAGGATGAGTCAGTTGAATCATCACCCAAATGAAGTTGCTGAAATGAGGAGTTTCAAGTATGCTGTAGCTGAAGCAACACCAATTTGTAAGCTGCTTCAACTTTTTAATTACGAATTTGTGATTTTTGAACCAATTTGACCCAAATAGCCGAATTCTAATTATATATGTATATATTTTTTATAAATATATACATAAAATTTTTATTTAAATAAATGAACTTATTATAATCATTATTTAGGATTCTTTTATTTCAATTTTTTTCAAACTCTTGACAGCTGAAGTGGAAATTGATCGACATAAACTCGGGGATTTTGGACTTCAGTTCCAGGCCCCACCGACACCACTCTAACTCTTGCCCTCCGCTGACAACTATCAGCATGGCTTTGGCTCAGGTGAACGGCAGGTACAAATTTTGCAATGTAGAAGACTAGTATATTTTAGCTATTGAGTAACTAGACATTGTGATTGATATTTATATATTGACTATGTTATTAATTGTTGCAGGTCCTGAATAGCAAATTTTGTATGGGAAGCTCCAAACTGAATTTCAAGTTTTTTGTATGTACATGAAAAGTAACACAAATATGCATATGGTTGTTGTCACATAAGTACTCATACTTGTTTAGTTCCAAAACAGATTACCAAACTTAATTCAACTATGCATTGAATTGTTGATTTTGGTTTAAATTTTGTGATTAAGAGTAAAGATTTAAGGTTTAAATTTTGTGATTAAAAGTAAAGATTTAAAAGCTGATTTTATGTAACTAGACATTTATAGAAGGTTTAAATACTATTTTTTTAAAGTAATTAACACCATCCGATTAATAATCCACAATGCAACTTCAAATGATTTTCGTATTTTGATTCACCTGATTTTCATATTGTATCCATGGCCAAAGAAGCTGAATTTGTGGGTATGATTCGTATGCAACTATTGATTTGTGTGCAACTTCTAATACACTACTAGAAAAGTCACCATTAGCGGCGACACCTTTTAGCGATGACGCAGGGCATTAGCGGCGATAGCATCGTTGGTTGCTGCCAATGCTCTGCGTCGTCGCTAAAGGTGTTGCCGCTAATGGTGATGGTCCGTGTGAGCCAGCAACAGCTGCTCCTAGCCATTGATTATGTGATGATCCAATGGTGGACATCTCTCCTGCCCTTCTTCTCCATCTCAAACAAACACACACCTCTTCATCATCCTCATACACAACACACCATCTTCTCCAACCTTCAACTACGTTGGAATTCGTGTACCTTTTATAAAATCATGCTTGGACTCGGTCTCTTTTTGTTAAGCCTGCGATAGATAAACAACACGTGCAAACTAGATTAGCTTGAAAATAAGGAACATGTTCAGGATATCTAGCCTGTCGAATATCCCGGATAGTAGTCATGATCTAGAATATTAGTTGAAATATTCATCCGTAACAGGTTGGAAGTCGGCCAAAGCACATTTTTAAAACATAAAATCTTCTAAATTTTTCTGTTAGAAGATAACATGTGAATCATTTAAAGGGAACTTTAATAAAGACAAAAGTGCGTCCAATGAGCTCGAACTGTACGTATTCCTAACTCACACAAAAAGTAATCTGATTTTACCCGAAGCACTCTTCACCCGTTACCCATTTACTTATGAATGGGTCAATGTCAAATGAACAAAATCAATTTTAGAAGTTAAAAGGGAATTGGATCAAACGTCGCCTACAACCCCCTAAATTGTTATGTTGTAATCATCCATAAGTGAACGGGTCGAAAGGCTTACCTCTATTCAAATTAAACCAAGATCATGATATAGACAAAAAAAAAATGATATATCCCTTGTAGTTGTTGGTCGGGTCAACCCAGCCCGAGAAGGCACCCGTTTAACCTGAACCCATGAACAATTTGTCCTAATTGGTCAAACATGTGTTGATTTTGCTCAATGGTTAATGGAAGAACATGACCCAGGGGTGGACCTACCCTTTGGGCAGGGTGGGTGGCCGCACCCCTTGAAAAAAAATTTAGTGTATATTTTAGGAAAAAAACCCAACCGCACCCCTTGAAAATATTGTTGAACACCTCATCCGCACCCCAGCAAATAATTTTCGGGTCCGCCACTGATATGACCTCGTTAGCCGGAGGCCATTTGTCTTCACTGCTCTCCAAAGTCGGTATAAAACAACCACCATAAATGTACTTCTTGTCTTGCATGCCATCATATATGGGATACTAATACGTGAGCAAATATATATTTAAATAAATTAAAAACAAAAATATAACCCTTAACAACCACCATAAATGTAGTTCTATTCTTGCATGCCATCATATATGGGATACTAATACGTGAGCAAATATATATTTAAATAATTCAAAAACAAAAATATAACCCTTAGAAATTAGAATCATCTTGATTTTGCTAATTTTATATCAGAAAATCAAATTTAAGTACAGTTAAATTGGACTTTCCGAATTTTGAAAACTTTGAATCAACAGGTTGCACATATAATATCGTCGGAGTGACAATGAAATACTTGAGCTAGCCAGAAATGGGGACATACACCCGACACTGTCGCAGATGTTGGTAGAAATGGCACATACTGCGCCGATCGGTCATGGCCTTTGGCCAGAAAACGATAGATGCTCAAAAGAAGAAGGGGCGCCAGTAGTTAGTAGTTAAGGTATGCGATGAAGCGATAGACGAAGATGGTTGTGTGTGATCAATGGGGGTCCAACCACTGATGGCTATACCTTCGCAGGAGGCCTAGAATCTTAGAGGGGATGGACGAGAGTGGGTAGGCAAAGATTTCGGGGAGATAGGGATTGAATTTTGAAAGTGGAGCCAGAAATTTCGGGGAGATAGGGATTGAATTTTGAAAGTGGAGCCAAAAAGGAGATTTCAGATGTATCCTTGATTTTTTTAGTGGGGGTGTACATGATGCATTAGATATTGTACCAATAGAAGTTTCAAGATTTTTGTGCATTGAATCCTTGTACAACATGCTTTCAAATCTTGTACCTCTTAAAAAGTGTCAAATGATCAATCTTGCCTTCTATATGCATATTGTGGTTTTCATTTTAGCGCTCCCATATATATATATATATATATATATATATATATATATAGTGTTGGGTTCATTTCAGAAGTCTAAATAACTACAGAACTTTCATAACTCCTAATAAACAATCATTTTATATATATTTTTTGTGTTTAAGATATTTTTATCATCTATTATATATATTTCTTTGATTACATACATGTTAAAAACAGTTTACATATGTGTAATAGCCAAATTATATATATATATATATATATATAAACGGGATCAGGAGAAAATGGCAAAAAGTGTGAGAACGGTGAGAACGCATCCCGGCCGAACACGTGGCGTGGGGCATGATCAAGGTCCGAGGGGTTTTTTTTATCTTTTTAGTATTCTTCTCCTTTCACGATTTTCGCGTTTGACATGCTTCTTTATTTTTTGCGTGCAAGATAATTTTGGCGTTTTGTAGATTTATTAATTATTTGGCGTTTTATTGTTTTTTCTGAGATTTCTTATCTTTGAGTTAATTCTTTTTGTGTCACATAGTTAATATTTTTGGCGTTATGGCTTTTTCCATGTCATTTTTGGCGTTTTGTATCTTATTGTTAATAATTCATTACCATAGATTAATATTTTAAAAAATTACAATAACTCGAAAATCCAAATAATCTAATAGTCTTCCGTAGGTGGGATTACATCAGAGATGTACCCATCGCTTTGTTCTTCACTTTCTTCAGATTCTTCATCATCAAAATTCATTTTTGCGTATAATGCCATTAGCTCGTCTCTTCTTTGCTGCAGCCTATTTTTGAATATCACTGCATCTTTGGATTTTGGATCGTTTGAAGGTGTTAAATCACAGAGTTGTTCAACGATAGATAGCAACTCTGTCTTCAACTTTGAATATTGCACCCCGTTTTTATACGTTACTTCAAGTGTTCCTTCTTCTTCATTCAATACCTAACTGCTAAGTTTTGGTATTTGTGTATCTTCAATATCATCATCATCTTCATCATCTTCTGCTGGAAACTTTCTCTCCAGTCTTTTTATTACAGTTCTAGTTCTTTCAAAATCGTTGTCTCTTGGAACCCCAAGGGCCAGGATATCATTCTGAACATTTTCATTCATTCCCATTATGGCTTTTATTGTTCTTACCTTTACCTTTCTCCTGTCAGCGAACTTTATAATGAATCTTTTTTCTTTCCTTTCAAACCTCCATGCAATAACCTTAGCCGTTTTTTAAATTTTTTGACGTTTCGGAGAATATGTGGCGTTTTAGTTTTTTTTGGCGTGTTTGAACTTGGGTTCTGATGGTCTTCTTTTATATTGACTTTTTTTTTCCCGCGTATGTCAGGTAATTATGGCGTTTTGAAAAGGATAAATAAATTTAATATAATAAATGTTAGTAATTATGTTTTCCGTCGTTTCATTTTACTGTTTTTTTACAGTTTACCGTGTTTTGTGTTTGATACTCAACTGTTTTAATGGTGTAACACGTCAAATCTTTTTTACGGCTGTAATTATGGCGTTTTGTTTTCCAATGGCGGTTAGATAAATATTGGACTTCTTTTTGTTTTATATTCTTTGCACATTGTTTCACTCTTTTTTTTATAATACTAGTTGTTCAAATTAATTTTATTATAGTTTAGTAGTTTTTTGGGGGCTTTTTTATGGCATTATGGCGTTTTACACGTATTTGCTAATTTTGGCGTTTTATTATATTTTTCATTATGGCATTAATATTATTTTGTTGTTTATTAATTGACATTACAGAACAAACAATAAACAAAGAAAATTAAAAAAAAAGTAAAAAAAAAGCAGAAGCAATTTATGATTTTAAATCTTCAGTGTCATCAGTCTCTTTTTTCTTTTGAAAATACAAGAAATGTGACAAATAAATGACGTTTTGAGTTTGGCGTTGTTTATTTTCTTTGTTCATGTGTTGAAGTGTCTTTGTTGATGTTGGAGACATAGTGTCACGACCCCCGTCCCAGTTTTACCCGGTTCAGGAGCCGTGGGACAGAAATCCGTGGTAACTAATATATTGGTAGCGGAATTTTAACAGGATCTTTTTAAAACTTAAAAATGCCCAATTTCTTTATTTCACATATTTGGGACAAACCCCATAATTTACAATAAAGGTGATTTCACCGGGAAATCCCCTTTTTTTTTTACAAAAACATGTTTCTTTATTTTATTGAGCCACCTCTTCAAGCTTGTAGTGCTACATGACACTTTTTCCTGGATCACAACAGATCACCTGAAACATGTTTTAAAAAGGTTTTATCAGTAGAGAAATACTGACGAGTCATTCAAGTTGAACAAAACGACACATTGTTATAATATACAGTATTAAGGGTGATTACATTGTTTCTATCAACCAATTACCCCAAATCGGTATTTGTCACTCGACTATATCTGTGACTATGGTCAGATCACCCATTGGCTTGGCTAACCCGTTGTCCAATGGTGACGGGTATCAAGTAATGTATACAAAACCCCACATACCGGCAGTAATTGAAGATTACAAAGACTTAATCCTTGTAATTATAACCTTGAAAATAAATAGGGTTTTTGGAAAACAATTTGATAAAAGAGAATGACTCACATTGCAGATTTAAACGGGCAGAGTTTAGCCTACTGATTTTAGCTTGGTAACCTAGATAAATAACAATCCACAAGAAAACTAGGTCAGTAACTTAATACAACTTTTACGACAACTCACGAGATCAAAACCCTCACGACGAATGACAAAGTATAGCCCCAATACGGGTAGCACTTAAACATCCACCGGATTGGTTTCTATCGATCGAACATTAAATCGTAGCAGTGATCGAGTTATTACCCTGTTATCGCGGCATAATTTCGTGTTTGTGTGTGTTTTTGGAGTAAACAGACGATATCTCAGTGTAGGAAACGAATTTTTACGTCGAACCAACGCCAAATTTCAAGTGCCAATGCCCTACATTTATACTGGAAAAACGGCTCCCTCGCGTGGCGCGAGGGCCTGTCGCGTGGCGCGAGGGTATAACACCCTTGTTATTATTTTAAGCTTTTCGTATAGTTTACGGAAATAAACATGTAATTATGATTACATGTACTTTGAAAAATACGGTTAATTTAAAACTTTTACAAATGAAGGTTTATATACATCGTAATAAATTTGAGTTGGTCATTTAAAAGATAGGACGAAACGCCCTGCGGAAGCTTTTAACTTTATCGTGTTCGGTTCTTCTTCGAGCTTGATCTTCATCCGGGCACTATCGGCAATCACCTATGATCAAAACCAACTTAAAAGTTAGTTTTGATAGTTAAATAACAAGTTTAAACAAGTTATATGGGTCAAACAAGCAAAATTAAACATTTTTGGGATTCAGGGGGGGCTAGACGCCCCACCTAGCCCCTGTTTTGACAGCAAACTCCTTATTATGTTGCTGCACATTCCCAGCATAACCCGATTTCACGGAAACGAGCATAACTCTCTCGTTTTTAATCCGTTTTACCCGATTTTTTTCCTACGAGTCCGTAATTCAATTCTCCATCTTATGAAGTTGAAATCCAACATCCGAATTAACAAAATTTCAGACTTTCAAGTCTTCGACTTAATACCCTTTCTACCCAATTTTGACTCGTTCGTGATTTTATCAAACAACCATGATTGTTTGATCCCGATTTCACATGAACCTTATAATTTCAATGTTGTCTATCATATTTGGTTCAATTCACAAGTTTATGTATAATCTTAAACCTGTTTATGTAACACCTGTGCCTCCACGGCCATCAAACAAATACCGAACCAATGAAATATTATATTTCATACTTGGGATTTGTAAAAATATGTGTATCATTTGCACATATCATTTCTTGTTCAATTCCAAACTCTAAATCGCTTTCTGGAAGGTTATACGCGCACCGATGCGTAAATATAACCAGTTTAATGCAACGAACACTCCGGAATAGTGAAATAGGCTTAACATACCTTAAATAACCTTTACATAACTTAGAAATAAGTTTTGGAAGGTTTGGTATGGCAAAAAATCAAGTTAAATCGCTTACAGGGACTAAAGTTGACAAACTGCGAAAGTATGCCAATTTGAACTGTAACAGACATTCCGGAACATGACCATAAGTTAAACATACCATAAATATCCTTTACATAGCTTAGAAATAGGCTTTGAGGGGTTCGGTGTGCTAAAATAAACTTTTGTGTCATTCAGGGACTAAAAGTGTCAAAAAGTGCACAAGTTTGCATTTTCGCGCATAACTTACGTTCTGAATACATCTGGACATCCAAAAATTTATGTAAGCATGACTACATTATATTTTAGTGTTCGCTATAAGAAAAATCCATTCGTCGCGTCATTTGGATCGTTTTTCGCGCTTATGCGCATTCCGTCGTAATTAAGCGAACATCGCGTTCGTACGACCAAACGAACCGACATCCGAGATATTTTTAAACACATTTTAAGTTCCCTATACTTTAACTTCATTTTAGAGCTTTGAAATGGGGTTAACGGGCCTTAAACGTGTCGAAAATGGGCTGAATGCATGACAGGGACCAAAAGTGTAAATCTGCCAAACTTAAGCCTAGCGGTGCGCTACACTTTTAGTGTAGCGGTGCGCTAGGGGTCTGCAGACCAGATGCAGAGTACTTAACAGCCTGTTTTCAGCAGATTAACCCACAACCACAAGTTCCTAATTATCTAGTCAGCTGATAAGGATGGAATTTTAGTCACCATAAGGTCCCGACACATGTACGGGCAAGATCATGGCACATTTTCCTTGAAATGATCTTAACGGTGGACCGAATACTATAAATACCCCACCCCCCATTGCTTCTAAACCCACAAGAATTCTGATTTGAGAGCTCTAAGTTGAAACCATTGTTTCATACCTGAGTTCTTAGATCGGGATTAGCATTCGGGGACCCTGGGTAAGTATTCTTTCGTTCTTTTCCTTATTTTATTGCTTTTCGAGTCCGAAAGTCAAACTTTGTTTGACTTTCAGCGTTGACCAGTAATGGTCAATGCGAAGTTCGTTTGAACTTCGCAACGTGAGTGTAATCACGTTGGTCATAGTCCCTTGGGACTATGCCCACTGATTACCACGTTGTCTAGGGTCGTAGGGTAGGCGATCTAATAAATCGCCTATACCTTCGAACCCGACCCAGTTTGGTCGATCATTAGGATCCGACCAAATACATTAGGTGACCATAGTAGGTAGGGAATAACCTTCCGAGGTTATACCCTATGGTCACATCGTTTAAGTAGTTGTATGATAGGTAGTTTATATGCCTTAGGTAAATTACCATAATACCCTTTTCATGTATAATTGGTAATTAAGCATATGTAACCTAAACTTTTGTCACATAACTGATTATGTAACATGTTTAGGCATATAACACTTGTCATAGGACTAGTTAGACGGTCCGAACGCGTTTCACGCGCACGACACGTTAAAGTAGCATATGTTACCTTAATGGGTCGCGATGGGTCGAAAGCACTTAGGTTTGGTTTCATTGTAGTATGTAGGCCTTGTTAAACCATATCATATGAGTTCCAACACTCATTTGGTTTACCAAGCCTCATCCTATCCGATCTCCCGATTTAAGTCCGGTTTATTTATATAGTTTTAGATTGCCGACTGATTCCGTGCTCTCTCTAGCTTTGTTTGGTTGTTGTTCAAGACCTCCAAGCATTCTCAGGCGAGTACATTATTCCCCTCTTTTACTGTTTTCAACTGTTTTGGGGTGACTCATATGTGCTAAAAGTTTTCGATGTTATAACGATGGTTTCAAAAACGATTAAGACGATTTATACAAAACTAATAACGATTTCATAAAGTGAACAAACTTGTTGGTTGTAGTTACATAACAAATGACATTCATTAGCTATGATCAAGCCGACCAGTATTAGGTTATGGTACCATAGGATCTGACCAATCCCGTTATTTACTACACCCGTGGTTATGTGTGGGTATGGTAGGTAGCGACTGAATCTGAAATTGTTAACTTACCCTATGGAGGTTTGTTAATACGAAAACGAGAAGCGACGAAAACGAGAAGCGACGAGTGATGAGTCACGAAGGTTTGAATGTTATTAGCGAGACGATCATTTAAGTAGTTTCACGACCTAAAACGAATTAAACGATTTACGATTGGTTTTCACACGATGTTTTAACGATTGGGTAACGATTGGGTTTCACACGATGTTTTAACGATTGGGTAACGATTGAGTTTCACACGATGTTTTAACGATTGGGTAACGATTGGGTTTCACACGATGTTTTAACGATTGGGTAAACATTTGTACATGATTTACATTTGATCATGCATTTACACGAAACATAGTATTGGTTTAAACCAAGTTTTTCTTCAATACTTTGTTTTGTGCGTTTCACCTATGGTTTAGTTGATGCATTTCACTAGCCATACATATTATTTTGGTTATACATATTACATGATTTACATTTGGGCATGAACATCACTTTGGTGGTTTGGTTTGGATTAAGTGATTAAGTAACAATGCGTGTGGAATATGATACAAGCATGGTGGATACGCCGCTGGTACTTCCTATATATAAGTGTTTGTATGGTATTACATATTGTAGCGTTATTTGAATCATTTCAGTTTGAGACATAGAACATTTTATACAAGTAACATACTTTTCACAAGACATTTATTTACAAACAACTTATCTTATACAAACTCATTTTACATGGTTATTCATTTAATCATGCATTATTCTCTTATTTATACATATCACCTGAACTTATTATTTTTCAAACGATTTACAAAGACAAAGCAAATTACAAGGTTCATGACTAAACATTTTCTTAAAACAAAAGTCATGAATCTTATTTTCACAAAACCTATGTACTCGCCAGCATTTCTTTGCTGACCTCGTTTTCACATATGTTTCAGGTATTGTTGGATTATATCGATTGATAAGATGCATGCTCACATAGGACTGGACAAGGCCTTAGTGACTCAATAATAATGATAGACTATGTCTAATTTGTGTATTTAGATTTCCAGACGATGTAATTATTCTATATTTAATAAAACGAAACACTTTTGGTATCCATGGTTATGAAACATTAATTCTGTTGCAACACGCCCCGATGTTTCCGCCGCGATTTGTTGTTTTACGCGGTCGGGGTGTGACAGAAAAGATGGTATCAGAGCCAATGGTTATAGGGAATTAGGTTATTAGTAATGCTTTGACCTAGTCTATAACCTTTCTAGGACCCTAACGCGAGTTTACTTGCGTTTAGTCATAAAACAATACCGTCACCTATCCTTAGGCGACGACCACAACAAGAACATAAATTTCAAAACCGCTTTGAAAACTAATCATCTGTTCTAGGATGATTGATTACAAGGTTTTGAACCCTCTATTGTAAGGTTTTGAACCCTCTGTTATATGGTTTTGAACCCCTTTGAGTTTTCAAAAATCTCGTCAAGGTCTTGGGTCTTAAATAATGTGAACACGTGCAAACTGGAAGGGTGAATGCCTGTATTCTGGGTTTTCTGTCTAGGCAAGCACTTCGTATACATCTCATCAGACGCGAGACCAGTTGTGCTTACCTGGGAATTCTTGGGATGAGTGTTCACTTATAGGCGAGCATGTCTTCGCGATACATTATTTTTGACCTATTTACTTTGATTAAATCACCGAGGTCGTTTGTTGCTTTGTAGTAACAAACAAATGACCACTATCCTTGCTTTCATCAGATTTGTTTCATCTCGTTCTTTTCGTCTAATTCTCTCACTCGTTTCCTTGTCAGACAATGCCTCCTCGACGCGATACCCAGACCGATACTCGGACTTTTACTATTGAAGAACTCGCAGCCCTGATCTCTCAACAGGTGGCTGCTGTGGTTCCCGGTGTTGTAACCCAAGTCCACGAGATGTACAACAACGGCAACAACAACAACAATAATGCACCGTGTAATTTCAAGAACTTCAATTCTGCGAAGCCACTTAAGTTTTCTGGGTCTCAAGGAGCAACTGCGCTCCTGCAGTGGTTTGAGAGTATCGAGAGCACATTCAGACATGTGCAGTGTCAGGATGCGCGTAAGGTGGAATTTGCTTCAAGTGTGTTTGAAAAGCGAGCGCTTACTTGGTGGAATGGTGTTATGCGAGATAGGGGTGCCGAAGTGGCGTTGGCACAAACATGGGCAGAGCTTCGGGCTCTCATGATGAAGGAGTTTTGTCCCCGTCACGAGATTCGAGTTTTGGAACGAGAGTTTGACGACTTAAAGCAAGATGGGGCTGAACACCGTGCGTACACGGATCGTTTTGAAGAACTCAGTCTATTGTGTCCCACCATGGTTACCCCTCTGGAGAAAGCGATCGAGAGATACATAGATGGTTTACCCGATTCTATTATGGATATTTTGATCGGTGTTAATCCTACCACCCTTAGTCAAGCAATCGAGTTGTCAGCTACCCTGACTGAGTCTCAAGCCTAAAAGGGTAAACTCACCCGCAAGGGTGATAAAAAGAAGGCAACCGATTCTGGAAAGGACAAGAAGAAGGATAAGGGGAAGGGTAAGGAAGGTGAGACGTCGAAGAAATCGAAGAAGCGGAAGGGTGCCCAAAATTTTGCTGTTACAGCACAGACTGCTCAGAACCTGCAGAATCCACCGGCTCAGCCACATGCAAAGAAGGCATATGCTGGTACCGCACCACATTGTGCCCGTTGCAACGGTCATCACGTTGCACAACAAGATTGCAAGAAATGCACAACGTGTGGTAGACTTGGGCATTTGGCCAATACTTGTCGTCTGAGACAAAATCAGGCTGCTCAGGTTCAAGCTCCGGTTCAAGGGAATGCTGCGAGATTCCCACTGGGTTCATGTTTCAACTGCGGAGAGTTTGGTCATTTCCGCCCCAACTGTCCGAGACTGGTGAATGCAAATGCTAACGCAAACCCGAATGCGAACGTTCACGTCAATGTGAATCCAGCACGTGGTCGAGTGTTTAACATCAATGAGGCAATCGATGATGAAGAAGTGAACTTTTAGTATTTTGTATTTCCTCTGGTTGTTATCTTGTAACATTTAAAGACAATGCGGTTGCTATATAAATAAAAATTTGTGGTTTTTATTTTTAACTAATGCAATTGCATGAATGTTTGATCCAACCTTATGATGTTAACACAAAGACAAAACTACTCGTGTGGTTCTGTCATTTTTATGATCACTTGTGATCTCCCTAAGAACCTCAAACACTTGTTCTTTTAAATCTAAAGTATCTTATCGTCTTGTACCGTTCGAGATGCAAGAATTATCAAAACAGCTTCAAGAGTTGTCTGATAAAGGATTCATCCGTCCGAACTTTTCACCTTGGAGAAACTCCTGTTCTCTTTGTGAAAAGAAAAATGGATCTTTTCAAATGTATATCGATTAACGTAAGCCTAGTAAGCTTACCATCAAGAATCGATATTCCCTACCTTAAATCAATGATCCGATCATCTGCAGGGTACTTCATGCTTTTCCAAGATCGATTTGTGTTCTTGGTATCATCAACTTCGTATTCTCGAAGAAGATGTTCCCAAAACGGTTTTCTGCACGAAGTATGGCCATTACGAGTTTACAGTCATACCTCTTGGTTTGACAAATGCTCCAGCCATCTTCAAGGACTTAATAAATAGGGTCTGCAAGCCTTATTTGGATCAGTTCGTCATTGTTTTTATTGATGACATCTTGATCTATTCAAAGTCCCGAGCCGACCACGATCAACACCTTCGTTGATTTCGGAGCCTGATTGGATTCCTTGTACACATTAATATGTACATTACAACTCAATTAGGACAAGCCAAATTCCTTTTTAGATCTTCCTATTTTTATAGTTAGATTCTTGAAAATATTTAAAGTGCCAAGTGAAATCCACGGATTGGATTCCTAGTATGCTTTAAATACCCATGTCCAAAGATAACAAATTAAACGATTTTGCGATTTAACGATTTTGCGATTTAACGATTTTGCGATTAAACGATTATACAATTATGCGATTATGTGTTATGTGTTCTCCTTTATGTTTTGTGTGATCCAATTTTCAAATCCTCATAGAATATTTCGTATCTTTATATAAGGGATTCATAGTAGGATATTCAAAAGGTACTACTTTAAATCCTTAATGGGCTTCTACGTTGTAGTTAAAGACCCTTGGGATTATATGGTACCATTCCATGATTCGATGAGAGACCCTTGAGTGGTCTAGTTAAAGATTGAATCAAGATCTGGTTAAGAGTAACATGTGATGATACAGCTGAAAGGACCCTATGGTGGTCCAGTCACGCTCATCACAGGTTCATTCATATGGTTTTCCCCTACACACTATAAAATAGACTGTGTGAACTGTGCAAGGAATTGTCTGATTATGGACGCGTACATAATTATGAAATTTAGTGCACAGAAACCCAGTAAGGTTTATTATGTGTAAGAACCGATAGTGACAACAATAACAAAATGAGAACGATGTAATGGAGGTACGGTGGACGCACCAATGACGCTTCATATACTTGTATATAAGTATCCCTCTTACATTGCAAACATAATGTTATTAAAGTTACTAGAAGTTCAAGAACCCTAATCAATATTGTTTGATCTTTTCAACTTCATATTTCCAAGCTCTCACAAGTTTCCTCTAAATAAATTTCGGGACGAAATTTCCTAAAGTAGGGGAGACTGTAACACCTGTGCCTCCACGGCCATCAAACAAATACCGAACCAATGAAATATTATATTTCATACTTGGGATTTGTAAAAATATGTGTATCATTTGCACATATCATTTCTTGTTCAATTCCAAACTCTAAATCGCTTTCTGGAAGGTTATACGCGCACCGATGCGTAAATATAACCAGTTTAATGCAACGAACACTCCGGAATAGTGAAATAGGCTTAACATACCTTAAATAACCTTTACATAACTTAGAAATAAGTTTTGGAAGGTTTGGTATGGCAAAAAATCAAGTTAAATCGCTTACAGGGACTAAAGTTGACAAACTGCGAAAGTATGCCAATTTGAACTGTAACAGACATTCCGGAACATGACCATAAGTTAAACATACCATAAATATCCTTTACATAGCTTAGAAATAGGCTTTGAGGGGTTCGGTGTGCTAAAATAAACTTTTGTGTCATTCAGGGACTAAAAGTGTCAAAAAGTGCACAAGTTTGCATTTTCGCGCATAACTTACGTTCTGAATACATCTGGACATCCAAAAATTTATGTAAGCATGACTACATTATATTTTAGTGTTCGCTATAAGAAAAATCCATTCGTCGCGTCATTTGGATCGTTTTTCGCGCTTATGCGCATTCCGTCGTAATTAAGCGAACATCGCGTTCGTACGACCAAACGAACCGACATCCGAGATATTTTTAAACACATTTTAAGTTCCCTATACTTTAACTTCATTTTAGAGCTTTGAAATGGGGTTAACGGGCCTTAAACGTGTCGAAAATGGGCTGAATGCATGACAGGGACCAAAAGTGTAAATCTGCCAAACTTAAGCCTAGCGGTGCGCTACACTTTTAGTGTAGCGGTGCGCTAGGGGTCTGCAGACCAGATGCAGAGTACTTAACAGCCTGTTTTCAGCAGATTAACCCACAACCACAAGTTCCTAATTATCTAGTCAGCTGATAAGGATGGAATTTTAGTCACCATAAGGTCCCGACACATGTACGGGCAAGATCATGGCACGTTTTCCTTGAAATGATCTTAACGGTGGACCGAATACTATAAATACCCCACCCCCCATTGCTTCTAAACCCACAAGAATTCTGATTTGAGAGCTCTAAGTTGAAACCATTGTTTCATACCTGAGTTCTTAGATCGGGATTAGCATTCGGGGACCCTGGGTAAGTATTCTTTCGTTCTTTTCCTTATTTTATTGCTTTTCGAGTCCGAAAGTCAAACTTTGTTTGACTTTCAGCGTTGACCAGTAATGGTCAATGCGAAGTTCGTTTGAACTTCGCAACTTGAGTGTAATCACGTTGGTCATAGTCCCTTGGGACTATGCCCACTGATTACCACGTTGTCTAGGGTCGTAGGGTAGGCGATCTAATAAATCGCCTATACCTTCGAACCCGACCCAGTTTGGTCGATCATTAGGATCCGACCAAATACATTAGGTGACCATAGTAGGTAGGGAATAACCTTCCGAGGTTATACCCTATGGTCACATCGTTTAAGTAGTTGTATGATAGGTAGTTTATATGCCTTAGGTAAATTACCATAATACCCTTTTCATGTATAATTGGTAATTAAGCATATGTAACCTAAACTTTTGTCACATAACTGATTATGTAACATGTTTAGGCATATAACACTTGTCATAGGACTAGTTAGACGGTCCGAACGCGTTTCACGCGCACGACACGTTAAAGTAGCATATGTTACCTTAATGGGTCGCGATGGGTCGAAAGCACTTAGGTTTGGTTTCATTGTAGTATGTAGGCCTTGTTAAACCATATCATATGAGTTCCAACACTCATTTGGTTTACCAAGCCTCATCCTATCCGATCTCCCGATTTAAGTCCGGTTTATTTATATAGTTTTAGATTGCCGACTGATTCCGTGCTCTCTCTAGCTTTGTTTGGTTGTTGTTCAAGACCTCCAAGCATTCTCAGGCGAGTACATTATTCCCCTCTTTTACTGTTTTCAACTGTTTTGGGGTGACTCATATGTGCTAAAAGTTTTCGATGTTATAACGATGGTTTCAAAAACGATTAAGACGATTTATACAAAACTAATAACGATTTCATAAAGTGAACAAACTTGTTGGTTGTAGTTACATAACAAATGACATTCATTAGCTATGATCAAGCCGACCAGTATTAGGTTATGGTACCATAGGATCTGACCAATCCCGTTATTTACTACACCCGTGGTTATGTGTGGGTATGGTAGGTAGCGACTGAATCTGAAATTGTTAACTTACCCTATGGAGGTTTGTTAATACGAAAACGAGAAGCGACGAAAACGAGAAGCGACGAGTGATGAGTCACGAAGGTTTGAATGTTATTAGCGAGACGATCATTTAAGTAGTTTCACGACCTAAAACGAATTAAACGATTTACGATTGGTTTTCACACGATGTTTTAACGATTGGGTAACGATTGGGTTTCACACGATGTTTTAACGATTGGGTAACGATTGAGTTTCACACGATGTTTTAACGATTGGGTAACGATTGGGTTTCACACGATGTTTTAACGATTGGGTAAACATTTGTACATGATTTACATTTGATCATGCATTTACACGAAACATAGTATTGGTTTAAACCAAGTTTTTCTTCAATACTTTGTTTTGTGCGTTTCACCTATGGTTTAGTTGATGCATTTCACTAGCCATACATATTATTTTGGTTATACATATTACATGATTTACATTTGGGCATGAACATCACTTTGGTGGTTTGGTTTGGATTAAGTGATTAAGTAACAATGCGTGTGGAATATGATACAAGCATGGTGGATACGCCGCTGGTACTTCCTATATATAAGTGTTTGTATGGTATTACATATTGTAGCGTTATTTGAATCATTTCAGTTTGAGACATAGAACATTTTATACAAGTAACATACTTTTCACAAGACATTTATTTACAAACAACTTATCTTATACAAACTCATTTTACATGGTTATTCATTTAATCATGCATTATTCTCTTATTTATACATATCACCTGAACTTATTATTTTTCAAACGATTTACAAAGACAAAGCAAATTACAAGGTTCATGACTAAACATTTTCTTAAAACAAAAGTCATGAATCTTATTTTCACAAAACCTATGTACTCGCCAGCATTTCTTTGCTGACCTCGTTTTCACATATGTTTCAGGTATTGTTGGATTATATCGATTGATAAGATGCATGCTCACATAGGACTGGACAAGGCCTTAGTGACTCAATAATAATGATAGACTATGTCTAATTTGTGTATTTAGATTTCCAGACGATGTAATTATTCTATATTTAATAAAACGAAACACTTTTGGTATCCATGGTTATGAAACATTAATTCTGTTGCAACACGCCCCGATGTTTCCGCCGCGATTTGTTGTTTTACGCGGTCGGGGTGTGACAGAAAAGATGGTATCAGAGCCAATGGTTATAGGGAATTAGGTTATTAGTAATGCTTTGACCTAGTCTATAACCTTTCTAGGACCCTAACGCGAGTTTACTTGCGTTTAGTCATAAAACAATACCGTCACCTATCCTTAGGCGACGACCACAACAAGAACATAAATTTCAAAACCGCTTTGAAAACTAATCATCTGTTCTAGGATGATTGATTACAAGGTTTTGAACCCTCTATTGTAAGGTTTTGAACCCTCTGTTATATGGTTTTGAACCCCTTTGAGTTTTCAAAAATCTCGTCAAGGTCTTGGGTCTTAAATAATGTGAACACGTGCAAACTGGAAGGGTGAATGCCTGTATTCTGGGTTTTCTGTCTAGGCAAGCACTTCGTATACATCTCATCAGACGCGAGACCAGTTGTGCTTACCTGGGAATTCTTGGGATGAGTGTTCACTTATAGGCGAGCATGTCTTCGCGATACATTATTTTTGACCTATTTACTTTGATTAAATCACCGAGGTCGTTTGTTGCTTTGTAGTAACAAACAAATGACCACTATCCTTGCTTTCATCAGATTTGTTTCATCTCATTCTTTTCGTCTAATTCTCTCACTCGTTTCCTTGTCAGACAATGCCTCCTCGACGCGATACCCGGACCGATACTCGGACTTTTACTATTGAAGAACTCGCAGCCCTGATCTCTCAACAGGTGGCTGCTGTGGTTCCCGGTGTTGTAACCCAAGTCCACGAGATGTACAACAACGACAACAACAACAACAATAATGCACCGTGTAATTTCAAGAACTTCAATTCTGCGAAGCCACTTAAGTTTTCTGGGTCTCAAGGAGCAACTGCGCTCCTGCAGTGGTTTGAGAGTATCGAGAGCACATTCAGACATGTGCAGTGTCAGGATGCGCGTAAGGTGGAATTTGCTTCAAGTGTGTTTGAAAAGCGAGCGCTTACTTGGTGGAATGGTGTTATGCGAGATAGGGGTGCCGAAGTGGCGTTGGCACAAACATGGGCAGAGCTTCGGGCTCTCATGATGAAGGAGTTTTGTCCCCGTCACGAGATTCGAGTTTTGGAACGAGAGTTTGACGACTTAAAGCAAGATGGGGCTGAACACCGTGCGTACACGGATCGTTTTGAAGAACTCAGTCTATTGTGTCCCACCATGGTTACCCCTCTGGAGAAAGCGATCGAGAGATACATAGATGGTTTACCCGATTCTATTATGGATATTTTGATCGGTGTTAATCCTACCACCCTTCGTCAAGCAATCGAGTTGTCAGCTACCCTGACTGAGTCTCAAGTCTAAAAGGGTAAACTCACCCGCAAGGGTGATAAAAAGAAGGCAACTGATTCTGGAAAGGACAAGAAGAAGGATAAGGGGAAGGGTAAGGAAGGTGAGACGTCGAAGAAATCGAAGAAGCGGAAGGGTGCCCAAAATTTTGCTGTTACAGCACAGACTGCTCAGAACCTGCAGAATCCACCGGCTCAGCCACATGCAAAGAAGGCATATGCTGGTACCGCACCACATTGTGCCCGTTGCAACGGTCATCACGTTGCACAACAAGATTGCAAGAAATGCACAACGTGTGGTAGACTTGGGCATTTGGCCAATACTTGTCGTCTGAGACAAAATCAGGCTGCTCAGGTTCAAGCTCCGGTTCAAGGGAATGCTGCGAGATTCCCACTGGGTTCATGTTTCAACTGCGGAGAGTTTGGTCATTTCCGCCCCAACTGTCCGAGACTGGTGAATGCAAATGCTAACGCAAACCCGAATGCGAACGTTCACGTCAATGTGAATCCAGCACGTGGTCGAGTGTTTAACATCAATGAGGCAATCGATGATGAAGAAGTGAACTTTTAGTATTTTGTATTTCCTCTGGTTGTTATCTTGTAACATTTAAAGACAATGCGGTTGCTATATAAATAAAAATTTGTGGTTTTTATTTTTAACTAATGCAATTGCATGAATGTTTGATCCAACCTTATGATGTTAACACAAAGACAAAACTACTCGTGTGGTTCTGTCATTTTTATGATCACTTGTGATCTCCCTAAGAACCTCAAACACTTGTTCTTTTAAATCTAAAGTATCTTATCGTCTTGTACCGTTCGAGATGCAAGAATTATCAAAACAGCTTCAAGAGTTGTCTGATAAAGGATTCATCCGTCCGAACTTTTCACCTTGGAGAAACTCCTGTTCTCTTTGTGAAAAGAAAAATGGATCTTTTCAAATGTATATCGATTAACGTAAGCCTAGTAAGCTTACCATCAAGAATCGATATTCCCTACCTTAAATCAATGATCCGATCATCTGCAGGGTACTTCATGCTTTTCCAAGATCGATTTGCGTTCTTGGTATCATCAACTTCGTATTCTCGAAGAAGATGTTCCCAAAACGGTTTTCTGCACGAAGTATGGCCATTACGAGTTTACAGTCATACCTCTTGGTTTGACAAATGCTCCAGCCATCTTCAAGGACTTAATAAATAGGGTCTGCAAGCCTTATTTGGATCAGTTCGTCATTGTTTTTATTGATGACATCTTGATATATTCAAAGTCCCGAGCCGACCACGATCAACACCTTCGTTGATTTCGGAGCCTGATTGGATTCCTTGTACACATTAATATGTACATTACAACTCAATTAGGACAAGCCAAATTCCTTTTTAGATCTTCCTATTTTTATAGTTAGATTCTTGAAAATATTTAAAGTGCCAAGTGAAATCCACGGATTGGATTCCTAGTATGCTTTAAATACCCATGTCCAAAGATAACAAATTAAACGATTTTGCGATTTAACGATTTTGCGATTTAACGATTTTGCGATTAAACGATTATACAATTATGCGATTATGTGTTATGTGTTCTCCTTTATGTTTTGTGTGATCCAATTTTCAAATCCTCATAGAATATTTCGTATCTTTATATAAGGGATTCATAGTAGGATATTCAAAAGGTACTACTTTAAATCCTTAATGGGCTTCTACGTTGTAGTTAAAGACCCTTGGGATTATATGGTACCATTCCATGATTCGATGAGAGACCCTTGAGTGGTCTAGTTAAAGATTGAATCAAGATCTGGTTAAGAGTAACATGTGATGATACAGCTGAAAGGACCCTATGGTGGTCCAGTCACGCTCATCACAGGTTCATTCATTCATATGGTTTTCCCAAATTTGTACGTTAGCTATAATCATATTTATACGTACCTGGCTCGGGACAACAAGTAGACCTGGTTTTATACCTTGCTTTAATTGTCACTCAATCTATGGCGACACATTTATCCGATTCGCCAATTGATCCTGTTAACATAAGACTTGACCACATTTACAAGGTGGTTAGACTAGTCATTTAAAATCACGACCATTCCACCTTACTTATTCTCTATGTCGAAGCTACTATTCGACTTGAAGATTAGTTAACTTAGTTTATTAAAGTTAACTACTTTCAATCACATGATTTACAACATTAAGTTCAAATCAACATGATGATTTGAACTCTTCTTGTTTCATATTTCATTTAACTAGCCATATTATTCAAATACGCGTTTCGTTCTAAATTTCAATATTTGGCTTTCTCCTAGGCATTTTATCAAACACCTAGTGAGCATACTTTTATAAATTAACAATCAAACTCCATGATTACATATCTTGCCAATTTCAACATCTTTTTACTAAATAATCGTCTAACTCATAGTTAAATGTCAAGATTAACTTTATAGAGTTCAAATAACACTAGTTTGATAATCATGATTCTAGTGTTCATCATGTTTCTACAAAACCCATTAAACACCTAGTTAGTGATCATGAGTTTTACTAACATGCACTGTAATCCCTTAGTTTATTAACTAGGGTTTATTTCAAATCATGCATACATCCTATTTTCACCCAAATAACCATCATTCAAGATAAATTTTCGAACTTCTAGGGTTCATCAAGAATCTGAGATGGAACAAAATACTGAAATTCGACATACCTTATGATCCCATAAGCTTGGTGATTGTTTTTATGTGTTCATGCATACGATTTGGTTCTGATTCACCCTTCAATTTGGTGAATTTCTTGAAGTTTAGGGTTGAGTTTTGAGAGCTCCTTGTAGCTCTGATGAAATCGCAGACACCACACACGTATGTGTGGTTTGTGTTTTAATTTTTTTTAATTAAACTTCATTACATTTGCCCATGTTTAGTCCCTCAATTTTACACAAGTTATTTAAAGGGTATTTTAACCATATTTTGTTGTATTATGTCAAGACACTAGCTAACTAGGTTAATATTCCTAGTTACTTGTGGGGTCCCGGGAGTTATAACCCGTTTTATTTTAAGTTCCGTTAACTCGGGCTCTTATAAACTAAATTCCTTAAAACTTTGATTTGCTTGTATTTAATATTAGGATTTCTTATTTAAATCCAAATATTTACCGGGTTATTTTTACTACTAACGGTACTTCACCCGTCTTTTAGTATTAACGGAGTTTGATTACCAAACCCGTTTTCGGGGTGTTACAAGTCTACCCCCCTTAGAGAGGTTTCGTCCTCGAAACCTTTTCTTACATAATTCATTGAGTTTAAACTCAATGTATTTGATCCGAGAAATCTTTTAAACATTACTTATACTTTTAACCAATTGTTAGTATTACCAGATAAGTATGGTAACATCTTTTTGGTCACTAATTGTCTATGTATCTCATACGATATAGTGCAACTTGAAATAACGTAATCTCGTTATTTCCACTAGTTTAGTTAACTTAGCGATATCCATCGCTTTCATATACTATCAAATTCTTTATGAATCCGTTACTTTGACCCGTTTTCATGTATACTGACGCGTACGTCTTTCATGTGTAAGGCCTCGCGGGCCGTTACTTACAGCTTATAACCCTTTATCTTTATTGACTGAGTTGTCACTTGGCCACTTAGTCTCGTTAGTCTTTTAATAGGTCCATCCCGCGCTTGTGTTTTATTAACAAGCGCTTGTATTTGTTATGACGCTTTCTTAACTTTGAATAGTTTTACCGGCTAGACTAATTAGTCGCCGTCACTTCATACCCCGTAACTCACGTTACAACGTGATCATTTTCTATATTTCTTTTCTTGTCCGTGAGCGTGTCACGTCACGTTTAACTTTAATTCAACCTTTCTTTATCATACTTCTTCTTTTCGAATGTATCATCTCGCACTTGTCGATGTTAAAACCCATACTCTTTGATATTTGTTATTTCCGAATTCGCCTTATAGTATTCATATTTGTTAAAACGTTATTTCTTACTAAAACTGAATTTTTAGTTTAACGTTTTTTTTTTTCTCTTTAACTATGTCAATTACTCATATCAAGGAAATTGACAACCCATAATTTATTGTTTTCCGTTCTCGTTTTACGCGGGGATTCGTAACAAGTTCCCTCACCTTACACTATTGACCCGTAGGTTCCTTCACTTAACCTCGTAGGCTATTTCCTTAAGCTTTCACCTCTTTAAGGCGAGACCCTTATGATCCCTTTGCTTCAATTCATGACCCGTGGGTCATTTTGGCCTCGTAGACCGTTACACTAATTAATATCCCATAGGTTATGATGATTCCGTAGATCATCTTTTATTCGAGTCTTTATTCAAATGTATATACGTTTATATACGCATATGGCGTTAAGGCACCCCTTTTTATGTTTAGAATTATTCACCTTTACTTTTTAGATTTCGTTTGACCTTAACCGTAGTATAAGGCTACATTGTTTTCTTACGAATTATCTTTCCGACTTCCTGACTTCTAACGTCAATTACGCGTCAGTTTGCCCTACACTTACCGTTACCCGGTTCTTACCTATACTTCTTTACGTCCCATTACCCGGGTTCTTTTATTTTAATGTTTTTAACGCCTATAACTCCTTTACATAGGTTTAATAATATTTCACACTTTTATTTATTCGATTCGCGCTTACTTACTTTAACAAGTGTCATTCTTTATTAAATTTGTTTGACTTTTTCGTGTGAAAATTCATCACTTATGAATGTCAAACTTCAGTCTTTGTTCAAAGCGTTCAGCTTTGAAATAGTTGAACGTAATTTATCAAAATTTCTATTTGCATTATCTTGTCATCTTCTAGTTATGACTCAAAACCCGAGTCTTTTAACTTCCCATTCGAGTTCCCGTTTCTCGGTCCACGCATGCGTTTAAATCCTTACCCACCAACCGGTTATTTTACCGAAGTCGTTATTATTGCAACCCTTACGGTATGCATTATGACTTCGTTTCGCTTTTATATTTCTCCTTTGTTCTCAAATTTGGTGTTTTACAAAATCGGCCCGTTAAGAGTCATATTTGCATTCTCCGGGTTCGAGTGTAAGCACACCCCTCCCAATTGCATACCTTAATCGTTTTACATTAATCTTTGTCCCTTCACTCGGGCTCATCATCCTAATGTAATACGCTTCCGTCACCCGGCTGTGCGTTTACATTATTATCAAATATTTTGCTCATTTGATTCATTTGGGTACTTTTTAAGTTAGTCCCATTCACCCCGCTCTTACTACATCGGATGTAAATGTGTCCGCTATAAGAAGTTCATGGTATCATATGCCACTACTTACTTGGCCAGAGTAAGCGATTAACACATGACACACATGACCTTTTTATAGTTTTCACATCACGCCCTATGTAAGTAACGCCTCTATTTAGTTTTCTTGGAAATAATATCCCGGATAGGTATTCTATTCAGGTTTTCCAAGTTTCTAATTTACATATGCAACAATCATTCTCTACATGTTTGTTGCATATTGTTATTTGTGTGATTATATTTAAAAGCACGCACCTGGTAATGCTTGCCCCGACGGGCGTTTCTTGCCATTAACTTTGTTCGCGGTCGTTACGCGATTTAGTCCTTGGTGAGCATGCTCCTCTTGTCATACTTCGGACCGTTCCTCTATCATATCCGTAATTTGTTCAACCTCGTCATCTTCAAATGCAAGTTTCCTCCAATTAAAACATTCATAAAGGTTAGTAATGTCAACTTTACTAAATGCCCGTATCATAATACAAGGCTTTTCTACTATACGTGTTAACGCACGTAATTTTGTTAACTATATCCATTATTTAATTGAGGTATCATATATTACACGATAACCCTATGTGTTGTTTACAACACTTTAACATGCTAAACCATTAAAATACACATACTTACCGGATTTGCGATCAAGCCTCGAACCGAACACACTTTACTTTTTAACCATGAGCTCTGATTACCAACTTATAACACCCTTGTTATTATTTTAAGTTTTTCGTATAGTTTACGGAAATAATATTGTAATTATGATTACATGTACTTTGAAAAATACGGTTAATTTAAAACTTTTACAAATGAAGGTTTATATACATCGTAATAAATTTGAGTTCGTCGTTTAAAAGATATGACGAAACGCCGTGCGGAAGCTTTTAACTTTATCGTGTTCGGTTCTTCTTCGAGCTTGATCTTCATCCGGGCACTCTCGACAATCACCTATGATCAAAACCAACTTAAAAGTTAGTTTTGATAGTTAAATAACAAGTTTAAACAAGTTATATGGGTCAAACAAGCAAAATTAAACATTTTTGGGATTCAGGGGGGGCTAGACGCCCCACCTAGCCCCTGTTTTGACAACAAACTCCTTATTATGTTGCTGCACATTCCCAGCATAACCCGATTTCACGGAAACGGGCATAACTCTCTCGTTTTTAATCCGTTTTACCCGATTCTTTTTCCTACGAGTCCGTAATTAAATTCTACATCTTATGAAGTTGAAATCCAACATCCAAATTAACAAAATTTCAGACTTTCAAGTCTTCGACTTAATACCCTTTCTACCCAATTTTGACTCGTTCGTGATTTTATCAAACAACCATGATTGTTTGATCCCGATTTCACATGAACCTTATAATTTCAATGTTGTCTATCATATTAGGTTCAATTCACAAGTTTATGTATAATCTTAAACCTGTTTATACTTAAATGATTATTTTGACCCGTTAAGGGTGTTTAAGCACTTTTCCGCATACATCATACTCGTCTATTTCTAGCATCTTATTTCCACAATATTTATCAAATGATCTTCCACCACAACTATATGTGTGGTGGATTTAATATAATGTTCTATGTAATCCGAGTTTTATTTCCTCGGATTGTTATTCTACGGTAAGACCCATATAGAGTCGTTTAACCAAGGTCCTACATCTTTCTCCTTCTTGTACCTATTGTAATCATTTAATTAAGCATAAAACTCATTTCCAAACTACCGTTAAAGGCCGTTTGTTCACTTTAGCTTACAAGGGCGTATTAGTCCATTTTACCTTTCATTTATGATGAAGGACCTTCACTACTTATTTGCCCAAATTTGTACGTTAGCTATATTCATATTTATACGTACCTGGCTCGGGACAACAAATAGACCCGGTTTTATACCTTGCTTTAATTGTCACTCAATCTATGGCGACGCATTTATCCGATTCGCCAATTGATCCTGTTAACATAAGACTTGACCACCGCATTAGTCGGTATTGTCAAATGGTGTTATCACCACCATTTGACCCATTTGGACTATATACACAACGTTATCTATTTAAATCAAAAACATGGTTTTTGATGTCCAATTCATACATCCATCCCATCCCGGATTATATTACCAAATCCTTTATCTCTTAAACTCTTTTCTTACATATTCAACCCATTTCGGCTTACGCCATGGGCACACTTTTAACCTTAATTACATTAGTCGTCTCTTGACAAATTTCCATTTTCACCATTTTTCCTCATCATTAGATTACACCACAAGGTAACCTTAACAAAATCCATATTTCAATATTATCGTTATCACGATTATTTCGTATAGAATAAACGAGTAATCAACATAAGTGCGAAAATTACACTTACCTCTCATCCGGTTTACGCCTTTCTTCACGTGCTTGATTCGTTTAACCGCTTCTTTCTCAAGCCTCCACCTAGCTCGTTAAGCGTCAGACTATTGCCAACATTTACAAGGTGGTTAGACTAGTCATTTAAAATCACGACCATTCCACCTTACTTATTCTCTATGTCGAAGCTACTATTCGACTTGAAGATTAGTTAACTTAGTTTATTAAAGTTAACTACTTTCAATCACATGATTTACAACATTAAGTTCAAATCAACATGATGATTAGAACTCTTCTTGTTTCATATTTCATTTAACTAGCCATATTATTCAAATACGCGTTTCGTTCTAAATTTCAATATTTGGCTTTCTCCTAGGCATTTTATCAAACACCTAGTGAGCATACTTTTATAAATTAACAATCAAACTCCATGATTACATATCTTGCCAATTTCAACATCTTTTTACTAAATAATCGTCTAACTCATAGTTAAATGTCAAGATTAACTTCATAGAGTTCAAATAACACTAGTTTGATAATCATGATTCTAGTGTTCATCATGTTTCTACAAAACCCATTAAACACCTAGTTAGTGATCATGAGTTTTACTAACATGCACTGTAATCCCTTAGTTTATTAACTAGGGTTTATTTCAAATCATGCATACATCCTATTTTCACCCAAATAACCATCATTCAAGATAAATTTTCGAACTTCTAGGGTTCATCAAGAATCTGAGATGGAACAAAATACTGAAATTCGACATACCTTATGATCCCATAAGCTTGGTGATTGTTTTTATGTGTTCATGCATACGATTTGGCTCTGATTCACCCTTCAATTTGGTGAATTTCTTGAAGTTTAGGGTTGAGTTTTGAGAGCTCCTTGTGGCTCTGATGAAATCGCAGACACCACACACGTATGTGTGGTTTGTGTTTTAATTTTTTTTAATTAAACTTCATTACATTTGCCCATGTTTAGTCCCTCAATTTTACACAAGTTATTTAAAGGGTATTTTAACCATATTTGTTCTATTATGTCAAGACACTAGCTAACTAGGTTAATATTCCTAGTTACTTGTGGGGTCCCGGGAGTTATAACCCGTTTTATTTTAAGTTCCGTTAACTCGGGCTCTTATAAACTAAATTCCTTAAAACTTTGATTCGCTTGTATTTAATATTAGGATTTCTTATTTAAATCCAAATATTTACCGGGTTATTTTTACTACTAACGGTACTTCACCCGTCTTTTAGTATTAACGGAGTTTGATTACCAAACCCGTTTTCGGGGTGTTACAGAGGGCCTGTCGCGTGGCGCGAGGGCACCCCTCCTAGCATAGGGTAGCCTCGTGTAATTGTAGCCTGGGTGAGTCGACGTTTCGCTAAAATTCGATTTTGACAACGAACTGTGAAGATAATATCGATTAGGGAATACCCCCCTGAGTTTTAGGGGCCCTGATCCTAGTTTCGATTGTTCTGGAAATTTTAGGGGTCATGCGATATTTCTTGGGGGTCTCAATTAGGGTTTCCTATTGGACAAAATAAGATAAGAAATAATAATTTTAATGAGAGTTGTTACATCCTCCCCACCTTATAAAAATCTCGTCCTCGAGATTTACTGGAACAAGTAGGGATATTTTCGCTTCATCTCTGATTCCAACTCCCAAGTGTACTCATGTCGTCTCTTTGAATCCCACTTAACTTTGACAAGTACTAGTCTTTTATGTTTGAGAAACTTGACCTTTTTGTCTTCTTTCTGTAGTGGCTTCTCAACAAATTTTAACTTTTCATTTACCAACGTCTTGGAGAGGTACTACCAGGGATTCATCAGATAGATATTTCTTGAGGTTGGATACATGAAATACATCATGTACCCCAACTAGCTCTTCTGCTAGTTGTAAGCGATAGGCGACTGGTCCTATTCGCTGGATTATTGGGAATGGTCCTATGTACCTTGGACTTAACTTTCCCTTTTTACCGTATCGAACTACTCCTTTCCAAGGAGAAACTTTCAAGAGTACCTTATCACCTACTTGAAATTCCAGTGTCTTGCGTCGATTGTCTGCATAACTCTTCTGGCTATCTCGAGCCGTTTTCAGTCTCTCCTTGATTTGAGTGATCTTGTCAGTAGTTTCTTGTACAATTTCGGGACTTGATAATTGGCTTTCTCCTATTTCTGCCCAACAAACCGGAGTTCTACACTTTCGTCCATACAGTGCTTCGAATGGGGCAGTTTCAATGCTTGCATGATAACTATTATTATAGGAGAATTCAATTAAGGGTAGGTGGTCATCCCAATTTCCACCAAAATCTATTACACATGCCCTGAGCATGTCTTCCAGGGTTTGGATTGTCCTTTCACTTTGTCCGTCTGTTTGAGGATGGTAAGTTGTACTTAAATTTAATCGCGTCCCCATGGCTTCTTGGAAACTAGTCCAGAAATGTGAAGTGAAACGACTATCTCTATCCGATACAATGGAGAGTGGGACTCCATGTAAGGATACTACCTCGTCTACGTATAATTTGGCTAGCCTTTCCATGCTAAAGATTTCCTTCATGGGCAGAAAATGGGCTGATTTGGTTAATCGATCCACAATTACCCAAATCGCATCATTACCTTTTCTGGTTTTGGGTAACTTGGTAACAAAATCCATGGTTATTAGTTCCCATTTCCAAACAGGCATTTCTAATTGTTGAAGTAACCCTGAAGGTTTCTAGTGTTCTGCCTTAACTTGTGAACAAGTTAGACACTTAGATACATATCTAGCTATATCCTTTTTCATTCCTATCCACCAGAAATTATTTCTTAAATCTTGGTACATTTTATTATTTCCAGGGTGCATGGTATACCTTGATTTATGGTCTTCCTCTAAAATATTATTTCTTAATTCTCCTTGCTTAGGTACCCAAATTCTTTTCTTATGGAATCTCCAAATTCCATCAACCCCTTGCTCCAAGTCCTTTATTCTTCCTTTCATTCCTTCAGCATCATCCTTGATTGTTGTGGCTTGAACATTTTTCAGTTGTTCCATTAAGTCTAATTGTAAACTTAATCTAAGAGCACGAACTCACTTTTTCTTTTCATGATACTTATGACTTAAGGCATCTGCAACTACGTTTGCTTTTCCTTCGTGATATTGAATATCGCAGTCGTAATCATTCAAAATTTCCATCCATCTTCTTTGCCTCATATTCAATTCTTTTTTCCCAAATATGTATTTTAAATTCTTATGATATGTATAGACATTAAATTTACTTCCATACAGATAATGTCTCCAAATCTTAAGGGCAAAAATTATCGATCCTAATTCAAAGTCATGCGTCATTTAATTTTCCTCGTGCTTTTTCAATTGCCTTGATGCATATGCAATTACCTTCTTGCGCTGCATTAACACACATCCTAATCCTAGCTTAGAAGCATCACAGTATACTTCAAAATCTTCTGTCCCTTTTGGTAAGGCAAGAATTGGGGTATTTGTTAACCTTTGTTTTAAAATCCTAAAAGCCTCTTCTTGCTTAGGTCCCCATTCAAACTTAACTGTTTTACAGGTTAGCTTAGTTAATGGAACAACTATCTTAGAGAAATCCTTAATAAAGCGCCTATAATAACCAACTAATCCTAGAAAACTTCTAACTTCTGTAGCTGATTGCGGGACCTTCCATTTGGTGATCGCTTCTATCTTGGAGGGATCTACGTTAATACCTTCGTGATTCACCATATGTCCTAAAAATTGCACCTCCTGTAGCCAAAATTCACACTTCGAGAATTTGGCGTAAAGCTTCTCCTTTCTTAACAAAGTTAAGAGTGCATGAAAGTGTTCACAATGCTCGTTCTGACTTTTGGAATAAATAAGTATATCGTCGATGAAGACAATTACAAATTTATCCATATACGGTTTACAGATTCTATTCATCATGTCCATAAATGTTGCAGGAGAATTTGTTAATCCAAAGGGCATAACTGTAAACTCGTAATGACCATACCTAGTTCTGAAGGCAGTTTTAGGTATGTCTTCTTCTTGAACCTTCAATTGATGATATTCGGAGCGTAAGTCTATCTTAGAAAAATATTTAGCTCCCTGAAGTTGATAAAAAAGATCATTAATCCTAGGTAATGGGTATCGATTCTTAATTGTAACCTTATTCAATTCCCTTTAATCGATACACTTTCGCATCGAACCATCTTTCTTCTTTACAAACAACACTGGTGCTCCCCAAGGGGATGAAGTAGGTTGTATAAATCCTTTACTGAGCAATTCATCTAATTCCTTTTTCATTTCTAACATTTCAGTGGGTGCTAATCGGTAGGGTGCCTTGGCTACGGGTGTAAATCCAGGAATTAAATGAATTATAAATTCTACCTCCCTATCGGGTGGTAATCCTGGTAACTCTTCTGGAAATACATCCGAGTGTTCTGATATTACAGGAATTTCCTTAAGTTCCTTACCTTTAGTGCTAATGATTACCGAAATCATATACACTATTCCTTGCTTTCGTTCATAACTAGCAACTTTCATTACTGAAATGAACTTCATCGGTTTAAGCGGCTTATCTCCTGTAATCATAATTACTTCTCCTGTGGGTGGACGGATTTCTATGGAGTTATTATCACAAAGGATTCGGGCATGGTTGGCTACTAACCAATCCATTCCTAATACGACATCGAATCCAGCTAAATTCATGAGTAGTAGGTTTGCATAAAATTTATGACCTGAAAGTTCTATATTTTCTTTTTGCAAAACCGTATTTATGTTAACAGAGTTCCCTTCTGCCGTTTCTACTGTATAAATTTTCCTAAGTTTGGTTAAGGGTAGCTTAAGAGCTTGGCAGAATGAAGTATTTATAAAACTTTGGTTTGCACCAGAGTCAAATAATACTTTCGCATAAACGTTGTGAACTAAGAACGTACCAGCCATTACGTCAGGAATCAGTTCAGCTTCCTGCGTGGTCAATTGAAAGGCTCTTGCGTTTTTCTTCGTAGTCCCTTCTACAGGTTTGGCCTTGTTGTCAGCTGGTTTGACCAATTTAAGGCATTCTGGTCTAAAATGCCCAGCTTCTCCACAGTTGTAGCAGATCTTTGTTTTCCTTCTGCAATCTTCTTCATGATGTCCTATAGCTTTGCAGAAGTTGCAGGGTTCATTACATTTCCCAAAATGTTTCTTTTTACAGTTCCTGCAGAACGGCGGAGTGGAAGATGATCCAGTTCCCTTTCTATTGAAGTTGCTATTATTACCTACACGAAATCCTTGGGTAGTTTTCTGAGCCAATTCCTTCTTCTTGTTTTCTTCTTGCGTACGCACCAGTCCGCCAGTCAGAGTGTTGGCCAATTCCACCGCATCATCGATCGTGCGGGGTCTCATAGCTTTGACAATATCCCAGATCTCGCTAATTAAACCCCAAATGTAGCGAGAAATAAGTACCGGTTCTGGCGAGGCCAGAGTTGGTACAATTCTGGCATATTCGAAAAACTTCGAAGTATACCCTCGGCAGTCAACATCCACCATTTGGTGGCTCAGGAATTTTTTTGCCATTTGTTCTTTTTCATACTCTGGGCAGAATTTTCTTTCCACCAATTGCTTATACTCTTCCCTGTTCATGGCATAGGCCATGTCGCTTCCCTTGGCTTGCAACACCGTATTCCACCATTCTAATGCTTCTTCCTTGAAAAGGTGAGAAGCATACATGACCTTATCCTCCTCAGAACATTTACTTATTTTAATCACTGCCTCGGTTTTCTCCAACCAACGCAGTGCAGCAGTCGCCCCTTCATTGCCTGCAAATTCAACAGGTTTACAGGCAAGAAATTCCTTGTAAGTGCAACCAGGTGTTGCAGCTTTCATTTTCTTAAGAATTGGGGCTTGTATTACATCATTATCATTATTATTAATGTTGCCGCCTCCATTGACGCTATTACTGAAGTTGTCTTCATGAGTACGTTTGCTAGGAATAATTGGTTGAGGTTCAACTGGATTTCGGGCAGCAGCAAGAATTGCTGGAATAGCATTGGCTATTCCTTGAGCAACGATGTTTTTTTATATCTTGTCTATTCAGAAAGTGGTCTTCATTGTTTTGCTCAGATTGGTTAACTTCGTTAACTGGTTCATTACCGGCGTGTTCCATCTGGTAATTAATATATATTACTTATTAGCATAAAATAAATAACAACCAAGCAAAATAAACAATCGCACATAATCACGTCAACACATATAGCCAAAATTGTCGATTTTTCGACTTCCATATTTTATATATTTTAATATGCATCCGTACATTACCAGATATGTTACAAAGTTTTATTTTTAAGTTATTTTACAGGATTATATTTTTTATTACTATTATTATTTTATTATTATACAACCACAACCACACAGTCACACCATCCCCGTCAGCTGGCATCTCAGAAACGACGTTCCCTCTCGTCGTACTTCCATGATATCTTCTCCCCTATATCTCGGATTCTATTTCCTGCGTCCTCCAGCTCCTCTCCATAGTGGCGAAGTTCAGCCAAGTTCTCGGTGCTCATTGGTGGGTGTAGTGGAGGCTCAGGGTCAAATTGGGGGGAAAAGGTATTAGGGTTATTCAAAAGATTCTGAAATTGCCAATCAGTGGTCCATCATTCTTCCAGCTCTTCTGGTAGAGGTCGAGGGTGGATAATAGGATCTGGGATAGCAGGTTCCAGATTAACTGGAAGTTGTACTTCAGCTGGGTAATTGAAGAGGTTTTCATCGGCAGGTCCGATGAGGTCACTAAGTCCCAATCTACGATCTAACTCCTCCCGCGATGGCATCTCCTGAGCTGGCCCGGAACTTTCTCCAATATCCTTTCCTTTGCCTTTATCATTTAGATCCCCAGTCTTGATAACTTTCCGTGTCGCTGGTTTCTTCCTACGCACACGCCTCCAGCCTACAAATCTTCTCCTCTTTTTCGGCTTTGGTTTCTCCTGAGGTTGGGTTTGGAACACCATTGGCTCTTCAGTATCAGCCCGGTAGCCAGATGGAATTCCTGTGATATCCATATTTGTGCTATGGATAGTAAAGTTTTGAAGTGCTTCGGATAGTTCATTCATGCTGTTAGCATATATGAAGAAACACACAAAATTCTAAGTTAAAATTTTGTAAATTGAATTTTCACATAATCACAGAATGGAAATCAGAAAAATTAAGTATTTAGAAATACTTAATTGGCTTAAGTCAGTGGCTCTGATACCACTTTTTTTTGTCACGGCCACCGTCCCAGTTTTACCCGGTTCAGGAGCCGCGGGACAGAAATCCGTGGTAACTAATATATTGGCAGCGGAATTTTAACAGGATCTTTTTAAAACTTGAAAATGCCCAATTTCTTTATTTCACATATTTGGGACAAACCCCATAATTTACAATAAAGGTGATTTCACCGGGAAATCCCCCTTTTTACAAAAACATGTTTCTTTATTTTATTGAGCCACCTCTTCAAGCTTGTAGTGCAACATGGCACTTTTTCCTGGATCATAGCAGATCACCTGAAACATGTTTTAAAAAGGTTTTATTAGCAGGGAAATACTGGCGAGTCATTCAAGTTGAACAAAACGACACATTGTTATAATATACAGTACTAAGGGTGACTACATTGTTTCTATCAACCAATTACCCCAAATCGGTATTTGTCACTCGACTGTATCTGTGACTATGGTCAGATCACCCATTGGCTAACCCGTTGTCCAATGGTGACGGGTGATGTGCACGAAGTGGTCAAATAAAAACAAGTAAAATTAACCCTAATCTAGACACTCTAAGCTTTAAATTTATAAACTTAGACTCGATCTAAAACTAAAACCACACAACCGGCAAGTGTACCGATCAATGTAGTAAAGCTAGAGTAAGTCCGAGTATCGAACCCACAAGACTCTAAGGATTATGCTAAGACTCTATCTAGACTATGACTGACACGACTTAACTAAATGTTTGTTGATTGGGGGGGGGGGGGGTCTCTAAAAATCCTAAAGAATGCAAATAACGATTAACTAGAATAGCTAAACTAACTAACACGAACTCGAACGAAGACTTTGACCAGTGGTGATGAAGGCTACCTAGGCTAGACACAAGCTTAACTCGGAATGGATTTCTATTCGAAGTAATGTGGTATGGAACCAGGATCTTTGGATACTAAACCTATTAAGACACCACTAAGCCCCTAGACCCTTCTCAAGGCGATTCTTGTGGCACTACCTAGGCTGTTACGATTACCGGTTGTTAGATTTCCTCACAGTCCTCTAACTTCTTGAAAGTGCCCTAATATGACAATCTACCTCACAGCGCGAAAGTCTAAGGCAACTATGGGTTTCAACTTGGTTTAATAGACAAGAGAATGGGTAGGGAACTAGACCGATTTCTCACAAAACCTAAATCTAGCTATAATCCAAACCAAGAACTATTAACAACCTCAAGCCTCACAGTGACAAGATTAGTAGAACACTTGATTTTATAAAATTACCGAATATTACTTCTAAGGTTACTTACGCGTTTTCACCGTAAAGGATTAATGACTTATTACATGATATAGACACTCACCTAAATCAAAAACCCTAGCATAACCCTATTATGTGATATAGACCGTCACCAAGGATTATACGAAGCAATAAACAGCGATCAAACAATATCAAGCATGCATATACACCAAGTTAAAATTCCATAGTCGTTTACAATTCAAGAAAACCCAAGAACCACATTAAAACCGAATAAAAATCCAAACTTTATTAAACCGTTGTCATTAACCTAGGTAGTTAAAGGTATTTAGCCAAGAATCATGGTTTTAAAAACAATCAAACAAGATTTAGAACAAGAATTCATCGAATAAAAACAAAGAAACTAGAAAATAAGAGAAACTGAGTAGCAAAACCCGTTAATCCCTTGCTCTCCAAGCTTCCCGCTCGATGCCGATGATTCCCGCAGCCTTGATCCTATATAAATCACCTTCAAATATCGTCCACGAAAGCTCTGATATGTGCCTATCTTTTTCCAATATATATTTTTTATGTGCACCGCCTCAAGATCGTCTGATGTGGTCTCCTTTTTTTCTTCATGTACAGCCCTCCCTCTATATGATATATGTTTTTGTACTAGGGTAATTAGTGGTCAACACTTAGAATTATTCAAAAGGCCCAATAGCAAAACAACTTCCCAACTGAATTGTCGTGACATGCATGGATCAAGTTTATTCTTGGCGGCCCATTTAAGTTCGAACATGCATGCTGAACATATTTGATTTTTGCGGCCCACTATCTTATAAAATATAGATAGTGGTATTGGCCCACTCACAGAAAATAGCGGTAATTTCCATTCGTCACTGGCACCCCATTCTGCCCAACTGGCTGGTCATTTAATTGTTACTCTTTTGCACTCCATTTGCACCAGGACCTGGCCCAACACAAAATAATATAATATAATACTAAAACTAAATAAAAACAAATAAAACCTATACAATAATCACACACTTTATGTGACAACTCGCGTTTTAGAACCTTCTTTGCACTTTGATGTAACTTGTTTGAACAATATGTGATTATGTTATATGAGGAATTAATTGAATGTTATGTTATGTGTTTATGTGTAACGATTGTATGTATACAAAACGAACCGATTGCACGACAATAACCCAATCGCACAAGCCCATTCGGGCCACACTGGTTGCACTCGAAAGCACAAGGGCAGCCCAAGTTGGGTTCGGCCCACTCCTTCATACGCATACACACACACCCTTAGGGAGTTTGTTTCTCATTTGTTGCAAAACAATAGCACACACAAACCCTACTCTCCTCTCTCTCCCTCTCAAACCCGACGGCAACAGCATCCCTTCTCTCGAAGCTTTTGGTGTTCGGATCAATCCTTACTCTCTTCTTTAATGGTTAGTGTTTTAACTATTGATTGTGTGTTGCATGATGTTGTGATATGTATGTTCTACACGATGGGTTAAGGATGATATGTGATTGATGATGATGTAAACTGTTAGGGTTTGGTGTTTTTGAAATCGGCACACATGTGTAGTTTTCACGGATCAAAGTATGGGTTGATGATGTTATGTTTGAATGATGATATACGGCTGTGATGTATCATGTTCGAATGATTGTTGAGTTGTCATGATTAGAATGCATGCTAGTGATCAAGAACATGAACTATGTTATTATGTTTAGGTATTATGCTTACTGTTTATGCTTGATAAATGATTAGGGTTCTTATGAATTAGATGATAATTGCTTGGTTTGATCGAGATATGCACGATTGAAACTATTAGTGTTGTTAATTGATAGATTTCATAAATGGAAACAATATAACTAAATGGCATAATTTTCGGATATTAAAACAAATCACACAAGTTCCTCTTCGGTCGCACAAGATCAGATCACATAGAATCTGATCTGATCGCACAAGACCGGTCGCACAAGGGAAATCGCACAAGCTCCAAACGCACAAGAGCTCAATCACACAAGTGGCTGGTCGCACAACACAGTCGCACAAGCCATAGAGTACAACTGATTTAAACACTGAGTACAACATCACATTGCATGATCGCACAAGACGGTGCTGATCGCACAAGGCTTTGGCCACACACAAACATTTGGACGGTTGGGCCTTAAAGCCCAATGTCCACTCGCACAACCCAATTGGATCGCACAAGTCATCCGGATCGCACAATTCTATCCGGATCGCACAAGACTTATGTTTATTTGTTGGGCCGTATTCATATTGGACTGCTTATGTTATTTGGGCCGGGTATCTTTGGGCTTCAATGGGTGAATCGCACAAGGCTGTGAGACTTGTGCGAGCCCAATCTTTTAAATCGTACAAGTATGAGCATGTTATGTACTTGACTGTTAAGGTGTTTGCCATGATCAATACGTGTTTGCAACCTGTTAGCTTGTGTGTAAACATACGTGCATTACTTGAACCTAGACCTGACTTTTATGGTAACCATGTTAGGATGTGGTTGACCACATATAGCTCAAGTAACCTTTCTGTGTATCTGCCGAGCAAACCAAGGTGAGTTCACACTCTATCCAAGGCATGGGATTCCCAAGGGTTGGGAATGGGTTAAAGAACGGAACAGTAACTACAAACTTGCGTATTCCCCATACAACAGGATACGTACGACCATAAGACCATCAACTCTATCACTTGAAGTCCCTCATTTATCGACTTAATCGCCGAGGCCTATGGCGAGCGGGTCATTAGTTAATAGTGCTATTAGGTTTAACAAACCTCACACCGTGCCAGTCGGACGGGCGTGTACTAACGGACTATGGGCAAAGGGTCAATGCTGATAGACATTGACTTAAGGCACCTCTTACATTTTCGTAGCAGTCGATACGCGTGGTCTAGTAACACATGGGAAGCCCCCACTAATCTTCGCAAACATGTCTGGGAGACCGCGATACTAATTAACACGATACATGGGTTACAAACGAACATACGATTTACGAAACGAATACTATTACTAAACAACCAACTGTGAACTCGCTCAACTTTGTTGTTGACTCGTTGCTACATGCCTTGCAGGTCGTTAGGTACTCATGGAGCTTGCACAGGGAGGCGCAGTCGTTGTGGGACATGGCAGTGTGTGCCATGCTAAAAACATTACTTTATTTCGTACTTAATACTTACTTTGGGTTTTACAATTATGCTTCCGCTAAACACTTAATTACGTTTTTTATTTGAAACACCTTTCATATTGTGTGGTTGAATTTTACTTATTACTTGTTATGTTCAATATGATTGGTGGCTTGATCCTGGTCATGTCACGCCTCCAAGCGGTGATACTCCGCGTGTGGATTTTGGGGGTGTGACAGATTGGTATCAGAGCCGTTGGTTATAGCGAACTTGGTTTTAATAAGGGAAAAAGTTTTTGTTAAAACCAGACTATAACCTGTACAGTGCTCAACGATCCACAACGACGCTTCGCTCCACGTGCAAGACTCAACATTCTAGGTGATACGATTTATGTTTACATTGCCTACTTGCTAGATTACATAGAACATTGCACATGGTATGGTTAGATAACGTAGTAACTACTGTTTGCAACATTGCGTGCTTACTCTCTTCTGTCATCGCACTTTCGCGAACCCCTCTCACTCATGTTTTCCCTTGATATGAAGATCATGGCTGGACGCGTTAACATGACTCAAGCCCAGTTGACGGCTCTAATTAACCAACAAGTTGCTGCGGCACTTGCAGCCGCCCAAGCAGGAGGTATATATCCTGCAGTCCCAACTCTCTCTAGGATCATTAGATCCTACACTCCTAACCCAACTCTTGTGTTTAACTTTGTCCTATCCTCGTTTATCCAACAGGCCAGCATGCTCAGCTGCCTGCGTGCACGTTCAAAACTTTCATGGACTGTCATCCTAGTACTTTCAGTGGCACTGAAGGGGCAGTTGGACTCCTCCACTGGTTCGAGAAGCTCGAGTCAGTCTTCGAAATGTGTGAATGCCCTGAGGCTCATAGGGTGAAGTATGCCACTGGTACCCTCGAAGGCGTTGCGTTGACTTGGTGGAACGCACAAGTCCAAATGTTGGGGCTGGTAGCTGCCAATGCCACCCCATGGAACGACTTTAAGGAACTGATCAAGCGGGAATACTGTAGTCGTGATGACATCCACAAGTTGGAAGTGGAGTTCTTTAACCTGAAGATGACAGGATCAGAGATAGAGGCGTATACGAAGCGATCAAACGAACTGGCAATCTTGTGTCCAACTATGGTGGATCCTCCCATCAAGCGCATCAAGCTGTTCCTCAAAGGCTTAGTACCAGAGATTCAAAGCCATGTGACTGCTGCTAACCTCGCTACTATCCAGGATGTTACTCGTCTTGCTCATCGTCTCATGGACCAGGCAGTGGAACAGAACAGGCTGCCTAAGCGTATAGGTGCTACTGCTACTACTACTCCTGCTACTTCCAGTGACAACAAACGAAAATGGGATGGAACCTCCAGCAAGGGTTCGAATTCAGTTCAGTCCCAGGTACAGCAACGAAAGATTGATGACTATCAGAGCCCTGGTCAGCAGTCTTCTGGTAGTCAAGGGTAGGGTGGATATCGAGGAAACCTCCCAAAGTGCAACAGATGCGATTGACACCACAGGGGTCAGTGCAACAAGGGTCGTTGCCAGAGGTGTCTCAAGATGGGTCATGAAGCTAAGGATTGTAGAAGCTCGCGACCTGCGAATCAGAACCAACAACAACAACCACCAGCTCCACAGAACCAGCAGCAGCAACAACGAGGCAACATGGGATGTTTTTAGTGTGGAGCTGAAGGCCACTTCAAGAGAGACTATCCCCAGCTGAACCAGAATCAGAACAACAACAATAATAACAACCAGGGGAATGGAAACAACGGGGGTAACAACGGCAATGGTGCCAGGGGTCGTGTATTCATGATTGGCCAGGGAGAAGCAAGGAACGATCCCAACGTCGTGACAGGTAAGTTTCTACTGGACGACTATTATGTAACTGTTTTATTTGATTCGGGTGCCGATACTAGCTACATGTCCTTAAAAGTTAGTCAAATGCTTAAGCGTACCCCAACTCCCTTAAACACCAAGCACACTGTAGAGCTAGCTAATGGTAAAAGTTTAGAGGCCACACACGTAGTCAAGGGTTGTAATCTTGTTCTTGCTAATCAGACCTTCTCCATCGACCTTATTCCTATCGTTCTGGGTAGTTTCGACGTTGTCATTGGGATGGACTGGTTATCCCAACACCAAGCAGAGATTCTTTGCAACGAGAAGATTGTTCGTATTTCTCGTTCAGGTGATGAACCTCTCATGATTCCTGGTGATAAGAGTGGTGCTGTTGTGAGCACCATCTCTTTCCTTAAGGCCCAGAAGTGTTTATGAAAGGGTCACACCGCTATTTTGGCTCTCGTTACTGACACCTCGAAGAAAGAGAAGAAGATAGAAGATTTTCCTATCGTACGTGACTTTCCTGAGGTATTCCCTGAGGAATTATTTCCTATCGTACGTGACTTTCCTGAGGTATTCCCTGAGGAATTACCTGGTCTTCCGCCTCATCGCCAGGTCGAGTTTCAAATCGAGCTAGCTCCTGGAGCAGCGCCCATAGCTCGAGCACCTTATCGTTTAGCCCCATCAGAATTGGAAGAACTGTCCACGCAACTTCAAGAGCTTTTGAATAAGTGTTTTATTCGTCCTAACTCTTCGCCATGGGGAGCTCCAGTGCTATTTGTGAAGAAGAAAGACGGTACCTTCAGAATGTGCATCGACTACCGTGAACTCAACAAGGTGACCGTGAAGAATCTCTATCCTCTTCCACGCATCGACGACCTATTCGACCAGCTGCAAGGGTCGAGCTTTTACTCGAAGATTGACTTGAGGTCAGGCTACCATCAACTGAGAGTCCGCAACGAGGACATCTCTAAGACATCATTCAGGACTCGGTATGGACATTACGAGTTCCTGGTTATGCCATTTGGGTTAACAAACGCACCTGCGGTCTTCATGGACCTTATGAATAGAGTGTGCAAGCCTTACCTGGACAAGTTCATTATAGTATTCATCGACGACATCCTGATCTATTCTAAGAGTCAGGAGGAACACGAGCAGCATCTATGACTTATTTTGGAACTTCTTCGAACAGAACAGCTTTATGCAAAGTTCTCGAAATGCGACTTCTGGCTTCGTGAAGTCCATTTCCTAGGCCACGTGGTAAACAAGGATGGGATTCATGTTGATCCAACCAAGGTAGACTCGATCAAGGACTGGCCTGCACCTAGAACACCAACGGAAATTCGCCAATTCTTGGGTTTGGTAGGCTACTACAGAAGTTTTATCAAGGATTTCTCCAAGATTGCGCAACCTCTCACCGCATTAACCCAGAAAGGTGTCACCTATCGTTGGGGTGATGCACAGGAAACCGCTTTTCAACACTTAAAGGATAGACTTTGTAGCGCCCCTATCCTCTCATTGCCTGAAGGCACCGATGATTTTGTGGTTTATTGCGACGCATCCATTCAGGGACTTGGATGTGTGCTGATGCAACGGGATAAAGTTATTGCCTACGCATCGCGCGAACTTAAAGTTCACGAAAGGAACTACACTACGCATGATTTGGAGCTAGGAGCTGTTGTTTTCGCACTCAAGATATGGAGACATTACCTGTACGGTACCAGGTGCACCATTTACACCGATCACAGGAGTCTCAAGCATATCTTCAAACAAAAGGAGTTGAACATGCGTCAACGTCGATGGGTCGAGCTATTGAATGATTACGAATGCGCGATCAAGTACCATCCAGGCAAAGCCATTGTTGTGGCTGACGCCCTCAGTCGAAAGGACACTACGCCTAAGCGCGCGCGAGCATTACAACTCACCATTCAATCTAGTCTTCCTTCCCAGATACGAGATGCTCAGGTAGAAGCATTGAAACCAGAAAACGTTAGGGCTGAAGCCCTACGTGGCTCAAGGTAACGGTTAGAACAAAAGGAAGACGGTGCTTATTATGTAACAGGACGCATTTGGGTCCCCCTATATGGTAACCTACGAGAGCTTGTGATGGATGAAGCACACAAGTCTCGCTACTCAGTATATCCTGGGTCAGATAAGATGTACCACAACTTGAAAACTACATATTGGTGGCCTAGCATGAGAGCCCACCTAGCAACCTACGTCAGCAAATGTTTGACTTGCGCGAGAGTCAAAGTCGAATACCAGAAACCCTCAGGCCTACTTCAACAACCAGAGATACCACAATGGAAATGGGAGCAAATTTCCATGGACTTCGTTACTGGCCTGCCTAGATCTCAACGTGGAAATGATACTATTTGGGTGATCGTGGAGCTACTCACAAAATCTGCATACTTCTTGGCTATCAAAGAAACTGACAAGTTCTCTACTTTAGCAGACATTTACTTGAAGGAAGTGGTTTCGAGGCACGGGGTGCCCACCTCCATTATCTCTGATCATGATGCACGTTTTACTTCTGAACTGTGGCAAGCAATGCACAAGTCCTTTGGCTCACGTTTAGATATGAGCAAAGCTTATTACCCGCAAACGGATGGGCAGTCTGAACGCACCATCCAGACCCTTGAAGACATGCTTCGTGCATGTGTGATTGATTTTGGCAACGGCTGGGAAAAGCACCTGCCATTAGTGGAATTTTCGTATAATAACAGCTACCACACCAGCATCCAAGCAGCTCCGTTTGAGGCATTGTACGGGCGTAAATGCCGATGACCTCTTTGTTGGGCAGAAATTGGCGACAGCCAGATCACTGGCCCAGAACTTGTGGTAGACACAACAGAAAGGATTGCTCAAATACGAAAACGAATGGCGGCAGCTCGTGACCGTCAGAAAAGCTACGCTGATAAGGGCAGGAAACCACTAGAGTTCCAGGTTGGGGATCGAGTGCTACTTAAAGTCTCACCCTGGAAGGGTGTTGTTCGTTTTGGCAAACGAGGCAAACTTAACCCACGATATGTTGGACCATTCAACATCATAGAGAAAATAGGCAGGGTGGCCTACAAACTGAACCTACTAGCAGAACTCAGTGGAGTTCACAACGTTTTCCACGTGTCGAATCTGAAGAAGTATCTGTCAGATGAGACCCTCATAGTTCCTTTGAAGGAGCTCACTATCGACGATCAGTTACGATTCGTCGAGGAACCAGTAGAGATTACTGACCGAGATGTGAAGATTCTCAAATGTACTAGAATTCCTCTTGTTCGAGTTCGCTGGAACTCCCGTCGTGGCCCAGAGTTCACCTGGGAACGTGAAGATCAAATGAAACAAAAGTATCCCCAATTTTTCGCAAACAGTACAACCACTACTGAGGCTGAAGCTACTGCGGAATTTCGGGACGAAATTCCAGATCAACGAGGGGAGAATATGACACCCCAGGAAAAACCAGGAAACTATACAACTTAACTAGCTTCCTCAGTAACCACGTGCTAAATTTCGGGACGAAATTTCTTTCAAGTTGGGGATAATGTGACAACTCGCGTTTTAGAACCTTCTTTGCACTTTGATGTAACTTGTTTGAACAATATGTGATTACGTTATATGAGGAATTAATTGAATGTTATGTTATGTGTTTATGTGTAACGATTGTATGTATACAAAACGAACCGATTGCACGACAATAACCCAATCGCACAAGCCCATTCGGGCCACACTGGTTGCACTCGAAAGCATAAGGGCAGCCCAAGTTGGGTTCGGCCCACTCCTTCATGCGCATACACACACACCCTTAGGGAGTTTTTTTCTCATTTGTTGAAAAACAAGAGCACACAAAAACCCTACTCTCCTCTCTCTCCCTCTCAAACCCGACGGCAACAACATCCCTTCTCTCGAAGCTTTTGGTGTTCGGATCAATCTTTACTCTCTTCTTTAATCGGTTAGTGTTTTAACTATTGATTGTGTGTTGCGTGATGTTGTGATATGTATGTTCTACACGATGGGTTAAGGATGATATGTGATTGATGATGATGTAAACTGTTAGGGTTTGGTGTTTTTGAAATCGGCACACATGTGTAGTTTTCACGGATCAAAATATAGGTTGGTGATGTTATGTTTGAATGATGATATACGGCTGTGATGTATCATGTTCGAATGATTGTTGAGTTGTCATGATTAGAATGCATGCTAGTGATCAAGAACATGAACTATGTTATTATGTTTAGGTGTTATGCTTACTGTTTATGCTTGATAAATGATTAGGGTTCTTATGAATTAGATGATAATTGCTTGGTTTGATCGAGATATGCACGATTGAAACTGTTATTGTTGTTAATTGATAGATTTCATAAATGGAAACAATATAACTAAATGGCATAATTTTCGGATATTAAAACGAATCACACAAGTTCCTCTTCGGTCGCACAAGATCAGATCACATAGAATCTGATCTGATCGCACAAGACCGGTCGCACAAGGGAAATCGCACAAGCTCCGAACGCACAAGAGCTCAATCACACAAGTGGCTGGTCGCACAACACAGTCGCACAAGCCATAGAGTACAACTGATTTAAACACTGAGTACAACATCACATTGCATGATCGCACAAGACCTTGTGGATCGCACAAGACGGTGCCGATCGCACAAGGCTTGGGCCACACACAAACATTTGGACGGTTGGGCCTTAAAGCCCAATATCCACTCGCACAACCCAATTGGATCGCACAAGTCATCCGGATCGCACAATTCTATCTGGATCGCACAAGACTTATGTTTATTTGTTGGGCCGTATTCATATTGGACTGCTTATGTTATTTGGGCCGGGTATCTTTGGGCTTCAATGGGTGAATCGCACAAGGCTGTGAGACTTGTGCGACCCCAATCTTTTAAATCGTACAAGTATGAGCATGTTATGTACTTGACTGTTAAGGTGTTTGCCATGATCAATACGTGTTTGCAACCTGTTAGCTTGTGTGTAAACATACGTGCATTACTTGAACCTAGACCTGACTTGTATGGTAACCATGTTAGGACGTGGTTGACCACATATAGCTCAAGTAACCTTTCTATGTATCTGCCGAGCAAACCAAGGTGAGTTCACACTCTATCTAAGGCATGGGATTCCCAAGGGTTGGGAATGGGTTAAAGAACGTAACAGTAACTACAAACTTGCGTATTCCCCATACAACAGGATACGTACGACCATAAGACCATCAACTCTATCACTTGAAGTCCCTCATTTATCGACTTAATCGCCAAGGCCTATGGCGAGCGGGTCATTAGTTAATAGCGCTATTAGGTTTAACAAACCTCACACCGTGCCAGTCGGACGGGCGTGTACTAATGGACTATGGGCAAAGGGTCAATGATGATAGACATTGACTTAGGGCACCTCTTACATTTTCGTAACAGTCGATACGCGTGGTCTAGTAACACATGGGAAGCCCCCACTAATCTTCGCAAACATGTCTGGGAGACCGCGATACTAATTAACACGATACATGGGTTACAAACGAACATACGATTTACGAAACGAATACTATTACTAAACAACCAACTGTGAACTCGCTCAACTTTGTTGTTGACTCGTTGCTACATGCCTTGCAGGTCGTTAGGTACTCATGGAGCTTGCACAGGGAGGCGCAGTCGTTGTGGGACATGTCAGTGTGTGCCATGCTAAAAACATTACTTTATTTCATACTTAATACTTACTTTGGGTTTTACAATTATGCTTCCGCTAAACACTTAATTACGTTTTTTATTTGAAACACCTTTAATATTGTGTGGTTGAATTTTACTTATTACTTGTTATGTTCAATATGATTGGTGCCTTGATCCTGGTCATGTCACGCCTCCAAGCGGTGATACTCCACGTGTGGATTTTGGGGGTGTGACACTTTACACGGGACAAATATGTGTATTTTACTCCACATCAAATATCCCCACACTTAACCTTTTTTCGTCCCCGAAAAAGAATTATGCATAACGGAATCATAGACGGAATAGTTATTCGGGAACAAAAGCTTAAATTACTTATTAAAATCGAAACTTGTGTTAGCCGCGATTGCAAGTATTTTGATCCTCTTAAACCCAAACCCGGTTCCAAGTCCTTATCATGCAATTTAGGTTCAAGTGCGGTCAATCTACCTAGGGTCTCACGCTAAGAATTGCAAGTCCACCTAATCCCCCCTCAAGCTTATAGGACAAAAGGAACAACCACTGGGTTATTTCCTAATCGCCTCATACCAAGATCAAGAGAGTTTAAAATCAAATCTATTATTTCCAATTTTTTTCTCATTTTTTTTCTTTTCATCACTTTTTTATTTTTTTTTCGAGCGTAGACGTTGCTTTCCCTAACCCAGAAGCATTCCGGCTGTAGAGTCACTATCCCCAACTCGGAATACTTAGGCTTCGGTACTTTTTATTTATTTTGCAAGGTCGATTTCACACACCCTAGCGGTAATCCGGCCGTAGAGTCGCAATCTCCAACCCAGACTACATAGAAATGGCTACTTTCATTTAGTTTCTAGCTCTTTTTTTTCTTTTCCAACGAGATAATGACCAAAAACTCTAACGATCTTAGCTTATAACGGTATCCCTTATACTATTTTTGGCGGTTTCAATTTCTCCACTTTCCCTAGATGAGAACCCACTAGTAGACCGACAATTAGGTATATCTAAGATAAAAGGAACCCAGAACCAAATAGAGCCTACCCGCACATCCCAAACTAGACACAAGCTCGAATATATTATCTCATATTATTATTATTTGAACCCGAATAAAAACCCGACTTTTCTATCATTTTCCGTTCTTTTTTTTTTTGCAAACTTCTTATTTCAAAAGACATTTTCAATTTTTTTTCAATTTTTTTTTTTGGATTTTTTTAAACTTTTTATGACTCAAGACTCACTAACTAAACACTAAACGATAGTTTCTCATCCCCACACTTAAACTCTACATTGCCCTCAATGTAGGATGGAAACCGACTAAAAAAAACTAAAAATAAATAAGAAATAAAAAGACAAAAGGGCATAAATGGAAAGGACTTAGCTGGTTAATAACGCGTAAGCTCCAAAACTCTTGTCCAATCCAGCTCGATCGTATAGCATTTCGGTCGCGATCGGCTTTGACTCTAACTGGTACACTCGGAAAATGCCTGATATCTGATCAGCAGCTCCAAAATCACCCGAATGGAGATTGAGTACGGGTGGTACATATTCAAACCTGCATAAACAAAAACAAGCACAAACCAAAGCAATACCGACTCTAAAAAAACGACTCAAGAACCACTAATTTAGACTCATAGTACAAAATAAACGACTCAATATACAAACTCTACAAAACCTCCCCACACTTGAACTTAATCAGGAGGTTTCTCTTTGACTTGGACCCTATCTAACCCGTTTAATTCCACCCGATCCTCAAAAATAATTTAAAATTTATTGGCGGAATTATAAAATATTTTTAAAATTTGAAACGGGTCAAACCACCAAAACTTAAACTTACCTGGCATTAACTTGATGCGTGGCATGTAATGAGAAGACTGATCATATTTGAAATTCAAAGGCTCTTCCTTCTTCTTCTTCTTCTTGTATAACCCTTCGGTCCTCTTCCGTTTTCGATCTTTTCTTTTCTCTTTCCTCGCCTTCTCCCGTGGCTTTTCTGATTTTTTCAGTTTCACCTATCACTAAAACCATGGGCCAGCTGTGGTGTTCTTCTTCTTCCACCGCTTTCAAAGGATGATCCCCACACTTAGTCTCTTCGTAAGGGGTAGGTTCAAACACCTTCGTCAGTTAACCTTCAAGTAGGGCATCAAAGTACTCTATATCCCCATCAGGACCCAACACTCCTACCTCTTCGTAGACCGGTAAACCATCTAATTCTAACTCTAAAAACTCATCCTCCCCAGACGACTTAATTTCTACCTCTTCAATTTCTTCTTCCGCACCAAACATCAAACCAAGGGAGTCTCCTAAATCCACTTCCTCCTCCATCACTTTTTCTTTTTCCACTTCATCAAACATCCAACCAGTGGAATCCCCCAATTCCACTTCTTCTTCAATAACTTCTTTCTTCACTAATGACCTTTGATACGCTGCCCATTCTTCTTAATCTATCTCGTCATCAAAGTCACTCCAGTAATTAATAATTGGAACCTGTGGAACCGGAGGTGGGACTTCAGCGTCCATTTTCGTCTCCGTAGCTGAAGTGATCTCTTCATCTGACCAATCCTCATATGGCAACTCTTTCCCCAGTTCTGGAAATGTTGGGATTAATTCCCCAGTAGAAAGCATGTAACCGAGGTAGTTACCTACCGCATCGTATGTATAGCCAGTCGTTGGCTGATGTGGTTAGACTTTTTGCGCTTGTTCCTCTTCTTTCAATCTCCTAGCAATGTCATCTACTGTACGTTGAAGATCTAATAGAGCAGACTGTTGATCTAATAAAGCAGACTCTTTATTTTTATTTATTTGCTCTTGATTTTTAGCAAAATCAGCTAGAGATTTCTGTGTCGTCTGATTTTGCGCCATCATCTGAGCGAACATCTCTTCAATCCTACCCCAAACAGCATCATCACCCCCATCAGAGTTGCTACTAGAATATTGTTCATAGTACTGACCCCCATTATACTGTGGCTGCTGACACGGATCATAGTAATATGGCTGATTATCATAACAATGCAAATAATACCCCTGTGAAAAGTATGGTTGCGGCTGCATAAAAGGGTTAGTATAACATTGTGCAAAGGACCCCTCATATTGTGGGCAATTAACAGTAAAATGAGGTCCTCCACAAATTCCACACATATTTACAAGACTCAAGAAAAATAAAAGACACGGACAATTAGACTCCTACGACTCAATATACAATAGCAAGTAGCACGTATGATGTCAATTAAGTCCAAATAAAGTAATCAACGCAATCGCCAAGGAGTCCCCGGAAACGGCGCCAAAAACTTGATGTGCACGAAGTGGTCAAATAAAAACAAGTAAAATTAACCCTAATCTAGAAACTCTAAGCTTTAAATTTATAAACTTAGACTCGATCTAAAACTAAAACCACACAACTGGCAAGTGTACCGATCAATGTAGTAAAGCTAGAGTAAGTCCGAGCATCGAACCCACGAGACTCTAAGGATTACGCTAAGACTCTATCTAGACTATGACTGACACGACTTAACTAAATGTTTGTTGATTGGGGGGGGGGTTCTAAAAATCCTAAAGAATGCAAATAACGATTAACTAGAATAGCTAAACTAATTAACACGAACTCGAACGAAGACTTTGACCAATGGTGATGAAGACTACCTAGGCTAGACGCAAGCTTAACTCGGAATGGATTTCTATTCGAAGTAATGTGGTATGGAACCGGGATCTTTGGATACTATACCTATTAAGACACCACTAAGCCTCTCGACCCTTCTCAAGGCGATTCTTGTGGCACTACCAAGGCTGTTACGATTACCGGTTGTTAGATTTCCTCACAGTCCTCTAACTTCTTGAAAGTGCCTTAATATGACAATCTACCTCACAGCGCGAAAGTCTAAGGCAACTATGGGTTTCAACTTGGTTTAATAGACAAGAGAATGGGTAGGGAACTAGACCGATTTCTCACAAAACCTAAATCTAGCTATAATCCAAACCAAGACCTATTAACAACCTCGAGCCTCACAGCGACAAGATTAGTAGAACACTTGATTTTATAAAATTACCGAATACTACTTCTAAGGTTACTTACGCGTTTTCACCGTAAAGGATTAATGACTTATTACGTGATATAGACACTCACCTAAATCAAAAACCCTAGCATAACCCTATTATATGATATAGACAGTCACCAAGGATTATACGAAGTAATAAACAGCGATCAAACAATATCAAGCATGCATATACACTAAGTTAAAATTCCATAGTCGTTTACAATTCAAGAAAACCCAAGAACCACATTAAAACTGAATAAAATCCAAACTTTATTAAACCGTTGTCATTAACCTAGGTAGTTAAAGGTATTTAGCCAAGAATCATGGTTTTAAAAACAATCAAACAAGATTTAGAACAAGAATTCATCGAATAAAAACAAGGAAACTAGAAAATAAGAGAAACTGAGTAGCAAAACCCGTTAATCCCTTGCTCTCCAAGCTTCCCGCTCGATGCCGATGATTCCCGCAGCCTTGATCCTATATAAATCGCCTTCAAATATCGTCCACGAAAGCTCTGATACGTGCCTGTCTTTTTTTCATCCCAGCCGTGCGTCTGACTTCTCTCCAAGGTGGTTCTTTCCAATATATATTTTTGATGTGCACCGCCTCAAGATCGTCTGATGTGGTCTCCTTTTTTTCTTCATGTACATCCGTCCCTCTATATGATATATGTTTTTGCACTAGGGTAATTAGTGGTCAACACTTAGAATTATTCTAAAGGCCCAATAGCAAAACAATTTCCCAACTGAATTGTCGTGACATGCATGGATCAAGTTTATTCTTGGCGGCCCATTTAAGTTCGAACATGCATGCTGAACATATTTGATTTTTGCGGCCCACTATCTTATAAAATATAGATAGTGGTTTTGGCCCACTCACAGAAAATAGCAGTAATTTCCATTCGTCACTGGCACCCCATTCTGCCCAACTGGCTGGTCATTTAATTGTTAATCTTTTTCGCTCCATTTGCACCAGGACCTGGCCCAACACAAAATAATGTAATATAATACTAAAACTAAATAAAAACAAATAAAACCAATACAATAATTACACACTTTACATGTGACAAATATGTGTATTTTACTCCACATCAACGGGTATCAAGTAATGTATACAAAACCCCACATACCGGCAGTAATTGAAGATTACAAAGACTTAATCCCTGTAATTATAACCTTGAAAATAAATAGGGTTTTTGGAAAACAATTTGATAAAAGAGAATGACTCACATTGCAGATTTAATCGGGCAGAGTTTAGCCTACTGATTTTAGCTTGGTAACCTAGATAAATAACAATGCACACGAAAACTAGGTCAGTAACTTAATACAACTTTTACGATAACTCACAAGATTAAAACCCTCACGACGAATGACAAAGTATAGCCCAAATACGGGCATCACTTAAACATCCACCGGATTGGTTTCTATCGACCGGACATTAAATCGTAGCAGTGATCGAGTTATTACCCTGTTATCGCCGCAGAATTTCGTGTTTGTGTGTGTTTTTGGAGTAAACAGACGATATCTCAGTGTAGGAAATGAATTTTTACGTCGAACCAACGCCAAATTTCAAGTGCCAATTCCCTACATTTATACTGGAAAAACGGCTCCCTCGCGTGGCGCGAGGGCCTGTCGCGTGGCGCGAGGGCACCCCTCCTAGCATAGGGTAGCCTCGTGTAATTGTAGCCTGGGTGAGTCGACGTTTCGCTAATATTAGATTTTGACAACGAACTGTGAAGATAATATCGATTAGGGAATACCCCTCCTGAGTTTTAGGGGCCCTGATCCTAGTTTCGATTGTTCTGGAAATTTTAGGGGTCATGCGATATTTCTTGGGGGTCTCAATTAGGGTTTCCTATTGGACAAAATAAGATAAGAAATAGTAATTTTAAAGAGAATTGTTACATCCTCCCCACCTTATAAAAATCTCGTCCTCGAGATTTACTGGAACAAGTAGGGATATTTTCGCTGCATCTCTGATTCCAACTCCCAAGTGTACTCAGGTCCTCTCTTTGAATCACACTTAACTTTGACAAGTACTAGTCTTTTGTGTTTGAGAAACTTGACCTTTTTGTCTTCTATCTGTAGTGGCTTCTCAACAAATTTTAACTTTTCATTTACCTCTACGTCTTGGAGAGGTACTACCAGGGCTTCTCAACAAATTGTAACCTTTCATTTACCTTTATTTGAGGAATTGTTTTTTTTTTTTTACCTTTTTACCCTTAATGACGCGCGTTCACGTAATAAAATTGGTGTTATTTACAAAAATGCCACCGGCCCAGAACAAACCAGTTAACCGTTTGTTATCATCAACAGAATATTCAAACGAATAATCAACTAAATACTGTTTTTTGTCGGTCAACCTATTAATCACCATGTCAGCATCATATTCTCCTATATAGCTGTTAATTCGATTCCTAAAATTTTTGCAATCATCAACCGTGGCGCCAACGTTCTCGAAACCACCGTAATGTTTCCTCATTATATGGAAAGCTTTGACAGGGCCAAGGTTTAAAGTGCCTACTTCCCATATCATCTCCTCCTGGACATCTGACAATTGTCTGTACGCTGGCAGCATATGAATATCATGTGGACATACAAACTTATGATTATGGCCATCAACAAATCTCTTTACTGTATATAATGTACCATCCACCGTGCAAATCATAAGTTGAGCTTGCATCCAGTTCTAATGGTCCCCATGTTCCTTGATTTGAATGGCTATTTTGACTTCGAATAACGATCATCAATACACAATGGCTTATGTCACTCTTTAGAACAAACGAAATTCTTAGTTTTGATTATACCACCATTGTGTACTTCACCACCTTTCCGAGTAGAAAAACCAGCTAACTTAGCATATGATTGGTAAAACGCATATGCTTGTTCAATAGAGGTAAATTGCATTCCAACCACAGGTGTAGCTGAAGCTTCAACCTCCGGAGTGTAAACCCTTTCATCTACATAAATCAAATCAAAAAAAGAAAAACACATGCGAATTATCGGACTCGTTACATGCGATATATTAATAACTGCATAATTTCATCATAGGAACACACAACACATGCGAATTGTATAAACCATAACATGCGAAAATGATGATTTTGATAAATATATTTTACACATGCGATTTATTATATCATAACATGCGAAAATCAGTATTTAGAATAAACATCACATGCAAATTGCAAGACTCATAACATGCGAACTTATACATGTTGCTTTCATATCAAATATACTCAACATTCAAACTTAAAAAACAGATACAACAATGCAAAATCATTGCTACGATTAAACAGAACAAGTCTATCAACAATTTAAATATCTTAATTAACATAATTACCATTAGAACACTCATTTACACCACTTGTACTTGCATTTCGATTTGGATTTGCAGGTTCCGGATTTAAAACATCCTCAATCGAAACTCTCTGATACACAGATAATTGAGCATGATCACCGATCGGTCAAGCTTCTTCAAAATCAACATCTGTGTTTCGTCCGGTGCTGCTCTGTGGATCCATAAAAAAAAACCCTAACGCAGAAGAACGAAAACTGTAATTTGAGAATTATGAAAAATTTGAAACTGATTCGAAGAATAATTACCGGGATATTAGTGTAACGAACTTCTCGCTGATTGAATAAAGAGACGAATTTGCATTCAGATGATTGAATTAATTGTCTGATTTAACCTTATCAGAGAAAAACGAATTAGGACACGTGTACGGCCAATAAAGTCGCGTATGTAATGTACGATTAGGGGATTTGTATCCTACACTTTACCTATATATATATAGGGAAGGTTCATTGGGGAACACTAAAAAAGTAGGGAACAACAGGGAACCGACTCAAATGAACTCCGATTGGACTCATTCCAGTGGCATTGGAACCGGCTCGTCGAACCCTAACTAAGATCTCTTAACCCTAAATCCTAACTCCTAAACTCTAAACCCTAAAGCTAAAGCTAAAAAATAAGGCTAAAACCTAAGCTAAACCGTAAAATCTAAACTATAAACCCTAAAAGCTAAACCCTAAACCTAAAGCTAAACCCTAAAGCTAAACCCTAAAGCTAAACCCAAAACCCTAAAACTAAACCCTAAAGCTAAACTCTAAAAGGCAAACCTTAATATATTTAGGGTTTAGGGGTTTTGATTTAAGGTTTAGGGTTAAGAGATCCTAGTTAGGGTTTAACGAGCCGCTTCCAACGCCGCTGGAATGAGTCCAATCGGAGTTCGTTTGAGTCGGTTCTCCACTGTTCCCCACTTTTTTAGTGTTCCCCAATGAACCTCACACTCTATATATATATAGGGTCGTGATTTAGAGAAAACGGTGGAAAGTGTGAGAACGGTGAGAACGCTTATGGATCGTCCAATCAAAACAATCTATGGACAAGATTAGCGTGGTGGCGTTTTCGTAAATAACATCAATTTTATTATGTGGACGCGCTTCATTAAGGGTAAAAGCGTCTTTTGACTACTCCAAACAAAACGCCATCTCATGAAAATGAAACGCCAAATAAAAATCACACGCCATTCTAACTAAAAACGCCATTAGATATAAAACGCCAAACTTAATTATAGTAAAATCCCGCCTAAAAACCGCCAAAAAATCCTATATATACAACAACTCAGACTTCAATTAAAAACACACACAAAAACCCCAAACGCCATATTTAATATATACCATTCGTCTGATAAAACGCCAGAAAACCCAAACATCAAATGTATTGTTGTCAATAAAGTGTAGCTGTATGGGGTGGACAACATTGTCAGTTATCTTTCTTAACTGAGGATTAACAATGTTATCCCTCACCATACAGCAACACTTTATTGATTTTAGCATGATCAAATTTTTAGTTTTAAGATGGTTTATTTTGTGGCGTTATTTTTCTCAGTAAAACGCCAAAAAAGATAACATTTGGCTGAAAGGGTGTAAACTCAATAACATTTTGCTGCATGAGATGGACAAAAATTATAGAAAAAGAGGCTGATTTCAGACTTTGTGTTTCCAAACGGCGACAAAAAAACTACTTCAAAAAACAAAAATAAAAAAAATCATACGAAAGTCGAAACAGCCAGTGAAGATGCTTCAAAAGAAGAAAGAGACTGGTGACAGTGAAGATTTGGAAGATCAATATTTATTTTGTTTAATTTTCTTTTTCAGTTGATTGTTATATAGAAACAACGCCATATCTAATAAAAACGCTAAAAATCCAAATGTCTTACACCTTTGGCGTTCATCAAACCATCATAAAATTACTTTGGAAAAGTATTATAAAAAAACCAAAACAATAATAATAATAAAATAATAAAATAAATAAAAAACAAACTTGAAAATGTAACTAGAAACAGTAACTACAAATCAGTAATACTGAAGATAGGGAAAATTTATTAAATTAGAATCTAAAACGCCAAATTTTAAAGATGGGACGTGTTACAGACTTCAGAGATAAAGCTTGTCAAAAAACAATAATTACAAACAGTAACTGAAAAGAATAATACTTTATTATAATAACGCACCACCTAACTTATGCGCCAAAAAGAGATCCTATAAAATGATACGTCTCAGCAACTTCCATTTGATCAAACCAAAAAAAAAAAAACAAACGTCAATACTACTAAATACCACTCACTATAAAACGCCAAAAAAAAAATCAAAGATGGCTAATATGCTTTCTTGGATATTCAGTATTGTTATTCGTGAAGTTTCACTGAATGAATTGTTAGCCGAGGCGAGTAACTCAGTAAGATTTTGCTACATGAGATGGACAAAAATTCAATAAAAAGATAATGATGCCAGTCATATGGCATTTTGTATTTTTTGTTCTTGAAGAAGGTTTGGATGAGGAGAAGAGATCAATGATACTGAAGAGTGGGATGATTATAAAGATGAAGATCAACATGAAAAAAAAAAAAGCGAAAAACCCACCCACACGTCATAGATCTATGACCCCAAACATTCACAAAAAAAACCACTTCAACAGACGAGCAAGCAAAATAATCAAACGGATGGGTTTGTTAAGTTTTACATAAAACGCCATATTTTTTGTGACAGTTCTTGTAATTTTAAAGAACAGAGAGACTGATGACAGTGAAGATTGTGAAGAGAGATCCGATTAGGATTTTTAATTTATTTTCTTCGCTTGTACTTTTTTTACTATGGCTGAAATATAGTCTAACAATTGTAAAACGCCAAGATACCACAAACGTCAAAATGTTGATAAAAAATAATAGAACAATGGGCCATCTTTTTAAAACGCCTTGAAAAATGCCATTAAGAAAGATTTCCTGACCACCCTGGGTTCCAATGGCATACGATTTGAATAAACGTCATAAACGCCAAAATGTTAATACGATGAAACCATTAAACGGCATTAATTATTGAATTTGGTTAACGCCAAAAATCTTAAACCCCAAAAATTAAAACAACATTCGGAAAAGCGGAACTGGAAAAGCAGAAGATGAAATGACAAAAAAGCCCATCTGCCCTTCTCTATGCCGCCTGACACGTGTTGCGTCAGGATGCGTTCTCACCGTTCTCACACTTTTGAGCGATTTCTCTTGATCTCGTTTCTATACACACACACATATATATATATATATATATATATCCCTTAACGTACAATATGTACGATATAGTGAAATCGCATGTTCAAAGTTGAATTCGCACCAGATCGGACGGCTGAGAAGAGCGCGTACATATTGTACGATAAGAGCTATTATATATATATATATGGGATAGTTCAAATGAAAACCATTTTTATTGCGAAAACTAACTAAAACAGCCTAAAAAACACAAAAAAAAAATTTCAATTTTTTTATAAAAATCGATAGTTTTTTTATATAAAAAAACTTAAAATAAATTGCAACGCACATGTGTAATAATTCACATGTGTAGTACACATACACATGTGCACTACAATTTTTTTTTTCGCAAAAAAAGATTTTTTTATTTAATTTAAATAGCGGAAATTGGTAGGCAAAAAAAAAATTGGTACGTTTTTTAGGCTTTTTAGTTAGTTTTCGAGTTTTTGCGATAACTAGTGGTTTTCATTTGAACCTTACCCTATATATATATATATATGGGATGGTTCAAATGAAAACCACTTTTATTGCGAAAACTAACTAAAAAAGCCTAAAAAACAGACAATTTTTTTTTTTCAACTTTTTTATAAAAATCGGTAGTTTTTTTATATAAAAAAAGAGTTAATTGCCCGGATGGTCCCTGTGGTTTCACTTTTTTTCACGTTTAGTCCCCTATATATATATGGTGGGATTCTAGAGTGAACACTAGTGTATTTGTGAACTGAGTAAACAAATCCTGACCATTGATTTACATCATCAAATCGTAAAATACACTAGTGTATTTTCATCATCAAATCTTGGCCATTGATTTACATTTGTGTATTTATAATCAAGGACTAGGATTAGTTCACTAGTGTTCACAATCAAGGGGGTTGTTCACAAATGAACCTAACCCTATATATATATATATATATATATAGGCAAAGTGTAGGATACTGAAGAAACACTAGATAATTGACCGGAATCGAATTATCTAGGGGGTTTGGTTCTGCATAAAAGGGTAGTTCTCTCTCGTTTGATTCGGTCGTAACTGATCTTCTTCTCCGGTAACTCTGCAAAACAAAGTACCGTTAGCCTCGTCAAGGGGAGAAAGGAGTTCTCTCCTTGACCCGACTCCGGCGTGAGAATAAGTATGTGTTTATGAAGAAGAAGAAGTATTGGTGAAGTGTGTGTAACTTGAATTTCATACCTGAATTGTCCTCATATTTATAGCCGAGAGTTTTGGGCGGGAAAATTCGTTGGTGAAATGTTGACGGAAGATGCTAACCCCGTAAGCGGTTACATTTCCTTCCGTTAAGTTTCTCGATCCGAGGTGAGTGCACACGAATCGCTGTTTAGATCTATGGCTGGGGGTTTGCCACGTGGAAAGTGATCAAGTGGAGGTTTCTCTCCAATTACATGCTATCATTGTGATTTCAGGGACGCCTGAGGTGATGACACGTGTCCAGACGGTTATAATCGTCTTAGTGGTGCACAATTGAATTCTTCTAGAAGATTACTGCTGTAATCTGGTGTGACTCTTTATCGTGTGGTTTCAGTTAAGTAAATAATATCCAAGTCTGGATATTATTAAGCGGAAGTGCTTGTCTTAGGATTTTCATCCTTTATGAATGCGCAAGGATTTATGATTTCCTTTCTATCCGTCTCTTAAGCCTTTCTTTTGTAAAACCAGTGCGCGGCCGCGCAAAGTAAAAAGGGCTGAAGGACGAGGTTGTGGTATGGTCCCAAGTACTTATTATGAGGTTTTTGGGACCTTACCCCTTCGAGTCCCCCCAGTCTAGTGTTGCTCTTATGCAAGTAAGTGGAGCACTGGACTTTTGAGAGGGAAATGCTTTTTGGCGCGAAAATGGGCAATCTTCTATGAGAAGATTTACTTTGCTTATTATAAAGATTTTGAAAATCTTTGACTTTAAATGGGGCTGGTACAGTAAGGACTGAGTGACAGGCTGTCATTGTCAGTTGCCTCTTATTCTCCGTGTTTTGCACGCGCGCGTGAACTCACGTTTGTGTTGATTTTCACTCGCTCCTGTCGCTTGGGTAACTGTAATATCCGAAAAAGGTGCTATGGCAGTTACCGATGCTATTTATTGCGATGAGTATATAAGTTTGTTTGAGTTGCCCCTTTCTGTTAATCATTGCTTTGTTGAAAATTTTTCCCCTTCCTTTCTTCATTATCCGAGAAATTTGTCATTTCTTCTTCTTATGTCAACCGGAGAACACCAAGAAGACTTATCCGAAGAAATGTCTGCTGAACTTCCACCGTTAAAGTGGCCCAGAGAAACTTTTGATGGTTTGGTTCGGAATCTTAGATTCCCAGAGAACTGGGGTGTCGTGTATCCTGAGGAGGGTCAGACAGCAGCAGATGCTCCGGCTGGGTATATCACCTTTTTTTGGGATTTTTTATGTGAAGGCAACTTTCGCTTGCCTGCAACAAAATTTTTCCTTGAAATCCTTGAGTATTATAAGTTGCATATCTCCCAACTGCACCCTATTGGCATGGTTAGAGTTCGACATTTTGAGTTTGTGTGCCGGTCGATGCATATTGAGCTGACAGTCCTTCGATTTAGGGTTTTTCACCAAATGCACTGAACCCAAGGGTTTTACTCGTTCGTCCAAAGGTCGTCTGCGAAGAAGATTTTGAAGGATCGAATTGCGACCTAAATGAGTCGTTTGGAAGAGCTCTAGTCCGTTTCAGAGGCGGAAACTAAGAAACGGATGTAAAAACAGCTTGAATATCACTTTAAACGTCTTGTGTATTGAAATAATAGCAATTACAATCACAAGGAATACCGGCAGCACCTCGGTATCAATTCTGAAAATCGTTACAAATGAATAACCCACTACCCTATTTATAGTAGTCAAGCATTCGCTTGAATGACACATAAGACAACTCAAGCGAAACCCCCTAATCACTTTCAAGCGAAACCTAACAACTAATCTGTCTTCAAGCGAAACCAAACATAATGACCATTTCAAGCGAATCCTCAAATCTGTTTTGTCTTCTTGTGTGGATGATGCAATTGAATATGTCATATTGATGATGTCATCATTGCATAAGATGATATCACACTTGTTCAGATCCGCAACGTAACCGAGACTCGATATAAGACGAAGTCGACAGATGAATGCACTAACAGACTCCCCCTCAGATGTTGACGAGTCTTAAGTGTCGAGTCTTCAACGTCTTCAGTCTTTATCAGTCTGAACGCTCTCTGGAATATCTCACATTGTAAGCATCCTCTAACTTTCTCTCTTTCTCCTCTTCAGTATCCACAGACTCCCCACGAACAATCTCTACTCGGATGTCTTCAGACTCCCCCTTTCGATATGCTGGGATCGCAGTCTGGCATGTTGAAATCACACATTCTTCAGGTATCGGAACCTGACTTTCTATCTCTTAGAAACCTGCACATCCTCTACCTCACAATAAATTTTCTGATGATAACTTGTAAAAAACAATCTCACCATCTACTAAACCACTTGCAGGAGTTATACAATCAAAAAATGATTTTTCAATGTTAATCATTTGATGAACCACTTGAAGATATATCGTTTTCCTTATCAAAACAACACACTCTCCCAAACCATCTGTTCATCATGTTTAGCACTTGGAATTTTGAAAACTAGCTCTCCAACACCAGTTATCGAAAATCTTTTTGAATTTTTCAAAATTTATGCTAAAACACACTAAAATCTTTTTGGATTTTTTAATGTAATGAAATGCATAGAAGAAATATTTACATACAATATTTTTGTGAGTTCGTGCAAGAGGATCATATCAGTTTATGAGACAAATCACTAACACCGTTAAGCTTGATTTCATTTTAAGCTCTAAACAATTCACATTGATTGACGATATTGTTGTCCACTTAAACTCAATCTAAAAACTTTCGAAATGCTTACCGATACGTTAAGGTATATTAATTTTGCACTAAGTTCTTATGGACCTCACGATCTCAGCATATCCCCTCATCATGCAATACACTAACTCAAGTAATGCCTTTAAACTTTTATCAACTGTGATTTGTGCGAAAACAAAGCAGAATGTTTAAACATTAACAATCAGGTCGATACTTCCGTATACGCAGAGAAAGTCCAATGTTTAAACAAAATAAGAAAAATAAAACAAGTTGAAGTTGTTTAGGCTTTAACCACCAGGTCGATACTCCCGTATACGCAGAGGAGGTCCAAAGCTTAAACGAAACACCAAAGAAAATAAAGCACAACGTTTAGGCAACAACATCCAGGTCGATACTCACGTATACGCAGATGATGTCCGATGCTTAAACAAAATAAAGAAATAAAACAAGTTTAAGTCTTTGCAAAATGAAATACACAATCACGGTGACTTTTCAGCAAAGTTGTGAAAGTTCACAAACTTAACCAGTTTTATGTCTTTCGACAATCAGCGATTACTGAGTAGGCACACAGTCAAGAAGGACAAAACTAAGTACTGTGCTTTTGACCATGTTTCCCACTAGAACTAGGCTTTTTCGTTTAAGTTTGTATCGTTATCGCAAATCTACTAATCTAGCTGAGCCTACCGTCACATCTTTAGTGAGACCGTTTATCACATTTTAACTTTCCATTTCTTTAGCGTGTTGTGACAGTCTACTGATGTACTATCATTTCCTCTTTTATGCAACAAAAGCTCATTTTTCATTTTATCATGTTTTTGGCTTTTTCAAATTTTCTAATGTTTTTGGATTTTCTGAAATTATACTCCCCCTAAAATACAAATACAAATACATCTAAAAAAAATTGAAACCAAACTATACAAAAACATGACAACTGATATCGAATTGCCTCAATTCGCCATCCACTTGGCATAAACAATCAGAACTCCCCCTCACAACAAACTATTTTCCCATTGATTTCAAAACACTTAAGTTTGTTTTAATCAAATGGTTTTTCCGGAAAATTAGTTTTGTTGATTTTACCATTTGTAGGTTAAGGGTTTGGTTCATCACATTGTTTTTTAACCACTTGTAAGAAATCAGATACAACTTAATGTCCCTGATTTACCACTTGTAAGATCAATCCAATCAAGCATTTTCAACCAAACATCAACTGTTGGTTGAATTCTCAAGGTGCCGATTCCTACTCCACACTTACCAACCTGGGAGTTCCGGCAATTCGCACTTATACAAAAACAATTTTCATACACAATGAAAGATGCCGATTCATGCTCTGCAATTACCAACTTGGGAGCTCCGGCAAGTCAGGTTTTTACTGTTTGAAAAATATATCCACCCAAGCCTGACCATTCTTGGGTGTAACAACCTCTTCTTCATCTTTACTTTCAACAGACTTGTAAACATTCATTTTGGAAGCATAGAATTCTTTAACTCCTTTGACCTTACCATCGACCATTTTCCCAAAAATATGTTTCACATTTCTGTTGAAAGCTTTATCAACATCAAATTTCTTCTTGTCAAAATAAAATTGATTTGAAATTTCAACGTTTCCAACTTTCTTCTTAAAATTTTCAGCCCGCAAAGGTGGAAAATTCACATCATCCACATTCGGAACTGATTTCTCAACCTTTTCTTTAACACGTGGCTCCTCTGATTTTGTGGAATCATATTCATCACCAGAACTGTTTCCCGAACCCTTAACCACCCATATTTGGTTTTTCAGATTTTCTTTTCGTTTTACCACATTCTTTGAACATTCTCCAACCTCAAAAGTGGAGTTTTCAAATCCTGTAAATTTTCTGGTTGTTAGTTCAGTTTTCTCAACAACTTTTTCTTTGAGTTTACCAGAGACTCCCTGTTTTGTTTGTATTGCCTTTGGACAATTCCTGGCAATATGACCGACTGTTTTACACTGAAAACAGGTTCTCGTCTCTGTCTTCTTCTGAGCAATATTCTTCTTCATGTCCTCTTGCTTCTTTGCAAGGAATTCTTGATTTGTCTGCTTTCTGAATGCTTGCTCTTTCTCAGCTTCTAAAGATTTTCCTGAAACAAACACAGTTTTTGGTTTATAAACTTTTTCATTTTTATAATTTTTCGGTTGATTAAATCCTAATCCTTTCTTTTTGAAATTACAGTTATGGTTTGGTTTTTTATGAATACCAGAACTGTAACCCTTTTTCTTGTTTAATCTTTGTTGCACTCTTGAGGTGTAAGGTCTTGGATTTTCAGAAAGATTAATATCTTTTATTTCAGAAATGTTGATTTCTGTTAGTTTGAAAACCTTTTTAATCATTTCAGTTTTAACACCTCTTATTGGAAAAATCTCATTAGAATATAATTTGTCAGAATCTTTCAAAGTATATGCTACTTTGACCGGTTCGTCATTCAAATTAGATTTTGATAGCAAAAATTCCTTATCATAAACCCGTTTATCCTTTTTGATTGTTGACTTTGACTTGTTGAACCCATACTTTGACTCGGATTTTGACTCCGGTTTTGACTCCTCTATATCATCTTTGTCTAACACCTGATCGACCACACTTTTTATCAACTTGGACTCATGATCAGTATCGGACGATGTGAACGTGACATCAATATTTTCTGGCAAATTATCCGACGACACAGACTCCCACTGTAAGTTAGTTGCCTGTTTGACTCTTTCAAAATTTGGATTTTGAGACAAATATCCATTTTCGACCGGGGGTGGACATTTGTTATAAACAACACTTGGTTTCTCACCAAAATTTTCACTTCATCATCTTCTTTTGTCTCAGACTTCTTTTCTTCCGAAGTCTTCTCTTCCTCAAAAGTTTTCATTCTTTCAACGATCGGGTAAATCCTGTCAACAACAAAAGTAGAACATGAGTAACTTTTCAATAAATTGTTGACACTTTCAGTTTCAATCTTTTGTGTTGCCAACTTCAATTCCAGCTCAGCACACTTCTCTGTGTAATAGTTGACGTCATCAAGTTGTCTCATGTAAGCTCCTTTGAGTGTATTCAATGCAACTGCTTGTTCACTGTTCGAATCAGTGTACTTGTTAATCTCTCTGTTCAAAGTATCATAAGATTCTTTCAATCTTTTTATGTTGTGTAACAACTCGTTGTTTTGCATGATCAAAGAATCACAATTCAAACACTTTTCAGGAACTTTGACTGCTTCAGTATCAACTTTGATTTCAAATTCCGGAACATATTTGACTGTTCTTTTCGTTTTGAAAAATTCAGCTCTTTTCTTTTTCTCAGCTTCAGCTTCAGCTTTTAACCTTTCTTCTTCTTCTTCCTCTTCTTCAATTTTTCTCCATTTTTCTTCTTCAGCTTCCCTGACTTTTCTGTATTTTGCAGCCCATTTTTCATCATAGGCATTAGCAATAGTCATCTCTTTTAAGCAAAATCACAAGAATATACTTTCAAGCAAGATCTCTGTTTCAAGCGAACTGATTTGATGCGAACTGGTTCTCCTCGTGTATCACCTGAATCACCTGAATCACCTTGTAATATAATACCTGAAACAAACAAAACAAACAATCAGTTTAAACAGACTGAGACCGTAAAAATGTGTTGATGAACTCAATTGAAGACTCGTGTCGAAGATTTGTGGACTTGTTTCAATGTTGATGAAGTGAGATTGCTGAATGAATAGGCTTGAACAATAGGATATCGATTCAAATGAGCCGATGAATGGGTCGAGAATATGACTTGGGCCGAGAACTTGTTCAACACATGTATCACATGAATTTATACTTTCTAGATAATGGTCAACAATCAATATCACTCTTAGGCCGAGAATATATCACATGGGCTGAAGACTTTCAATTTCTGATTGAGCCTCACAGTATTTGAACTTAATGAACACATGCAAACTGAAATGATACTGCTCACCTTGTTCAAACTGACACAAAAACACACAACCAAATGAAATCACGTGATGATGCTTGACCACCAAACCAATATCACATGCAATTGCAAATATCAATCCCACTTCGCTGACACCCTTTAATATTTTCACATGCAAACCGACAATATCAATTATCAATTCAATATGATTGGGCCGCAACTTTTCAGTCTTTATTTAAATCTTGGACTGACAAAGTTTAATAATTCACAACAAATTGATTGGATCAAAAACCCACTTTAGCCGACAACAAACAAATGATTGCACTGACTTGTTGTTTTTTTTATAACCAAATTCACATGGGACATTCAGTTAAAGAACATTTTCACATGCATATCACTTTATCTTGGGCCAAACAATCCTTAGATTTATGTGATGAGCCGCTTCGATGACTTCAGTAGTTCACATGAATTACTGTAATATGTAGACAGACTTTACAAATGAAACAATAATATCACATGCACTGACAAATGAATCTGAACACCTCGTGCAAACTAACACAAAACTCGTGATTTCTTGTCTCAACTAACTAACAACCTCGATCAGAATGTTACACACAATTCGACGTACACACTCAAGTGAACTGATGATTCAAGCGGTCGTTTCAAGCGAGACTCACGATGTAAACTCAAGCGAAACAGGTCAATTTCAAGCGAAAGCCGGTGTTTCGCTTCAAACACCACCAAAATTTCAAGCGAAACTCACAGTGACATCAGCAAATACGAACCAATTTCAAGCGAACTCATGTTTTTTAACCAGTTTTAAGTCGATTTAAGCTCTGAAATTTTCCAGGATTTGTTTAAACATGATTACGCATAAGACATGAAATTGAGCCGATTTTAACCGTGAAAAATGTTTGAATTATAAAAAAATGGTGTAGAAATCAGAAATAGTGACGAAAACAGGCTGCTTTTGCGAGATCTCTTCCTCCTGAGCTCTGATACCACTTGTAGGATCGAATTGCGACCTAAATGAGTCGTTTGGAAGAGCTCTAGTCCGTTTCAGAGGCGGAAACTAAGAAACGGATGTAAAAACAACTTGAATATCACATTAAACGTCTTGTGTATTGAAATAATAGCAATTACAATCACAAGGAATACCGGCAGCACCTCGGTATCAATTCTGAAAATCGTTACAAATGAATAACCCACTACCCTATTTATAGTAGTCAAGCTTTCGCTTGAATGACACATAAGGCAACTCAAGCGAAACCCCCTAATAACTTTCAAGCGAAACCTAACAACTAATCTGTCTTCAAGCGAAACCAAACATAATGACCATATCAAGCGAATCCTCAAATCTGTTTTGTCTTCTTGTGTGGATGATGCAATTGAATATGCCATATTGATGATGTCATCATTGCATAAGATGATATCACACTTGTTCAGATCCGTAACGTAACCGAGACTCGATATAAGACGAAGTCGACAGATGAATGCACTAACAGATTTTACAGCATCCCTCAAAATCTTTCCATGACTGGAAACAAAAATTCTTTTTCATCAAGGCAGGGGTGATTCTGATGAGGATGGTTCTAAGGGGAAAAGAAGACGTCCCTATTGAAACGATTCGAACCCCTGTTGACGAGAATTGGTATTAAGACCTGAAGGAAGTTCCTAACATTGCCTTGCTGGAGAAAGCCCTTGTCGGTGCTAGTATGAGTTTGAATTGGAAAATGGACCGTGACGACAAGCCGGTGTATACGGAGGAAGGTCATGGTAAGATTGGGGTTTTTCCCTTTTTGCCTTTCTCCCACTTTTTTTTTTGAACATGCTTTTCTCCTGATGCAGTTGTTTCGTTGTATGTTGTAGCATATAAGAGAGAAGGCGGAAAAATGGGTACCATTAAGAAGAAACCTGATGAAGAGCTTTGGTACCATCGAATTGTGAGAAATTTTGTTCTTCTGCAGGATGCGGATCTGTCTATTCAGCCTGCTGCTGGTAAGCTATGTGCATTTTGGTTTACTGTTTGCTCTCTCTCTTTTTTTTACGCTTCTGAGTAAATTGTTCTTGCGTTTCTGTAGGTGAGTTGTCGAACTTGGGCATTGGCCCTGAGAAGAAGAAACACGCGACGACCAGTAATGTTGCGCTTAAAAAGAGCGATGCTGAAAAAACTCACACCTCCAAAGTTAAAAATGTTGGAGGAGAGAAGAAAGGTATGCGCCATTCCTCTGACTCTTGGTGTGATTATGTGGTGGTTTCTGACTCTTTGGAGGGTCTTGCGCCTACAGTTACTGTTAGGAGGCCGAAACCTGAACCGAGAGATACTGCTGATATCCCTCCATCCAACCCAAATGATCCTATTGACTTGGAATCTAGTCCTGAACACTTGGTGCAGAAGAAGGCGGGTAAAAGGAAATAGACTGATGTTGATGTTGAGGGTCAGCCCTCAAAGAAGATTCAAAGGAAGAAAATTACCAGGAAAAGCAATCTGGATGCTTTTATTTCTGAGTTTGTTCCTGGTAAGCATTGCCTTTGCTTCTTTCCCATGTGCGCATTGGATATTTACAGACTTTGTTGTTTTTCAGAAGTCCCTGTTTCTCCCATTCCTACAGAGCCGCAACCAGTGGTTAACGAAGGACTCCCACCCTCTCATCTGCGTGCTTCCGTCACTGATCAGTTAGAGACTACGGTGGTTCCTGATGGTGGCGTAGAAAAGACTGTTGAGGCCGACAAGCCTGTTGAAGTTGCTGCGAAAGTTGAAAAGGTTGTAAGCCCAGCGGTGATGGATGATGCTGGTAACCCCTCAACTTCTGAACCTGCTGCCCGTGATAAGGAGAAAATTGTGGAAGAAATTCCTGTTATAGCTTCTCCTTCCAAGGTTTCTGGTTCTATGCCTGAGAAGGTTTCTGCTGAAGATCAGGGTTCATTTTCTGATGCAGGCAAACTTCTATGCCTGGTCAGAAAGCAAAGCAGTAACTTGTTCTCCAATCCGCCCAGAGGAAACCCTGGGGGATTATTATTACAGGACTTATTCGGAGAAAGATGCTTCCGAGCTTCATGCCCCTGTTTGGAATTTAAAGAAAGGTGATACTTTCTCGGACTGGCGCGTGTGCCAAGATTGGTCGAAGGGGATATTTCCGCCTGGGGAGATCAAGTTTCAAGAAAGCCAATCTTACGAGCAAACTTACCATGCTTATCTTGAGGAAAGTGCTTCTCATGCATCGACCACTCATCGTATAGTGCGCGAATGGCACAGCATGCACAAGGAGTGGGATGCTTTTCAGGTGTCGAAGAAGAAATTTGTTGTGGATGAAAACCGGGTTGCCCAGTTGAAAGCTAAATTGGAAGCTGATCAAGCCAAGTTTGAGGCTGATCGTAAGACTGAAGAGTGGTCTGTTGCAGGTTAGAAGAGGAAGGCAGAAGCCGAAGCTACCCTCCTTTCCGAAGAACGCAAAAACTGGAAGAGAATTTGCGAAAAAGATAACGATGAGAAGGTAAATCTCGGCAATCTCATCAATAATCTCAAGGCTGAGATTGAAAAATTGAAGAAACATGATACGGAGGTAGAAAAGTTAAAAAAGGAGAAGGCTGATGCAGAAGCTGCGCTAGAAGAAGCGCATTCTCATAGGGAGCGTAGTGAGCAATGAGAGGTACAAGCTTGCGCCACTCTTGCTCTTAGAGATAGAGAGTTAGAGGAACTTACTGCTTTGCTTTCTGATCAGGAACAAGTTAAAAAGGATCTGGAATTTGCGCATTCTAAAAAGGCTGAAACTTCTCGCCGTTTGACTGAAACCGAAGAAAAATTGGAAAATTCAGAAACGGCGCGGGCTACAGCGGAAAGCGAGCTTGATCCTTTAAAGAGTGATATGGCGTGGTTGAAAGATCGTGGAATTGTCTGTGTAAGTTGCCTCTTATGTTTTGTTGCGGGAATGTTTCTGTTTCTTCTTGTTATTTACCCTTTCTTATTTTCATAGGTTGCTGAATCAGTGTTGAATTCTGAAGAATTGGATAAAACCGTTGCGTGTTTAATTAATGTTGCGCGAAAGGACGGGTATGCCCAAGGATACGCTGAGTGTTCTCAGCATGTGAATAGCACTTTGAAGGTTGATTGGGACACTAGTAGGTCCGCAACTTACGGCGTTAACACTGGTGCTGAGGTTACAGCTTTGAAGACAGAATTCAACAACCTGCAGCTTCCCATTATGGATCATATAAATGTTGCGCTGCAATCTGATGATCATGTGGCACAACTAAAAGAAATCTTTCCGGATGAAGGTGAAGATTTAGTGTAGTTTCCTTTGAAATTGTATTGAACAATTTTCTGTAATATTTGGGATGTATATCCCTTTCTTTGTTGGTGCGCTGTTGCGCAAGTAACTAAAACACTGCCGTGTTTGATAGTTTTTAAGGCGTATTTGTACGCCTAGAATAATATGTCGTGTTTTTTAGTTTACAATATTTTGCATGAATACAATTACTTTTATTGAGTAAGGCGAATGAAGTTGGTATAAAGCTTCATGTGTGAACTTATGGTCGTTTGTGACGTAATCACTGACCGTTCATGAGGCTTTGTTTTGTAGTTACCAGAATGTTTTTGCGCTTACTAAAAGAAATTGCATGCACTTTGTAAGAAAAACACAAGAATAATAGAAACTTTGCTGTTTATTTCTGGATAGGGCACAGGGGCCATTACAAAGTTTTCAAATAAATATATGAGACTTAACTTACTCTATTCTCCCGCTTTGCCTTAATAAATCGTGTCTTTCTGCGCAGAGACAATAGAGTTTCTTCTTAGTTTTTCGCCCTTTTGCTCGGGCCTTCCTCGCCTCAAGTTATCTGCTTTATTTCCTTGCGCATGTTTTGTAGCAGATGTGTGAGTTCGCCGCTTTTAAGGGCTTTCTCAATCTCTGTGCGCAAAGAAATGCAGTTGTTAGTGGTATGACCACTGTCTTTGTGATATTCGCAATATTGGGCTGGGTCTTGTCCGCGCTTGTTTTTCATGGGGATTGGTGGTTTGAACTGATAATCTTCAGTGCTCAAAACTTCCGCGGGGGTTTTAGTTAAGGGAGTCCATTGCCTTTCCCTGTTCTCTTGTTTGAGTTCCCTCTGCGCGGTAAGTTTATTGATTGTTGACCGAGCATCTTCAGATGAATGGTTTCCCGAGCCAGAGTCGCGCCATCCCTTTTTGAATTTCCTTCCACCATTTGAACCTAAGTCGGAGGGTCTGTTGTGTGGTGGCGGCGGCCTATTAGTGGTAAGGTTCTTTTCTATTTGTGCATAAACCTTAGCGGCTGCCATCACTTTCTCCAAACTCTTTGGAAGACCTTCCGTCCCAGATAGGACCTTGATCATATCATCGCATCTGACTGCGTATTTGAACTGTGCGTGAATCAGTTGCTCGTGGACTCCCCCGATCTCCAGTACCTCTTTATTATATCGGGTGATAAAGTCCTCCAAACCTTCGTCCTCATGACGCCAAATGTTCATCACATCTTATGTGTCTCGGATAGAGCGTCGTTGTTGACTGAAATGGGTCAGAAATTTCTTGCGCAGATCTTCCCATGATGTGATGTTCCCGATGGGTAAATTATCAAACCAGATTCTTGCAGCGCCAGTAAGGGTCTGTACGAAAAGATGGCACCATAGTGGTAGAGTCCAACCACCTACTAACCCTGCGCTTGTAAAAACCCTCAAGTGATCATCAGGGTCTGTCAACCCATTAAATTTACCCACGTTGGATGGTAGTTTCGCTTTCTCAAGCGGAGCCAAAGCTATTTCCATGATAAATTTTGAATTTTCCGCTGCTTCCGCAGGGCGGTAAATCAAATTGTAATTGTGCTCAGCCTCAGGGTTGTAAACCGCACGAGGTCTGCACTTATTGTAATTGGGCTGCAATCGGTTAAACACGCTGGTACTTTCACCCACACGGTAAGTTGGATCAGATTCATCGGTGTGAGTGTTCCGTTGAGGACCCAACCTAGTGTAAACTGATTGTCTTCAGTGAGGTTGTGATTCATCTCGATATTCTCTCTGATGACTTCCTGATTGGGTGTACTCATATCTTGATGTAGATTTAGAGTAAACTTCTGTGTTTTCGTAAGATGGATCCTCGCGTTGAGAAGCGTTAGCACGAGATCCTGGTCTCCGTGATTGAGTTAAGGGAGCAGTTTGTGCACACAGTTGTGTGTATACTGTATTTAGTGCCCCTTGAGACCTGACGTACTAGGAGATTGGAGTTTCTCCTGGGGGTAAAATTGAGTGCACAGGGTTCTCTGGTAGCACTCCTGGAGTGACAGGTTCGTTCACTCGATTGGATTGAACCAAGTTGTCATCCGAGGCATCCTCTGGAATTCCTTCAACTTGAAAGTTGTTTCCGACATTCGGCCGAGGGCCGGTTTGCCGATAAGACGATGTTTCTTCCATATGCAAATGGATTCAATAGGGTAAATCAAAAAACAAGAGAAAATTGGATGAGACAGAGAAATCGGTGGGCGCCAATGAAGAAACACTAGATAATTGACCGGAATCGAATTATCTAGGGGTTTGGTTCTGCATAAAAGGGTAGTTCTCTCTCGTTTGATTCGGTCGTAACTGATCTTCTTCTCCGGTAACTCTGCAAAACAAAGTACCGTTAGCCTCGTCAAGGGGAGAAATGAGTTCTCTCCTTGACCCGACTCCGGCGTGAGAATAAGTATGTGTTTATGAAGAAGAAGAAGTATTGACGAAGTGTGTGTAACTTGAATTTCATACCTGAATTGTTCTCATATTTATAGCCAAGAGTTTTGGGCGGGAAAACTCGTTGGTGAAATGTTGACGGAAGATGCTAACCCCGTAAGCGGTTACATTTCCTTCTGTTAAGTTTCTCGATCCGACGTGAGTGCACACGGATTGCTGTTTAGATCTATGGCTGGGGGTTTGCCACGTGGAAAGTGATCAAGTGGTGGTTTCTCTCCAATTACATGCTATCATTGTGATTTCAGGGATGCCTGAGGTGATGACACGTGTCCAGACGATTATAACCGTCTTAGTGGTGCACGATTGAATTCTTCTAGAAGATTACTGCTGTAATCTGGTGTGACTCTTTATCGTGTGGTTTCAGTTAAGTAAATAATATCCAAGTCTGGATATTATTAAGCGGAAGTGCTTGTCTTAGCATTTTCATCCTTTATGAAAGCGCAAGGATTTATGATTTCCTTTTGGCGCGCGAGTGTTGTCTGCTATCCGTCTCTTAAGCCTTTCTTTTGTAAAACCAGTGCGCGGCCGCTCAAAGTAAAAAGGGCTAAAGGACGAGGTTGTGGTATGGTCCCAAGTACTTATTATGAGGTTTTTGGGACCTTACCCCTTCAGATACAAATCCCCTAATCGTACATTACATACGCGACTGTAGTGGCCGTACACGTGTCCTGATTCGTTTTTATCTGAGGGCAAATTCGTCTCTTCATTCAATCAGCGAGAAGTTCGTTACACTAATATCCTGGTAATTATTATTCGAATCAGTTTCAAATTTTTCATAATTCTCAAATTGCAGTTTTCGTTCTTCTATGTTAGGGTTTGATTCAATTGTTTTTTTTATGGATCCACAGAGCAGCACCGGACGAAACATAGATGTTGATTTTGAAGAAGCTTGACCGATCGGTGATCATTCTCAATTATCTGCATATCAGAGAGTTTCGATTGAGGATGTTTTAAATCCGCAACCTGCAAATCCAAATCCAAATCCAAATGCAAGTACAAGTGGTGTAAACAAGTGTTCTAATGGTAATTATGTTAATTCAGATATTTAAATTGTTCGTAGACTTGTTTTGTTTAATCATAGCAATGATTTTGCATTGTTGTATATGTTTTGAAGTTTGAATGTTGAGTATATTTTTGGTATGAAAGCAACATGTATAAGTTCGCATGTTATGAGTCTTTCAATTCGCATGTGTAGTTTATTCTAAATTTGGATTTTCGCATGTTATGGTATAATAAATCGCATGTGTAAAACATATTCATCAGAATCATCATTTTCGCATGTTATGGTTCATACAATTCGCACGTTTGTTCTTACGATGAAATTATGCAGTTATTAATATATCGCATGTAGGGAGTCCGATAATTCACATGTGTTTTTTTTTTCTTTTGATTTGATTTATGTAGATGAAAGGGTTTACACTCCAGAGGTTGAAGCGTCAGCTACACCTGTGGTTGGAATGAAATTTACCTCTATTGATCAAGCATATGCGTTTTACAAATCATATGCTAAGTTAGTTAGTTTTTCTACTCGGAAGGGTGGTGAAGTACACAGTGGTGGTATAATCAAAACTAAGTATTTTGTTTGTTCTAAAGAAGGTCATAAGCCATTGTGTATTGAAGATCGTTATTCTAAGTCAAAAAAGCAATTCAAATCAAGGAACAGGGGGACCATTAGAACTGGATGCAAAGCTCAACGTATGATTTGCACGGTGGATGGTAGATTATATACAGCAAAGAGATTTGTTGATGGCCATAATCATAAGTTTGTATGTCCACATGATATTCATATGCAGCCAGCGTACAGATAATTGTCAGATGTCCAGGAGGAGATGATATGGGAACTAGGCACTTTAAACCTTGGTCCTGTCAAAACTTTCCATATAATGAGGAAACGTTACGGTGGTTTTGAGAACGTTGGCGCCACAGTTGATGATTGCAAAAATTTTAGGAATTGAATTAACAGCTATATAGGAGAATATGATGCTGACATGGTGATTAATAGGATGACCGACAAAAAACAGTATTTAGTTGATTATTTGTTTGAATATTATGTTGATGATGACAAACGGTTAACTGATTTGTTCTGGGCTGATGGGTTATGCAAGCGTAACTTTATGGAGTTCGGGGATGTGATATCGGTCGATGCAACTTTCAAGACAAACAGGTAAGTGTTACATAAAATATTTTTTATTTATTTTTCGCATGTTATATGATTTCCTAAACTTGCAATATCGCATGTTATTATATTTTGAATAGTAGGTGTTGAATATTTCGCATGTTATACTGTATATTTTCGCATGTGATATTTGTCTATTTCGCATGTTTTCAATGTGTACTTCGCATGTGTTTGTTCAGGTACAAGATGGTGTTTGTTCCGTTCACTGGCATTGACAACCATTGTCGAAATGTAACCCTTGGAGCTGGGTTGTTGGCATCGGAGAGCATTGAATCCTATAAATGGCTTCTGAATTCATTCGTAAAGTCATTTGGTCGGCAGCCAAAGGTTGTAGTGACGGACCAAGATCCTTGTTAGGATCAGAGTTTGGTTTTGATTATGTTTAACGTTTGAATTAAGATGAACAATGAAAGAGATGTGCAGCGGAATATTAATGGAAACAAACTTTTCACAATCAAACAGGAGAATTGCTTTAAACACACATTTCAATAATGAACCGAATGCTTAAATTTATTTCAAACACCGATTACAATTGCATGTATGTAACAAAACTCCCCCTCAGCCTGAGCTCACAATGATTTGTTCGTGCAGGAAGAAGATGGTGAAGAGCTAATAGAACAGTACATGGTACTGTTCTATTTATAGGCACGGACAAACCACTGTGGCATCTTTGCTGACGTCACCATGAAAGTGACATCTAACCTCCTAACAAACTCTAACCTCTGATCTATACAAGTACTGCTATGCTAACAACTGTTATTACAATTCATTACATAAAGACAAACTAACTACTGCTGAATCCTTCCACTGATGTGAACCCAGCAGCACTTGATATAACCCAGCAGTGCTTGACTCAAGGCAGTAGATTAAACAGCAGGGCTTTAGTCTTCATCAGTCTTTGATCAGCAGTTGTAGTTCAGCAGTTGTACCGATCAGTAGATAGGAGGTCAGCAGATGTTGAAACCACTTTCAAGGGGAGAGACTTGTATACACAACATCTGCTTATTCTGGATCCACTACTCTGATCCAGTTTTGGCTTTAATTATCTGTTCCTCTGATAGGGTTCAATCCCAACAATCTCCCCCTGGAACAGATAATGCCAAAACTATTCATTATTGGTAGATCTTAATTGCCTCATCAACAGTTCCCTTATTTGCCCTTTGAGTTGTAACTCAAAGGCTAAGGCATCTGTGTCATCTTCATCCCTGCACAGTGGAAGATCAAGGAGATCCTGCAAATCTTCAAGACTTAGGCCAAGTGCTTGTTCCCTTGTTATTTTCTTCACTTCTCCACTAGACTTGATCACAGTCCGTACATGGTTCTGTTTTTCAGTTTTCCACTTTAGTACTTTTGAGTCTGGTGGGTTTCCTGGGAGATCTTTATTAGATGAGGAGTTTGGTGATGCAGGCCTTGTGGTGACTGTTTGAGCAGTGCTTGCAGGTTGGTTTAGGCCAAGAGTTTCAACTATCATCTTCTTAATGCCCTCTTTTACAAGTTCATCTCCTGCCATTAATTCTGCCACTGTTTCAGTATCCAACTGTTGGTGTCTTCTTTTATAGATGGCAGCACTAACTGGAGCAGTGGATCTCTTGATTTACAGCTTTGGTGGTCTTGTTGAAACCTCTGCTTCAGGGTAGTCAGGTTTTTGTGGAACTTTAGGATCTTTCTTCCTTAATTCCTCCAACCTTTTGTAGGTGGTCCTGACTTTGTCTTCTTTCCATCTTGACACTTGATTTTTAGATCCATAATCAGTAGCAACTAATTCCTCTTTCATTCTCTTCAGCTCCAATGTCTTTTCAGGCATATTCTTTTTGTACTTTGACCAATCTGGAGGAGTGTGCTTGACCTTATTCTTAATCATTTCTTGAGTTCTGACTGCTTCACTTTCAAGCTCAGGAATGGTCCACTCTTTGTACATATGTTTTCCCCCTTGTATTTCTTATGAGCCATGATGTTTTCAATATAATCTTTTCTCAAGGATTCATCTGCTTTTTCTGAAATTTGTCTACATACATTCTTTGCAAACTGTTCTAAAGATCTGACTTGAGTGAATAAAAATTGGTAATGCCTTTGAATCTCTTTGTCAGTATTTCCTTGAGAATTTCTTTTAGAAATATCCTCTGCCTGTAGAGCTTTTATTTTCAAGTACTCTTCAATGTTGTTAGGCCTAGGATATCCTTCAACTGATGGCAACTTCCTTTTAGCAGGATTATCCTCATAGTAGAAGGATTTAATCTCTTCTCTGACTGCAATGAGTTCAAGAGGATATTGGAAACCTACAGGAGTGATGATAGGGATTGGTTGTTGTACTGGAGCTGAAGAGAGAGGAACAGGTTTTGGAATGAGTGCAAGAGATTGTGAAGATGTTGGTGGTGGTGATGAAGAATCATCAACAGGTATGAATATCCTTCTCCTTTTTATTGTAGGAGAGGCTGATGATGTTTTGGGTGGATCAGTGGTGGTGATTTGAGTGGTAAAAGGTGGCTGACTAACAGTTGTTGAAACAACTGGTGTTTCAACCACTGTTGCCATTACAACAGATGTTGTAACATCTGATGTCTTCTGCTTTTTGGCAGGAGGTGATGGTGGTGAGATTGTTTTTAGTGGTGATGGTGGTTTTGGTGGTGAGATGATTTTTGGTGGTGGTGGTAAGGCAGTGGTTGTGGTGTGTGTTGAAGTGGTGTGTGTTGAAGTGATAGCAGATATTGAAACTACTGAAGTATCAGCAGTTGTTGATACAGAAGGAGTTACAACAGCTGTTTGAGTGGAAGATTGATGTTGGGGGCTTTTGGAAGGTGGTTTGGAAGTATGCTTTGTGAGTCTGGATGGTGTGGATTTGGGTTCCCTCACTTTTCTAGTGGGATTCTTTCTTTTTTGTTGGGATTAAACCCTATCAGAGGAACAGATAATTAAAGCCAAAACTGGATCAGAGCAGTGGATCCAGAATAAGCAAACGTTTACAGATTAGTTCATGCAAATCTCTCCCCTTGAAAGTGGCTTTGTATCTGCTGATCTCCTATCTACTGATCTTATCAAGTGCTGTTCCACAACTGCTGGCTTGCATCTACTGCCAAGTGTTAAAGACTGATAGAAGACCAAAGCTCTGCTGACCCAATCTACTACCTTGAGTCAAGTACTGCTGATCCGGACAAGCACTGCTGGGTTCACAGCAGTGGAAGGATGCAGCAGCGGTTCATGTGTCTTGTATGTATTAGATTGTAATAGCAGTAGTTAGTACATCAGTGTTTGTATAGATCAGAGGTTAGAGTTTGTTAGGAGGTTAGATGTCACTTTCATGGTGACGTCAGCTAAGATGCTCAGTGGTTTGCAAGTGCCTATAAATAGTTCAGTACATTGTACTGTTCTATTAGCTCTTTTGATCACATCGTCTTCTTTGCACGAGCAAACTACTGAGCTCTGGCTGAGGGGGAGTTTGCATTCTTACATCATCATTGTAATCGTTATTGAAACAAATTCAATCTTTCGATTCATTGTGTAAAGATGTTTGATAAAAGTATTTCTCTCGTTTGATTGTATGCAAAGTTTGCTTTCATCTTAATTCCGCTGCACATCTCTTTCATTTCCATCTTAATTTCAAACAAAAATACAATCAAAAAGAAACTCAGATCCAACAATTGGTATCAGAGCTTGGACAGTCAAATTTGATTTAACAATCATTTTGACGTAAATAGTTCAGCTCATAACAGTTGATACTGATCGTTTGTTCGTCCGTTGAAAAACAGAGCAAGGATTAATCACCATTAAAGTTGATTTCTCAGTGTCTGTAAAACAACAAGAATGACGTCACAATCTCAGGATGATAAAAACAACATCGGCTCGCTTTTTAAACCACCTATGCTAAAGAGAAATGAGTACAACATCTGGCAGAGGAGGATGGGTCACATCCTCGCTCAACAAAGCACAGGTTGTTGGAGGTCAGTCATTTATGGTCCCCATGTTCCTTCAGTGCCAAGCGCTGAAGATGCTAAAAAGTTCGTTCCAAAACCAATTGAAAATTATACCGAAACCGACTTTCAAAAGATCGAACTAGATGCTAAAGCTTTTAGCATCATAGCATCAGCGCTGCCCAATGAGATATATGCTGGACTGTTACACTGTAACAGTGCCAAAGAATTATGGGACGCACTTAAGGAACAGTTTGGTGGAACTGAAGAAGTCATAGAAAGCAATAGGGAAATCTTGAACCAACAGTATGAAACATTTTGCTACATTAAAGGTGAATCACTAACGCAACAATTTGAGCGTTTTAGTTGTCTCATCAGTGAACTGAGGCTTGTTAACACCACTTTTACAAACTCAACTCAAAATAGCAGGTTCCTCAGGTCATTGCCCGAAAAATGGGACACTATAGCTTTTGTCACCCGAAATTCATCTGAATTCAAGGATCTGACCTTGACCCAACTCCATGGTCGACTCCTGACCTTCGAAAGGGAGTTGAACCAGAAAAGGAGGTTACAAGAGTCAGGAAAAGTTACCGATGATTACACTTTCGGTAATACTGCTCTTCTGGGTCAAGAAGAATCTGGGAGCAGTGGTAAGGATCAGGGTTATGATCACTTCATTGACATAACTGCTGGTGCAAATTTTAACAACCCTGATCCTCACTCTGCAAGTTATGCATTCACTGCTAACGAAAACCAGATGTCAGATAATTTAAGCTTTGAACTCAATGATTTACAACATTTTGATCCCACTGATTTAGAGGAAATGGACATCCTGCACCAACTGGCTTTGCTAAGTGTTAGAACTAGCAAGTTCTACAAAAGAACAGGGAGAAAATTCCCAGGTTTGCATGGGAATCTAAGGGTTGGGTTGGATAAATCGAAAATCAAGTGTTACAAGTGTAATAGGTTGGGACATTTCGCTAGGGAATGTAGGAGTCAAACCACTGGTCCCATAATTACTCATCCTAGCTCAAATCCTCGACCTCAAAACCAAAACACTGTGCACTATGCCCAATATGCCCCAGCAGCACAAGTGAACACTGCTCACTATGCTGCTGCCCCTGTGCCAGTACATTATGTTCAAACTACTGTTCCACAAATCCAATATGTTCAAACCCCTGCTCCACAGGTACAAGTGCAACCTGTTGCACCTCAAACTACTGCTCCAGCAGCAGCACAACCAGATCAACAAAGTTTTTTCACTCAAGGGTTTGTTGACTGGAGCAGTATGCCTGATGATCTTTGTGATGAAAATTTTGCACTCTATGCTTCTAATGATTCTTCACATGATGAGTTTTGTTTGATGGCACTAGAGTCAATACAGGAGGGGGTTGAAGCTGAGGAGGAACAGCAGTGCTTTGAAACAGTGGAAGAGGTGATTGAAGCAGTGGTTACTGCAGTGGCTGATGAAATACTGTTGGGAGAAAGTTCAGGTACCCTGATTGAACCAATGACAGATCCATGGTCCATAGAGGACAAAGAAGAAGAGAAAGAAGAAAAGGCTGGTGAAAAGAAGGTAAAAGCTGATGATGATGAAGATCATCAATGTGATTGTGCAATGATGGCAGCTGCCAAGGTATCTCCTCAAGTTCTTGAAAAACTGTGTTCTGACAATTGCATAATTGCTTTTGCTAACATCAAAGAGGTGAATGAAAACCTTCGGGATAAAATCTTGTCTGATGAGGTCAAATTTGAAAGGTCTTTAAAAGAACTTAAAAACAAATTGACTCAAAAGGAAAAAGAAATCAGCTGTCTAAAAGAAGAGCAAAGCATCACCAAAACCCAACTTCAAACTATGGTAGAAAAATACCAAAGTTGCAAAAAGGAGTTGGAATCCACCCAGATTACTTGTGAAAGATGGGTGGAATCCTGCAGAGGATATGAGGTGATGCTTGCTAAACAGATTGAAAGTAATGTGAAGTTTGGGGTTGGGTATAGAAAATATGATGATGAACACATTGCTTGTGAAAAATCTGTTCAAAACACTGATGTAACCGCTGAGTTCATCCCCACAAACAAGAATGGCCAAGAAGTGAAAATCACTGACAAACTTGGTAACAAAATCACACTTGACAGAACAAGGAGTTCCTCAACTTTTGAAGAACTTGAAAAATATCAGTTTAAACCTACCTGGTCTGACGAGTGTGATATTCTTGAAAATTTCAAGCCAATGGACTTTACATCAACTGATGGTGTTAAAGCTCCAAAAGCTAAAGTCATACCTCTCAAGGACATCCCAGCAGTGGTTAAAACCTCTGCTGCAAAGGAGTCTGAAAAGAGAAAGAAGAAAGAAAAAATTGACAACTTGTTTTGTGAATTCTGTGAAAAAAGGAATCATCTAACAAAAGACTGTTTCCACTTGAAAGCTTATGATTTAAACAAAACAAGTATCATTGTTTCAGCAGAAAGCTGCATTGTCTGTGGTAAAACAAACCACAAAACTCAAGCATGTGTGTACCTCAAAAACTTTGATGTGAAAAAGAACGAGTACATGGCTAAAACATCCTTGATTCCATCATCATCATCCTCATCATCTGTCAAGTTCATCAAGAAACAACCACTGTTTGTGCCAGTTCAAACAGCTGTTACAAAACAGCTGAACCAAACATCTGTCAAAAGAGATGTTCAGGTTACTGATGCACCCCCTGCCAATCAGTTCAGAAAAGGCAGAGAAAAACAGTCTTACCAAAGGATTCCACACGTTTATGAGGCCTACAAAAGGCCCTCTAAACCCAAAGTGAACAGGCATCCTTTTGGTTATCAGCAGATGATTGGTCAGGACCCACAACAGTGGTTAAAGAAGAACTGTCCTAAAATAGTTCAAACCCCTGACCTAACAACTGTCCATCATTCTGCATCCATCCCAGACACTGTTGAGACCCCATCCAAAGCCTTGTTGGCTTTGGAGACCTTAATGAACTAATCCTTTTACTTCATGTGCAGGGAGCTTCTGCATGCTTTGATAGTTTGTGGTATGTAGATAGTGGAGGCTCCAGGCACATGACAGGAGGTAAAGCCCTCCTCAAAGACTTTAAAATCCATGGAGGGGGTGATATATCCTTTGGGAATAATAGTAAAGGAAAAGTTCTGGGGTCGGGTACAGTGGAGTCTGGAAAAGTAAAATTTGAAAATGTCAATCTAATAGACAATCTAAAATTCAACCTTCTGAGTGTGTCCCAAATGAGTGACAAGGGTTTTGGGTCATTCTTCACAAAAGATTGTTGTAGGATTGTTGGACCAGAAATGGTCAATAAGATTGAAGCAATAATCAAAACTGGTCAAACTAAACTTGTTGCTCAAAGAAGTGGCAATGTTTATGTTGTTGACATGTCAAAAGAGTGTCCCAGAGCTGATGCCTGTCTGTTCTCAGCTGCCTCTAACAAAGAGACAGAACTTTGGCACAGAAGACTGGGACACACAAATCTTAAGACAATCACAGAAATTTCGAAAAATGGTTTGGTGAGAGGCCTACCACAAAAATTGTTTTCATGTCCTGAACATTGCATTTCCTGTTTAAAAGGAAAACAGCATAAAAGTTCTTACAAGTCCATTGAAGAGTCCAAAACAACCCAGTGTTTGCAAATGCTACACATGGATTTGTTTGGCCCAGTTCAAGTCATGAGCCTCAAAAAGAAAAAATATTGTTTGGTTATTGTTGATGACTTTTCTAGGTTCACATGGACTTTCTTTTTGCACTCAAAAGATGAAACTGCAGGCATTTTGCAAGACTTTGTAACACAGGTTGAAAAGCAATTTGACCTTCCAGTGAAAAGCTTCAGGAGTGACAATGGCACAGAATTCAAAAATAGGGAGTTGGATGCCTTCTGTGTGAAGAAAGGGATTGTAAGGCAGTACAGCATCCCAAGAACACCAGAGCAGAATGGGGTAGTGGAAAGGAAGAACAGAACTCTGATTGAGGCTGCCAGAACCATGCTTGCAGATTCAGGTTTGCCATTAACTTTCTGGGCAGAGGCAGTAAACACTGCTTGCTATGTTCAGAACAGAGTTTTAATAAACCCCAGGCACAAAAAGACTGCCTATGAAATTCTGTATAAAATTAAACCACTGATCTCATATTTCAAAGTGTTTGGCTGCCCATGCTTTATTTTGAACTTAAAAGATTCCATTTCAAAATTTGCAGCCAAAATTGATTGTGGTTATCATCTGGGATACTCATCCACTGCCAAAGCCTACAAAGTGTTCAATACACGGACCAAGGCAGTGGAGGAGACTTTGAATGTTAAGTTCAATGAACTCTCATCAATGAAAATCCCAGCAAACCCTGCAGATCTGTTTGATCTTGAAAAATTCACTTTTGAAAATACTGCTGTCAAGACTAACAGTGCAGGTCCATCAGAGGATACAACACCAGACTATGGGTATGAAATCATCATCCCTCAAAGGTCTGCCACAAAGGGAAAAGCACCAGCTGTTCAAAACAGTTGTCAAAGATCAACCACTGCTTCCACATCCTCAAACACTGCTGACAAAAGTCCTCAAACAGTGGATAAAAGTCAGCAGTTGTCCACTTCATTACCTCCTATACCACCACCTTTTGAAACCACTGCTGGATCATCAAAGTCCCCAGCAGTGGTTAGCTCAGATGATACACATTTGCAGCCTTCACCAACCAATGCCATCATACCATACCAAGGAGATTTAATCTTCTTGAGATCTCATCCACCTGATCAAATCATTGGCAACATAAATGAAGGGGTGCTCACAAGAAGCCAAACCCAAAACATTTGTCTTTTTGCTGGTTTTCTATCACTCCATCAGCCAGTCAAGTACCAAGAGGCACTGAAAGACAACAGCTGGGTAGAAGCCATGCAAGAGGAGCTCCAACAGTTTAAAAGACAACAAGTATGGGAGCTTGTATCACTGCCAGAAGAGGTTAGTCCCATTGGCACAAAGTGGGTCTTCAAGAACAAAACTGATGAAAGGGGTATTGTTGTCAAGAACAAAGCCAGGCTTGTGGTTCAAGGTTACAGACAGGAAGAGGGGATTGATTATGATGAAACATTTGCCCCTGTTGCAAGATTGGAAGCCATTAGACTGTTCCTGGCCTTTGCTGTCAACCACAATATGAAGGTGTTTCAAATGGATATCAAAAGTGCTTTCCTCTATGGTACAATTCAAGAAGAGGTGTATGTTTGTCAACCTCCAGGTTTTGAGGATCCATTTTATCCAGATCATGTCTACAGGCTAAACAAAGCCTTGTATGGCTTGAAACAAGCACCAAGGGCCTGGTATGAAACTCTTTCCAACTTCCTACTCTCAAATGGTTTCAAAAGAGGTACCATTGATAAAACACTGTTCTTAAAATGGAGAGGGAAGGATTTAATGATTTTCCAGATTTATGTGGATGACATTATTTTTGGAAGCACATGTAACTCAATGTGTGAAGAGTTTAGAGAACTCATGACAGCTGAGTTTGAAATGAGTGCTATGGGTGAGCTGCAATGCTTTCTTGGTCTCTAAGTACAGCAATTGCAAAATGGAACTTTCATTCATCAAAGCAAATATGCAAAAGAACTTTTAACCAAATTTGATATGAATGATTGTAAACCATGCATCACACCCATGGCAACAAATAAGCTGGTCATGTCTGATGAAAAGGATGAGCTGATTGACCAAACACTTTATAGAAGCATGATTGGGTCTTTATTGTACCTAACTGCATCTAGACCAGACATCATGTTTGCAACATGTGTCTGTGCAAGAAGTCAATCAGCTCCCAGAAAATCAAATCTCATTGCTGTAAAAAGGATCTTCAGATACATAAAAGGTGCTCCCACACTTGGTATCTGGTATCCAGCTAATGGGAACATCAAGCTTTCAGGTTTCTCAGACAGTGACTTTGCTGGATGTCACACCACAAGGAAGTCCACATCAGGAGGGTGCCAGTTTCTAGGTGATTGCTTAGTTTCATGGCAAAGAAAAAAGCAAGCAGCTGTTTCAACATCCACTGCTGAAGCTGAATACATTGCTGCTGCAAGCTGTACAGCCCAACTCCTGTGGCTTCAAAATCAGTTGCTGGATTTTGGTATAACTGCCTTAAAGACACCACTCATGTTGGACAGTCAGGTAGCAGAAAATATCATCAAAAATCCAGTTTCCCATTCAACCACCAAACACATCGATATCAGACATCACTTTGTGAGGGATTGCTATGAAAAAGGTTTGATTTCTCTGCATCATGTCCCAACTAAAGATCAGCTAGCTGATGTGCTCACAAAAGCACTTGATACAGCCACCTTTGAAAGCTTGGTCTCTAGAATTGGGATGCTGAACATGGAATAACAAGCAACATCTTGTTTTTCTATGAATAAAAGCAACAAAAATGTTTTCAGAAAATCAAAACTTCATCCTTAAAAATAGCTAAAAATGAAAATTTTTCATTAAAGTCCTTAAAAGTCTGCCATTAACCACTGATTGTTCAAAAGTCTGCTCTACTTCAAAAAGTCTGTCCACTGCTGAAAGTCAACCCCTGCTCTCTCATTATTTTGATAAACTCTGTTGTTCAAAAGCAGTGTCTTATCCACTGATATGCTATCCACTGATAGTAAAAATCATCCACTGCTTTCATACCACTGCCTTCATCAGTTACTTTCACAAAAGTACTGTCCTTCACTTTCAACAGGGGTTGTCACGTGGACAGTACATATTGGTCAGACCTTTTGTAACGGCTGCCACTTCAACATTCACTTTCTTCTCTATAAAATCCCCCACTCACCATCAAAACAGGGTTTTACTGTCGAATTGAATTCTTAAAAATTCTCTTCTCAAACCAGTTTTTCATCTCATTTCTTCACAAATTTCTTCGATCAATCATCCTCAAAATGACAAAATCAAAGAAATCTTCAAAACCCTCATCCAAATCATCATCGAAAACAGCCTCTCAAAAGGCAATCTCCACTGATATTCCACATAAACCATCTCACAATCTCATGGGTCTTCTCACAAAACCAGGAACCACCAACGTTTTCGATTCCACCATTGATCTCATGGCAAAATCAAAGTACAAAACTTTGTTCACTGCCGATGCACCAATCTATTTGGCGACCCAAAGGGAGTTCTGGAAAAATGCAACCCTTGAAAAACAAGGAGACACTGCAACCACCATAACCTCTCTTATAAAGGGCAAAGCTGTCCAAATCACGCCACAATCCATTTCAGAGGTCTTTCAACTCAGTGATCAGGAAGGTAAAATTTCTTTCACTAAAACCGAGTTACAAACTGACTTCATTGAGAGAGGGTATGAAGCCACAATGATGAAGAAAATTACCTTAGAAAAAGGTTATTTTCCTTCTGCAACCAGATTTTTATTTCATACCCTCCTATTATGTGTTTCAAACAAAACCACTTCTTTCAATGAAATCCCTTTAAAGATTCAAAATCTGGGATATGCAATTCTTCAAGGAGAAAATTTTAATTATTCTCGGGAAATTTTTAAAGATTTGATTAACAATGTTGAAACAAAATCATTCTTACTGTTTCCAAGGTTTTTAAGTTACTATTTTTCAAAGAAATTCAGTAAGGATGATTTAGCTGTAATAAACCAAGGTGATTCTACTCAAATAAACAGTTTAACAACTGAAACCTTTTCAAGAATGTTAGCACCTTGTAAAACACAAGCAGAGGTGCCTGAGCAGATTTTAGCAGTTACAACTGCTCCTCAGGTATCTGCTACTGAGCCCACTGCTCAAGGTGATCAGAGCAGCAGCACAACTGCTTTGAAACCCACACCTAAAATCACCAAAAAGCCAACAAAAAGAAAAACACAAAAACCCCCCCAAAACCATCAAAAAGGCATCTCTGGAGGATGAGATACCAGAGCTCCTGCCAGTGACAACACAAAAGTCACAAGAAACCACTGCTGCTACTTCCTCACAGCAGTTGGTACAAATAACTCAACCCATAGCTGAAACTCCTCCTGTTTCTTCACAAAAAGAACAGGTTGTACAAATAGGGCCTCCACATCATGATGCTCTGGAAACACTCGTTTCTATCATCCACAGTCCAATGCCCGGGACACATCCTATTTCTACACCACTCATCACCTCCAAAATTCCTTCACCAATAAAACCACTGTTGGAAGCAATTGATTTGAACCAGGCATTATCCAGTCCTTCTCAATCACCTATTAATGAGAATATACCTCAACAACTGACTGGGTCTGATGTATCAATCTTTGCTAACCCACCAACACAACCTGAGGAGGTTACACCCCTTGAGTTACAAGTAACTCTTGGTGGTAATCCAAGTGAAGCAGCCACTACAACTGTTACACCCACTGGGTTACATTTGGACAGTGGTTACATTCATAAGACTTCCTTGGAGGCAATTCCTTTTATAGCACCTCTGCCAACCACCAGTGGATTTATTTATCCTACTGGCAACATCAAAAGGTTGTCAAGTGTTGAAGGAAGAAGACCCCAGTACCAAGAAAAAGGGGCATCAGTGGTTAATGTTTGGAGTATATTCCCTACATCTACCACTGATAAAACCACTGCTAGTGGGAAATCAGATGATCCCATTAACTTGGGTGATGGTTTAAAGTACCAGAAATTGACGGATCGCATTGCAAAGCTTGATAACTCTGTTGCAGAACTCAAAAATATGCTACAACAGGTGTTACAAGTTCAGAAGGTACAATCAAGTGCTGTTCCACCTCAAGCACCTGCTCCACAAAGGGCACCTGCTACAAATGAGCTCTGGAATCTATTTCAATCTTTTCTCCAACAACAAGCTCAATTAGCAGACCAGCAACATGAAAAACATGTACAACAGCTGAGAAATACAATGGAGTCAAGGTTCAAGAACACTCAGGCTGACTTAAAGGCTCTCAAAACTCAGATCTTGCACACCACTGGCACTGCTCCTCCAAAAGTACGCTTCATTTATGACCTCCCAGAAGATAATGTCAAAAAGGGGGAGAAAATTAAGGAGTGGAAAAAGAAGGGTATAGAAGATGGTCTTTATCTTGAACCAGAGAATTCAAACATGACCAAAAAGATCCCTTTGCCAGATGGCAGCAAAAAGATTGATGTGACAACAAATGCACTAGCAGAAGCAGTTGCAAGTGTAAAAAGAGATAGAGAGGCCAAAAGAAAATCCAGGGTAGACAGAATGGATCATCCAGATCAGGGTACTTCTGGTTCAAAGGATCATGAAAATCTTGTTGAGGAAAAGAAGAAGCCTACTAGAAAAGTGAGGCAACCCAAATCCATTCCAATCAGACGTTCAAAGTCTGCTAAAAACCACCATACAAAACAGCTGATGCAGCAGGAGTTACAAAAACTACTGCTTGCCAAACAGTTGTTCCATCAACACACACCAATTCAACACACACAACATCCACCGCTTTACCATCATCACCACCAAAAACAACACCTGCTGACATACAGCAGAAGACAGCAGATGTTATAACATCTGTTGTAATGACAACAGTGGTTGAAACACCAGTTGTTTCAACATCTGTTAGTCAATCACAATCCACTGCCACTACATCTACCACCACTGTTCCATTCAAAACATCATCAGTCTCTCCTAAACCAAAAAGGAGAAGGCTAATTTTAAAAGATGATGACACATCACCACCACAAACATCTTCAAAATCTTTAGCTCTTGTCACAATACCAAAACCTGTTCCTCTCTCTTCAGTTTCAATATACAAGCCCTTACCTCCTGCAGGTGTTCAATTTCCTCTTGAACTAGCAGCTGTTAAAGATGAAATAAAATCCTTCTACTATGAGGATGACCCTGCCAAAAGGAGTTTGCCATCAATAAAGGGATATCCTTGGCCTAAAAATGTTGATGAATATTTGGAAATCAAAGCCAAGCAAGCAGAGGATATCTCAAAAAGAAACACACAAGGGAAGTCTGACAAAGAAATTTCAAGAAATTATCAATATCTGCTCACACAAGTCAGATCCCTAGAGCAATTTGATAAAAAAATGTTAGTCAACAAATTTCTGAAAGATCAGCTGAATCTCTAAAGAAAGACTACATTGAAAGCATCATGGCTCACAAAAAGTACAAAGGAGAGAGATATATGTACAAAGAGTGGACTGTTCCTGAGCTTGAAGATGAAGCTGCAAGAATTCAAGACATGATAAAAAGGAAGGTCACTCACACTCCTCCTAACTGGGCAAAGTTTAGAAAGAATGTACCTGACAAACAGGTAGAACTGCAAAGAATGAAAGAGGAACTGGTTGCTGCTGATTATGGAAACAAAAGACAAGTGGCTAGATGGAAAGAAGATGTGGTCAGGGCTACTTACAAAAAGTTGGAACAATTAAGAAAGAAAGATCCCACAGTTCCTCAAAAGCCTGACTATTCTAAAGCAGAGGTTTCTAAAAGACCACCAAAGCTGCAAGTCAAAAGAACCACTGCTCCAGCTGGTGCTGCCATCTACAAAAGAAGGAGCAAAAACCAGTTTAGCATGGAAACAATTCAAGATCTATTAGCTGGAGATGCCATTGTAAAAGCAGGCATGGAAGTAATGATAAAAGATCTTGAATTGGAACAAACTGCAAGTGCTGCTCAGCCAGCCATGAATAGGCCAGCCTCCCCAAATACTTCTGCAAATAACCATCTCCCAAGAAACCCACCAGGCTCAAAAATACAAAAGTGGGAAACTGACAAACAGACCTGCGTATTGACTTTGCTCAGGTCTGGTGGAGTAGTGGAGAAAATATCAAGGGAACAAGCTCTTGGCCTGAGTCTTGAAGATTTGCAGGATCTCCTTGATCTTCCACTTAGCAGGGATGATGAAGATACAGATGCCCTAGACTTTGAATTACAATTTAAAGGTCAGATAAGGGAACTGTTGACGAGGCAATAAAGATTTCCACAAAATAATGAAGAGTTTTGGCATTATCTGTTCCAGGGGGAGATTGTTGGGATTAAACCCTATCAGAGGAACAGATAATTAAAGCCAAAACTGGATCAGAGCAGTGGATCCAGAATAAGCAGACGTTTACAGATTAGTTCATGCAAATCTCTCCCCTTGAAAGTGGCTTTGTATCTGCTGATCTCCTATCTACTGATCTTATCAAGTGCTATTCCACAACTGCTGGCTTGCATCTACTGCCAAGTGTTAAAGACTGATAGAAGACCAAAGCTCTGCTGACCCAATCTACTGCCTTGAGTCAAGTACTGCTGATCTGGACAAGCACTGCTGGGTTCACGGCAGTGGAAGGATGCAGCAGCGGTTCATGTGTCTTTTATGTATTAGATTGTAATAGCAGTAGTTAGTACATCAGTGTTTGTATAGACCAGAGGTTAGAGTTTGTTAGGAGGTTAGATGTCACTTTCATGGTGACGTCAGCTAAGATGCTCAGTGGTTTGCAAGTGCCTATAAATAGTTCAGTACATTGTACTGTTCTATTAGCTCTTTTGATCACATCGTCTTCTTTGCACGAACAAACTACTGAGCTCTGGCTGAGGGGGAGTTTGCATTCTTACATCATCATTGTAATCGTTATTGAAACAAATTCAATCTTTTGATTCATTGTGTAAAGATGTTTGATAAAAGTATTTCTCTCGTTTGATTGTATGCAAAGTTTGCTTTCATCTTAATTCCGCTGCACATCTCTTTCATTTCCATCTTAATTTCAAACAAAAATACAATAAAAAAGAAACTCAGATCCAACATTTTTGGCTCAGGATTTTGAACATCCTTTTGCTCAGAACAACCCTGCGCATTCATCTCCATATAAGCTCTTTTCTCCTCATTCCACCTGGACATATCCTTTGCCTCTCTGTCCCTTTTTACACTTGCTTTTGCTTCAGCAAGTGCATTTGTGGTAACATCAATATTTTTGCTACCATCTGGCAAGGGAATCTTTTTAGTCATTGCATCTTTTTCTGGTTCAATATACAGACCATCATCTATTCCCTTCTTCTTCCACTCCCTGATTTTCTCCCCCTTTTTGGCATTATCTGGGGGTAGTTGATCAATGAAAAGAACAGTGGGAGGAGCAGTGCCAGTGGAATTCAAGAGATGGGCCTTTATAGCCTTGATGTCTGCTTGAGTGTTTCTAAACCTTGACTCCATTATGTTTCTCAGCTCTTGTACATGTATTGCATGTTGCTGTTCAGCCATTTATTGTTGTTGATGGAGCAGAGGTTGAAATAGGTTCCATAACTCATTTGTAGCAGGTGCTTGTGGTAGAACAGATGCTTGAGTAGGAACAGCAGTGGGTTGCACCCTTTTAACTTTCAACAACTGTTGCAGCATTTCTTTGATTTCTGCAATAGAGGTATCCAGTTTTTCAACTCTATCCGTCAATTCTAGGTACTTTAAACCATCACCCAACTTAATGGGATCATCTGATTTCCCACTAACAGTGGTTTGAACAGTGGTTGACTTAGGGAATGTATTCCAATTATCATCCACTGATGCCCCTTTTTCTTGGTACTGGGGACTTCTTCCCTCAACACTTGATAACCTTTTGATGGTACCAGTAGTCAAAACAAACTTACTAGTGGTTATCAGAGGTGCTATAGAAGGAATTGCCTCCAAGGAAGTCTTATTGATGTAACCACTGTCCAAGTGCAAACCAGTGGGTTCAGCACTTGTAGTGGCTGCTTCACTTGGATTACCACCAAGAGTTACTTGTAACTCAAGGGGTGTAACCTCCTCAGGTCTTGTTGGTGGGTTAGCTATGATTGATACATCAGACCCAGTCGTTTGTTGAAGTATATTCCCATTGATAGGTGAGTGAGAAGGACTGGTTTGTGCCTGGTTCAGATCAATAGCATCCAACAATAATTTTGTTGGTGGGGGAATTGTGGAGGTGAGGTTGGGTGTAGAAAGAGAATTGGCCCCGGGCAGTGGGCTGTGGATGATGGAAGCAAGTGATTCCAAAGCATCATATTGTGGTGTCCCTATTTGTACAACCTTTTCTTTTTTAGAAGAAGCAGGAGGAGTTTCAGGTATAGGTTGAGATATTTGTACCAACTGCTGTGAGGAAGTAGCAGCAGTGGTTTCTTGTGACTTTTGTGCTGTCACTGGAAATTGCTCTGGTATCTCATCCTCCAAAGTTGCCTTTTTGATAGGTTTGGGGGGTTTTTGAGTTTTCTTTTGCTTTGGCTTTTTGGTAATTTTAGGTGTGGGTTTCAAAGCAGTTGTTTTGCTACTTTGATCACCTTGAGCAGTGGGCTTAGCAGCAGACCTGAGGAGCAGTGGTAGCTGCTAAAGTCTGCTCAGATACCTTTGCTTGTGTTTTGCAAGGTATTGACATTCTTGTAAAAGTTTCAGCAGTTAAGATGTTTATTTGAAAAGATACACCTTGTTTTATTGCAGAAGCATCATCCTTACCAAATTTCTTTTCAAAATAGTAACTTAGAAATCTTGGAAAAAGTAAGAATGGCTTTTTATCGACATTTTTAACCAAATCATTAAAGATTTCCTGGGAGTAATTAAAATTTTCATCTTGAAGAATAACATATCCCAGGTTTTGAATCTTTAATGGTATTTCATTAAAAGAAGTGGTTTTATTTGAAACATACATAAGCAGGGTATGGAACATAAATCTTGTTGCAGGTGGAAAATTACCTTTTTGTAAGGTATCCTTTTTAATTTTTTCTGCATACCCCCTTTCAAGGAAATCAGTTTTTAACTCATTTTTGGGAAAATAAGTTTTACCTTGCTGATCATTGAGTTGAAAGACTTCCGAGATGGATTGTGGTGTGATTTTGACAGGTTTACTCATTAGAGAAGAGTTAATGGCTATGACATCTTCTCCTTGTTTGTCAAGGGTAATATTCTTTCAAAACTCTCTTTGGGTGTCCAGGTAAATTGGAGCATCTGCTGTTAACAAAGTTTTGTACTTTGATGCAGACATGGTGTCAAGAATGGAGTCGAAAACATCGGTGGTGCCTGGTTTTGTCAAAAGACCCAGATAGTTGTGTGGTGATTTGTATAGGATTTCGATTGGTGTAGCCTTTTGAGAAGCCTTTTTACGAGAATATTTTGAAGTGGATGTTGCAGATGACTTCGATTTTGTCATTTTGGAGAAGACGATCTAAGAAGGTTGTGAAGAAATTTGAGGAAATGAGATGAAAACTGCTTTGTGAAAGGAATTTTTAAGAATTCAATTCGACAGTAAAACCCTGTTTGGGGTTTTGAAAGGGGTTTTATAGAGAAAATGTGAATGCTGACGTGACAGCGGTTACAAAAGATCTAACAGCTATGTACTGTCCACGTGCCAACCCCTGATGAGATGAAGGACAAGTTTGTCTTTTATGAAGACCACTGATGGAACAAGATCAGTGGGCATAACTGGAACAATGAGAGCAGTGGGTGATTTTTACTATCAGTGGATAGCATATCAGTGGATAAAACACTGATTTTGAACAACAGTGCTTATCAAGGAAATGAGAGAACAGGGGTTGACTTTCAGCAGTGGACATATTTTTAAGTAGAGCAGACTTTTGAACAAAGCAGTGGTTATGGCAGACTTTTAAGGATTTAATGAAAAATTAATTTTTAGCTATTTTTAAGGATGGATTTTTGATTTTATGAAAACATTTTAATGTTTTTATTCATAGAAAAACAGGATTTTGCCTGTTATTCCATGTTTAGCATGCCAATCCTAGAGATCAAGCTTTCAAAGGTGGATGTGTCTAGTGCTTTGGTTAGCACATCTGCTAGCTGATCCTTAGTTGGAACATGGTGCAGAGAAATCAAACCTTTTTCATAGCAATCCCTCACAAAGTGATGACTGATGTCAATGTGCTTGATGGTTGAATGGGAAACTGGATGTTTGATGATATTTTCTGCTGCCTGACTGTCCAACATGAGTGGTGTCTTTAAGCCAGTGATACCAAAATCCAGCAACTGATTTTGAAGCCAAAGCAGTTGGGCTGTACAGCTTGCAGCAGCTATATACTCTGCCTCGGCAGTGGATGTGGAGACAGCTACTTGCTTTTTGCTTTGCCAAGACATTAAACAACTGCCTAGGAATTGGCACCCTCCTGAAGTGGACTTCCTTGTCTTGTCACATCCAGCAAAGTCACTATCTGAGAAACCTGAAAGCTCAATTTTACCATCAGCTGGATACCAGATACCAAGTGTGGGAGCACCTTTTAGGTATCTGAATATCCTTTTTACAGCAATAAGGTTTGACTTTCTAGGGGCTGATTGGGATCTTGCACAAACACATGTTGCAAACATGATGTCTGGCCTAGATGCAGTTAGGTACAATAAAGACCCAATCATGCTTCTATATAAAGTTTGATCAACCAAATCATCCTTCTCATCAGACATGACTACTTTATTGGTTGCAATGGGTGTACTACATGGCTTACAATCATCCATCTCAAATTTCTTTAAAAGTTATTTGGCATATTTGCCTTGATGGATAAAAGTGTCATTTTGCAGTTGCCTTACTTGGAGACCAAGAAAGCACTGGAGTTCACCCATTGCACTCATTTCAAACTCAGCTGTCATGAGTTGTCTAAACTCTTCACACATTTTATTACATGTGCTTCCAAATATGATGTCATCCACGTAAATCTGGACAATCATCAAATCCTTTCCTCTCCATTTTAGAAACAATGTTTTGTCTATCTTACCTCTTGTGAAACCAATGGAAATTAGAAAGGTGGAAAGAGTTTCATACCAGGCCCTTGGTGCTTGTTTCAGGCCATACAAAGCTTTATTCAGCTTGTAGACATGATTTGGATTAAATGGATCCTCAAAGCCTGGAGGTTGACAAACATAAACCTCCTCTTGAATCTTACCATAGAGGAATGCACATTTGATATCCATTTGATACACCTTGATGTTGTGGTTGATAGCAAAGGCCAGAAATAATCTGATAGCTTCAAGTCTTGCTACAGGGGAAAATGTTTCATCATAATCAATGCCCTCTTCTTGTCTGAAACCTTGAACCACAAGCCTGGCTTTATTCTTGACAACAATACCCCTTTCATCAGTTTTATTTTTGAAGACCCATTTTGTGCCAATAGGACTTACACCCTCTGGCAATGGAACAAGCTCCCAAACTTGTTGTCTTCTAAACTGTTGGAGCTCCTCTTGCATGGCCTCTACCCAGCTATTGTCTTTTAGTGCCTCTTGGTACTTGACTGGCTGATGGAGAGATAGAAAACCAGCAAAAAGACAGAAGTTTTGGGATTGGCTTCTTGTGAGCACCCCTTCATTGATGTTGCCAATGATTTGATCTGGTGGATGAGATTTCAAGAAGATAAGATCTCCTTGATATGGAACAATGGCATTGAGTGGGGATGGCTGCAGATGTGAATCATCTGAGCTAACCACTGCTGGTGACTTTGATGATCCAGCAGTGGCTTCAAAAGGTGGTGGAATAGGAGGTAAAGGTGTGGACACATGCTGACTTTGATCAACTGTTTGAGGACTTTTATCAGCAGTGTTTGATGATGTGGAAGCAGGGGTTAAAGGGCCACTTTGGTCAACAAATGTTGAGGTAGCAGTGGTTGAGCTTTGACAGCTGTTTTGAACATCTGCTGCTCTTCCCATTGTGGCAGACTTTTGTTGAGGAATGATGATCTCATACCCATAGTCTGGAGGTGAATCCTCTGATGGACCTGCACTGTTAGTCTTGACAACAGTATTTTCAAAAGTGAATTTATCAAGATCAAACAAATCTGCAGGATTTGCTGGGATTTTCATTGATGAAAGTTCATTGAACTTTACATTCAAGGTCTCTTCCACTATTTTGGTCCTTGTGTTAAACACTTTGTAGGCCTTAGCAGTTGTAGAGTATCCCAGATGATAACCACAATCAATTTTGCCTGCAAACTTAGAAATGGAATCTTTTAAGTTTAAAATGAAGCATGGGCAGCCAAAAACTTTGAAGTATGAAATTAATGGCTTTATTTTATACAGCAGTTCATAGGCAGTCTTTTGATGCCTGGGGTTGATTAAAACTCTGTTTTGGACATAGCAAGCAGTGTTTACTGCCTCTGCCCAAAAAGTTAATGGCAAACCTGAATCAGCAAGCATGGTTCTGGCAGCCTCAATTAAAGTTCTGTTCTTTCTTTCAACAACCCCATTTTGTTCTGGTGTTCTTGGAATGCTGTATTGCCTCACAATTCCTTTTGACACACAGAAATCATCCAACTCCTTGTTCCTGAACTCTGTGCCATTGTCACTTCTGAAGATTTTTACTGGAAGGTCAAACTGTTTTTCAACCTGTTTCACAAAGTCTTACAGAATGCCTGCAGTCTCATCTTTTGAGTGTAAAAAGTAAGTCCATGTAAACCTAGAAAAGTCATCAACAATAATCAAACAATACTTCTTTTTCTTAAGACTCATGACTTTAACTGGGCCAAACAAATCCATATGAAGCATTTGCAAACATTTGGTTGTTTTGGACTCGTCAATGGATTTGTAGGAGCTTTTATGTTGTTTTCCTTTTAGGCAGGAAACACAATGCTCAGGACAGGTGAACAGTTTTTTAGGTAAACCTCTTACTAAACCCTGTTTTGAAATTGCAGTGATTGTCTTGAGATTTGTATGCCCCAATCTTCTGTGCCATAATTCTGTCTCTTTGTTTGATGCAGCTGAGAACAGACAGGCATCAGTTCTGGGGCTCTCTTTTGACATGTCCACCACATAAACATTGCCACTTCTTTGAGCAACAAGTTTTGTTTTTCCAGTGTTTATTATTGCTTCAATCTTTTCAACCATTTCTGGTCCAACAATCCTACAACACTCCTTTGTGAAGAATGATCCATACCCCTTATCACTCATTTGTGAAACACTCAGAAGGTTGAATTTTAGATTGTCTATTAGATTGACATTTTCAAATTTTACATTACCAGACTGTACTGTACCAGACCCCAGAACTTTCCCTTTACTATTATTACCAAAGGATATATCACCCCCTCCATAAATTTTGAAATCTTTGAGAAGGGCTTTACATCATGTCATGTGCCTGGAGCCTCCACTATCTACATACCAAAGGCTATCTAAGCATGCAGAAGCTCCCTGCACATGAAGTAAAATGATTAGTTCATTAGGGTCTCCAAAGCCAATAAGGCTTTGGATGGGGTCTCAACAGTGTCTGTGATGAGTTCAGATGCATGAGCAGTGGTTAGGTCAGGGGTTTAGACAGTTTTAGGACTGTTTCTCTCTAACCACTATTGTGGGTTTTGACCAATCACCTGTTGATACCCAAAAGGATGCCTGTTCACTCTTGGTTTAGAGGGCCTTTTGTAGGTCTCATAAACATGTGGAATCCTTTGGTAAGATGATTGTCCCTTGCCTCTTCTGAATTGGTTGGCAGGGGGTGCATCAGTCACTTGAACATCTCTTTGGACAGATGTTTGATTCAGCTGTTTTGTAACAGTTGTTTGGACTGGCACAAACAGTGGTTGATTCTTGGTGAATTTGACAGATGATGTTGATGGACTCAAGGATGTTTTAGCAGTGTATTCATTCTTTTTTACATCAAAGTTTTTGAGATACACACATGCTTGAGTTTTGTGGTTATTTTTACCACAAATGGTGCAGCTTTCAGCAGGTACAATGATACTTGTTTTGTTTAGATCATATGCTTTTAGATGAAAATAGTCTTTGGTTAGATGATTTCTCTTTTCACAAAAATCACAAAATAGATTTTTGATCTTTTCTCTTTTCTTCCTTTTCTCAGACTCCTTAGCAACAGAGTTTTGAACCACTGTTGGGATGTCTTTGATAGGAATGACCTTTGCTTTTGGAGCTGTGACACCATCAGTGGTTGTGAAATCCATGGGTTTGAAATTTTCAAGAATGTCACACTCATCAGACCATGTGGGTTTAAATTGGTATTTCTCAATTTCCTCAAAAGTTGAGGATCCCACAGATCTTTCCAAAGTGATTTTGTTACCAAGTTTGTCGGTTATTTTAACCTCTTGGCCATTCTTGTTGGTTGGTTTAATTTCAGATAAACCAGCTTGTTTTGCAGCAGTGTTTACAAGATCATCATATTTTCTATATCCTACACCAAACTTGACATTGCTTTCAAGCTGTTTCTCAAGCATAACCTCATACCCTTTACAAGATTCCACCCATCTTTCACAAGTAATCTGGGTGGACTCCAACTCCTTTTTACAAACTTGGTATTTTTCTACCATAGTTTGGAGTTGAGTCTTGGTTATGCTCTATTCTTCTTTGAGACTGCTGATTTCTTTGTCTTTTTCAGCCAATTTGTTTCTAACTTCTTTTAATAACTTTTCAAATTTTGTCTTCATCAGTTAAGACTTTATCCCTAAGGTTTTCATTTACCTCTTTGATGTTAGCAAATGCAATAATGCATTTGTCTGAACACAGTTTTTCAAGAACTTGAGGAGATACCTTAGCAACAGCCATCATGGCACAATCACATTGATGATTACCTTCTTCATCAGCTCTAACTTCTTTCTCACCTGCTTTCTTCTCTTCCTCTTCTTCTTTGTCTTCTTTGGACCAAGGATCAGACAGTGGTTCAATCAGGGTTTCTGAATTTTCTCCCAGCAGTAGTTCACCAGCAACTGCAGTAACCACTGCTTCGGCCACTGTTTCAGCACTTAGCTGTTCAACTTCAGTTTCTACCCCTTCTGGTATTGACTCTAATTCCATCAAACAAAATTCATCATTAGAAGGATCATTAAAAGCATAGAGTGCAAAATTTTCATCACCAAGCTCATCAGGCTTGCTGCTCCAGTCAACAAAGCCTTGGGTGAAAAAGCTTTGCTGATCTGGTTGTACCACTATTGGAGCAGCTTGTTGAGGTGCAACAGGTTGCACTTGTGCCTGAGGGACAGGGGCTTGAACATACTGAATTTGTGGAACAGTGGTTTGAACATAATGCACAGGCACAGGGGTTGCAGCATAGTGAGCAGTGTTAACATGTGCAGCAGGGGTATATTAGCTATAGTGCACAGTGCTTTGATGTTGTGGTCTAGGGTTTGAGATGGGATGAGTTATTATTGGACCAGTGGTTTGACTCCTGCATTCCCTAGCAAAATGGCCTAGCCTATTGCACTTGTAACACTTTAGTTTTGATTTATCCAACCCCACTCTTAAATTCCCATGCAACCCTGGGAATTTTCTCCCTGTTCTTTTATAGAATTTGCTTGTTCTTACACTAAGCAAAGCCAATTGATGCAAAATGTCCATCTCCTCTAAGTCAGTGGGATCAAAGTGTTGCAAATCATCGAGCTCAAAACACAAGTTATCTGACATCTGGTTTTCACAATTTGCAGTGAAGGCATAATTTGCAGAGTGAGAATCATAGTTGTTAAAATTTCCACCAGCTGTTATATCAATAAAATGATCAAAACTCTGATCCTTACTACTGCTACCAGATTCTTCCTGACCAAAAAGAGCCGTGCTGCCAAATGCATAGTCATCAGCAACTTTGCCAGACTCTTGCAACTTCTTTTTCTGGTTTAACTCCCTTTCATAGGTCAGGAGTGTACCATGAAGTTGGGTCAGGGTCAGATCTTTGAACTCAGCTGAATTTCTAGTAACAAAAGCAATTGTGTCCCATTTTTCAGGTAGTAATCTAAGAAACCTGCTATTTTGTGTTGAATTAGGAAATGTAACTTTAACAAGTCTTAGCTCACTAATGAGACAACTAAATCGCTCAAACTGTTGGGTCAATGATTCACCCTTGATGTGACAAAAGGTTTCATACTGCTGATTTAGAATTTCCCTATTATTTTCAATAACTTCTTCCGTTTCCCCAAACTGTTCCTTCAGTGCATCCCATAGCTCTTTGGCACTGTTACAATGTAACAGCCCAGCATAGATTTCATTGGGTAATGCAGATGCAATGATACTAAATGCTTTGGCATTGAGTTCGAACTTTTGGAAATCAGTTTCAGTATAATTTTCAGGTTTTTTAGGTTCGAACTTCTTTGTATCCTCAGCACTTGGCACCATGGGAACGTGTGGTCCAAAAACAATAGATCTCCAACATCCAGTATTCTGTTGAGCAAGGATGTGACCCATCCTTCTCTCCCAGATGTTGTATTCATTACGTTTAAGCATAGGTGGTTTGAAAAGAGAGCCAATGTTATTCTTATCGTCTTGTGATTGTGACGTCATCCTGGTTGTTTTACAGGCACTGATTAATCAACTTTGATGGTGATTAAACCTTACACTGTTTTTCAACAAAACGAACAAACTATCAGTATCAACGATTGTAAGCTGAACTATTTATGTCAAAATGATTGTTAAATCAAATTTGACTGTCCAAGCTCTGATACCAATTGTTAGGATCTGAGTTTGGTTTTGATTGTGTTTAACGTTTGAATAAAGATGAACAATGAAAGAGATGTGCAACGGAATATTAATGGAAACAAACTTTTTACAATCAAACAGGAGAATTGCTTTAAACACACATTTTCAACAATGAACCGAATGCTTAAATTTATTCCAAACACCGATTACAATTGCATGTATGTAACAAAACTCCCCCTCAGCCTGAGCTCACAATGATTTGTTCGTGCAGGAAGAAGATAGTGAAGAGCTAATAGAACAGTACAGGGTACTGTTCTATTTATAGGCACGGACAAACCACTGTGGCATCTTTGCTGACGTCACCATGAAAGTGACATCTAACCTCCTAACAAACTCTAACCTCTGATCTATACAAGTACTGCTATGCTAACAACTGTTATTACAATTCATTACATAAAGACAAACTAACTACTGCTGAATCCTTCCACTGATGTGAACCCAGCAGCACTTGATATAACCCAGCAGTGCTTGACTCAAGGCAATAGATTGAACAGCAGGGCTTTAGTCTTCATCAGTCTTTGATCAGCAGTTGTAGTTCAGCAGTTGTACCGATCAGTAGATAGGAGGTCAGCAGATGTTGAAACCACTTTCAAGGGGAGAGACTTGTATACACAACATCTGCTTATTCTGGATCCACTGCTCTGATCCAGTTTTGGCTTTAATTATCTGTTCCTCTGATAGGGTTCAATCCCAACAATCCTGCTATGAAACAGGCTATTGAGGATGTTTTTTCTACCAGCAGACACAGATTGTGCATTTGGCACATAATGAAAAAAGTGGTAGATAAGGTATAGCGTGCTATATTGTTTTTCGTTAGCGTTTTTTTATAATATAGATTTTGTTATAGGCTGATATAAAAAGCATTTATTGGTATAGGTTGGACACGAGTTGTGCAATAATGATGAGTTTAAAAGGAGGATGTGCGACATTGTATGGACTGATTCCATTGAGCCTGAAGAATTCAAGAGACAGTGGAAGTTGGTAATGATTGAGTACGGTCTGACTGAAAACAAATGGATTGATGATATGTTTTCAATGAGACACATGTGGATTCTGGCTTTTTACCGGCATGAGTCCATGTCTGGACTTATGCGAACAACTTCGAGATCAGAGAGCGAGAATCATTTTTTTTGCCAGGTGGCAAATTCACAACTCACTCTTGTAGAGTTTATGAATCATTTTGACGGTGCAATGGATGTCTAAAGGTCCAATCACAGAAAGAATGATCATATTTCGAGATATACCGAGCCTAATGATTGGAACCAAACTACTTTGGAAAAAGATGCTGCTAAAATATACACCAGGTCTATATTCTTTGATCAGCAAATAGAGATATATGGAACTATTACCGATTGTCTGCCGATGGACACCAAAATCGAGGGTCCACAGATCAGGATATCGTTGAAAAACTTTAAAGCTCATGGAGATGGTTTATTAGAGGTATTATAGCATATATTTTTAAAACACGGGATTTTGAAAACCTACATGCGAATTTCATTTCAGAACATGATGTTGCAATATGCGATTTTGACATAGGCATGCGATTTTAAATTAATACAATTAAATGATTTTTTAAACATGCGAAATTGTTAATTTACACATGCGATTTTAATTTTTAATATATATTTTTTTGGTTTTCTTAGGTGTGGTTCAAGAATCTTGAAAATGATGTAACTGCACAATGTAGCTGTTTGCGTTTTGAGCAGTATGGGCTGCTATGTAAACATATCTATTTTCTTTTCAAGATGTTTGGTGTTAAAGAAATACCAAACAAATATGTTATGAAGAGATGGACAAAGAATATGGTGCCGAATGAATTAAACGTGAAGTTCAATATAAAGGTGGGTGACAAGGATGTGCAACACAAGGCTAAACAGATTGCTCGTGAAATCATCCACACAGGGGAGTATTTGGTTAGCAATTTGATTTCCGATCTTGATCAACTTGTTTTAGTGTGGGATCAAATGAGGCAGCTTAAAGAGAGAGTTAACCAGAGTCGTATAACCAAGCAGCTTGATCCAAATTTTGACCGATTTTCAAAGTTGATTGGTTACCAACAACCAGTAACTAATGCACCGCCTACTGTCAGTGTGCCGGCTGGTATAAGAAACAAAGGTCGTGGCTTGCATAAAAGGATTAAATCCAAGAAGGAACAAATGATCAGCCGCAAAGGATAAAGGTCAAGGACATGTAGTGTATGCAATGAAAAAGGTCATGATATTCGGACTCGTGAGATACTGAAAGTCAAACAACAAGGCAAACAACAAAAGAAGATGAAGGGAGTCCATATTGAAATAGATCCCAGAGAGAAAGACGATGAAGAGGAAGATGAGTTTGAAGATTACAGTGGAAGTAGTGATGATGGCTCTGAAGAAGAGGAAGATCAGTGGGAGGAGGTTTCAGATGAGGAAGATTAATTTTTTTTAATGTACATGCAATTTCATACATATGAGTTTAGTTCATACAACTATGCGATTTAGTTTGTAAAAATGCGATATCATATTCAAAATCATATACGTAGGTTACATGCGATTTTCATTTTGTTTTCAATTTAGTACATGCGATTTTGAGTTATCTTGTTTTTTGTGACAAAGATGACTAAATCATTCATGCTATTTTATATTATAACGAAGCATAAGATGTATTCAAAACATGTACCCAAAACATAAATATAAAGTAGTTGTTATTGTATATCACAGCTAAAACTATAAAACGATTAAACAGAAATTTAATTACTTGAACCAAAGATTTTGTCACGTTCAGCCGAGCTAAACTCCATTTTCTCCTTCACAGTGTTTAGAGCATATTTCAAGAAAGAGAAGGCTAAGTCATCAGCTCGAGACTGCTCCTTTATGTGATTTAAAGCTGCGTCTCTGAAATTTGATGGTGGTTCTTCAAGTAGTCTCTCCCACATCTCTTGATTTTTCTTGATTTCTTCAAGAATCTTCCTCTGCACATCAAGAATCAAATGAGAAGAGGTGACATCGGTGCTTATTTCTATCAACGTGTGAGTTGACAATAGTTCCTTTATTGCAATGTTTTTTGTTTTTTCTGAATCTTCTGATGCCATTTTTTGTGGGTGTGTTGTGTGTGTTTTTGTGTTCTATGTCTTAATATGGAAGTCTTAATATGGAAGGTAGTTATCCTTGGGTATTTTATATTAAAATAGTAAATTTATTATGTAGGTAGGGTGGTAAGTTCAGTAGTATTTATGGTAAAATTGATCATTACATGTCAAATTACAGTCACATCGGTAATAAATTTATTTTTTTTTTATATAAAATAGTTAATTTTTATTTATTTTAGTTATTAATTCGTATTTTTTTTTTTTTTTTTTTTGCATTTTTAGGACAAAGTTACATGAAAGTGTTAGAAGCAACGAATTCGCAAACTATAAGAAATCTCAAATATTATTAACTTTTTTGAATTCGCATGTGTAAAATCATGAATTCGCAAACTATAATAAATCTCAAAGATTATTAACTTTTTTTGAATTCGCATGTGTCTAAATCATTAATTCGCACATCATAAGACATCTTAAACATTATTACCTTTTTTTAAATCGCATGTTAAATTATATGATTTTGCAAACTTTACCAAAAAAACACAACCTTTCTTTTTGTCTGCAATGTTTTTTTCGCACGTTTGATATGTATTTCGCATATTTTATTTGATTTTTATTCTGCATCATCTTCTTCGATAGACTGTCTATAGATTTGTTTCAGTTCTGAACTTTCAAATTCAGCAGAAAATTGAAATCGCAGAAGGAGTGGGTGAATAACAATCGATCGACTTTTGATTACTTGTTGGATTTTCGAATACGATTTTGAATAAGAATCTTACGGTATGATTGTGAGTTTTTGTTTGCTGATTATCAGGGGTTTTTTATTTTGTAATGGACGATTTTAACCTTGACGGTTTCATATATATATTTTAATTTGAGTAATTTAATAGTTAAGCACGGGGATTAATTGAGATGATCTGACGGTTGTGGTTATAGCGTACATAATGTACGATTAGGCATATTGTATGATAACCGGCCCCTATATACGTATATATATATATGATCATGAGAAAACTACATATAAATTAGAAAACTAGAATACTAACTAAAAAAATCTAAAAAAACCAAAAACATACCAATTTTTTTTTTACAATTTTTTTTAGAAAAAAATCGCTAGTTTTTATATATAAAAATATTTCAAAAAAAAAAGAAAAAAAACTTGTACTGCACATGTGCATTATATGTGTGCTACACATATGCATTATATGCTTAAAATTAGCTTTTGAGTTTAGTTTAATTTTTAGGATTAGGTTTTTTGGAGGTTTAGGATTAGGTTTTTGGGTGTGGGGGTTAGGTTTTTTTCGGGTATATGTTCAGGGTTTAGTTTTATGTTTTCGGGAGGGAGGGTTAGGCTTTTAGCTTTTGGTAGGAGGGTGAATTTAGGTTTTTTTTTTTGTGGGGGAGGGGGTGGGGTTAGGTTTTTGGGGGGTGTCGGTGGGGGTGGGTTAAGTGGTTTAGGCTTTCCGTATAAATGCACATGTGCAGTACAAATTTTTTTTTTAAATTTTTTATATATAAAAACTAGTGAAAGAAATAATAGGATTAAAAAAAAATTGGTATGTTTTTAGGCTTTTTTAGTTAGTTTTTTTTTGTTTTCTCATTTAAACTAGTTTTTTCATGATACGTACGATACTTGTGAAATCACATGTTATTATAATATTAAAATAATAAAAGTATTAAAATGACTACATATATTATTATAATATAGTATTAACAAGATTTTGGCTAAATTAATAAGATTATTATAAATAATAATAATAATAATAATAATTTACAAATAAAACAACACAACTTCCAACAAAGCAATGCATGAAACACCATATTAACACATAGTACAATAGGTTAATGCTAAAACCTAATGCTTATTATTAGTATATAAATATATAAACTAGAATTACGACCCGCCGCAATGCGGCGGGGATTCTTTAGTTATAACTAAGTCGATTTAAGGCGCGCACGTTATGTTGAACCTGTCAAACGGGAAAAAATAGACGATGTAAAAACGTTCACCCACACACGCACGTTGCGTCGTGTTAACTCGTAAAATTTAGAACGAAACGTAAAAACGTTAAACCAAAGACGCACGTTCCGATGTGTTAAGTCACAAAGTTTAGAACGAAGTATAAAGCGAAAAATTTGCGGAAAACAAAAACTATAAAGGACCAAAGCTGAAAATAAAAAAAAGTTGTGAGGATAGATTGCAAAAGATAAAAAGTTTTGTGTTAAAAGTAAAAAAAAAAACAAATAGTTTTGGTTTAAAAGTAATTTATGAAATACTTTTGGGTAAAAAGTAAAAACATTAATTTTTTTTAAAAACCCCCAAAAGCCAAGGTTTTAACAACCATATGCATAACCATTTTTTGTTTAAAAAGCCCCAAAGCAAAGATTACCACACATAAGTAAAAAAAATCAAAGTGGTTAAATTGCAAAAGATGGAAACTTTTGAATTAGAAGTGAAAAATCAAATTAATCAAAGTGGTTAAATCGTATAAGATAAAAACTTTTGAATTAGAAGTGAAAAATAAAATTAATCAAAAGGGTTAAATTACCAAAGATTAAAACTTTAAACTTTAAATTTAAATTGTCAAATATTAAAACTTTAGGGTTAAAAGGAAACAAATATTAAACTTTAAACTTAAATTGTTAAAGATAAAAACTTTAGGGTTAAAAAGGAAAATTCTAGTTTTTTTTTTTGAAAAAGCCCCTAAGCATAAGTTACAACCCACATATGCACTAAGAGGTTGTTTGTCAAATATTAAAACTTTAGGGTTAAAAGGAAACAAATATTAAACTTTAAACTTAAATTGTTAAAGATAAAAACTTTAGGGTTAAAAAGGAAAATTCTAGTTTTTTTTTGAAAAAGCCCCTAAACACAAGTTACAACCCACATATGCACTAAGAGGTTGCTTCTTTATATAGGTGTTAATATTTGATTGATAATAGTATCATTGTTTCTATTGGATTCATGTTTGTTACACTCCTAAATGCACGCCCACTATTTAATGAATTCCATATTCAGACTTCAATAAATTCCCATTATACCCAACACCCAAAGATATTCACAAGTTGATTTTGATATTTGGTTATTGGATTTTATCACTCTCAACTATTTGGTATTTGTCGTTGTCACTCCTAACTATCACTTTGACTCCCACCACTCCAACTTAACACTTTGTGTGTTGTGTCACTCCGCATGTGAACATTTCTTAGTGTTTGACTTGTGTTATTGGTGATATTAGGCTAACACTTTGTGAATTACTAATGGTGCAGGTGAATCTGCTCCTAAAAGACAAAATGGGAGCCAAAAACCACTCAACCGGAGTGACACAACACCCAAAGTGTTAAGTTGAGAGTGATGGGAATCAAAGTGATAGTTGGAAGTGACAGCGGCCAAGACCCAATAGTTCAGAGTGATAAAATCCAATAACCCTTGATCTTTTGCAGCCAAATTCAGTTAAAACCATTGAAGTCAATCTGTTTTTCTCCAACATTCATTATTTGTAAGTTCGTTAAAGAACTCACTTCTTGGCTTTCTGGGTTAATACGGTTAAAGAGTCAAAATAGTAGAATGATTAGTGGCATTTGTTGTGAAATTTATTATTGAATTTAGTAACGGGTTCATGATTTTTATTCGGTAGGGGCAAAAACGGGTCTGTCAAAACAAATCAAATTAGTTCAATAGAATTTATTTGTGATATTTGTTGAGAAGTTTAGTGTTAAATATAGTGGCAGGGTCAGGATTTTAGTCGGTAGGGGCAAAAACTAGTAGGTCAAAACGGGTCAACTTGAATAAAATTATTCTAAAGAAACTACTCTTAGTTCTTTCTTCTTTCTTTCTTTTTTCTATGAAATTCGACATGAAAAACATAGCGTTGATATATATATATAGTGTGAGGTTCATTGGGGAACACTAAAAAAGTGGGGAACCAGGGAACACTCTTAAAAATTTAACTTAACATGTTAAAAATTATTTTTTTAAACATCTTTTTCGACGCTTCTCCTTATATATACTTGTAGAAGCATTTTTAATAAAAAAAATCAAAAACTAAAATTATTAAAAAAACAATTAAAAAAATGCTAAAAAATGGTTTTTTTAGAAAAATTATTTTTTTTACTCGACTAGTTTCTCCTCCTTTTTATAAAGAAAAGCGCTGAAAAAAATTTAAAAAAAAATATTTTTAACATGTTAAGTTAATTTTATAAGATAAAACTGTTTTTTAAACATTTTTTTATATTTTTAGTTTTTGATTTTTTTTATCAAAAATGTTTCTACTTGTATTTATAAGAAAAAGCGCTGAAAAAAAATTAGAAAAATATTTTTTTTAACATGTTAAGTATAATTTTTAAAAGTGTTCCCCCGTTCCCCACTTTTTTAGTGTTCCCCAATGAACCCTCCCCTATATATATATATATATATATATAGGGAAAGTGTAAAATACAATATCACTTAACGTACAATACGTACGATACTTGTGAAATCACATGTTATTATAATATTAAAATAATAAAAGTATTAAAATGACTACATATATTATTATAATATTGTATTAACAAGATTTTGGCTAAATTAATAAGATTATTATAAATAATAATAATAATAATAATTTACAAATAAAACAACACAACTTCCAACAAAGCAATGCATAAAACACCATATTAACACATAGTACAATACGTTAATGCTAAAACCTAATGCTTATTATTAGTATATAAATATATAAATATTTGATTGATAATAGTATCATTGTTTCTATTGGATTCATGTTTGTTACACTCCTAAATGCACGCCAACTATTTAATGAATTCCATATTCAGACTTCAATAAATTCCCATTATACCCAACACCCAAAGATATTCACAAGTTGATTTTGATATTTGGTTATTGGATTTTATTGGTGAACATTTCTTAGTGTTTGACTTGTGTTATTGGTGATATTAGGCTAACACTTTGTGAATTATATATATATATATATGGAACCCATTAAGTCTAACCACCATCCAAGTCAATATCGACCATTGGATCATGCTGAGATGAAATCTCATCCCTTTAAACTCTATTTTTAACCGTCATTGTGTCAGTTCTTGGCGGTTTATTGGCATCCTCAGTTCACCCCACTCTCCTTTTTCTCCTCCTAAATCCTTGCTACTACAACCGCACCTCCAGTAGGTTATTTTATTCATCATCTCACCAAACCTTCCATTCTCATTCTCATATTTACATTCTTCGAATGTCCCCCAAATCCTTCCAACTTTACAATCAATTGGAGCCGATTGGTAAACCCTACTACTTCATTGGGAAGTAGTTAATCAAACCTGCAAATCCTCAGTGATTCTGAACCAATGTTATTCAGCCGTCACTACAATTTCTCATTTTCTTCCTTCATGGTGTTGTATTACTTATCTATTTTCTCATCTTCTCCGTTTAATCTCTGGTAGGTTTCTGTTCCATCTCGACATTCTCTATCATCTAAATTTTATCAATGATTCGATGTATTCATTTTTTTGTTAGAAAATCATCAGACACTCACTGCTTGCAGCAATTGGCGGTGACTTTGCCTGAAACGGAATGGATGTGGTGTACGAAGGGACTTCTTTGACGTACAAAGTGATTGGGGGTATTTATGAGTTTTACTTCTTTTTTGGGTCATTCGTTCTTGCCATGGTCGCCCTGTTTCTATGCCCTACTCGGTGAGTGCAATCTCTTGTATTTCAATGGTTTTAGTTACTAATTTAACTGTTTTTTAGGTTTTATGGAATTCTTAGTTGAAAAGCCTAATACGGATGTTTATGTGTAGGAATTGGTTGTTGAGTCATGTTTGCTGGATGTTGCGAAACCAGAAAAGGATAGAATGATCAGATCTGGGTATATAAATTTACTAATGGTGGAAATAACTCAAATGCGTAGGATTTGGGTACATAAATTTACTACTGTTTATTAGTTATTCTCTATTGTACACTTATTTTGACTTATATGATTATTAGTTGTGGCTAATATCAGAAGGTACAGGTTATGGTGAGTAGGAACCCAAGAGTGGATATTGAGAGTCTGAGTTCCGAAGGTAATTGTTTACAATCAATTAGATATATCACTTTTTAGTATGTGTCTCGAAGTCAAAACGGACTGAGATAGGGTGTCAAAAAGGGTTGAGTTGAACTTGCTAACACCTTTTGCACTATTGAAGTTTTTATTTTTATTTTTTAAATATGTTAAATTTGTTAAATTTTATTATGAAACAATATAATGTTAGCTACAGGTTTTGTTCAAATACACTTGAGAAATTATTGATGAAGCAATTTAGTATATTTTAATAACCCCTAAATCATGATTCTTGGTCAATAGCCACGTCAGACAACTTCTGATCTTGATCCATCCAAGTGAGTGTTTTTCATATACCGTTGCATCGTGTCTTGATTTAGTGACCCATCTGTACCACAAGTCAACACCAATGGGTTGAGCTAGGTTGATCCTCACTTATTTGTCCATTTTAATTTTTTTAAAAGGATACATGCGTTAATTATTAATTTATTATTACACTAATAATTTAAATTCTTTAATATGAAAGTGTGATTTGAATGGTTCCCTTTTTATCTAATTATCTTGATTTGACCAACTTGAGTTGTTTGAGATGCTAACCAACTTATCGACCTATTAATAACTAAATGGGTCGAAATGGCTACTTCTAAGTCTCAACGCATTATTTTTTAAACGTTATCATCTTACGGATATCATGTATTTTGTAGGCGTTGATCCATGGTTTGAACAACCATTATTACTCGATAGCCAAATATCATATCTTCAAAAAGTCATAATGATAATGTTGGGGTTCTTTCAAATTATGGTCCTGCCTTAAAAAGACTGCAATTCTTCATTCGAATCACACATTTCTTCTCAGCGTATCAATCACTCTATGTATGCATCCCAGGTGCTGTCCTTAGTAAATAATAAGTTTTATCTTCAACCATCAATGGATACCTTGCGTTAAGTTTCAATATCCTTGGTAAATAATAATTTTTTTTAATCTTTCCGTAGGTGTTCCACCTTGATACTAAGGTCATTTTATATGAATTATGAAAACGTTAATGAAAGACGGAAGATTTGTGTTCGTCTGAAAAAATTGTCATATTTAATTGTTACAATCATTCTTTTAATAAGGATCACAGTTCGTTTCGTGTTCACATGTAGTAACTAACCAACTCAACTCATGATGATGTGGCATTTATGTTTATTAATCTTTTTTTTTTCAATGGTTTTGTTGCGGGTATATCAATAGTTTGCTAATTTAAAATAGTGTAGATATAAGTCCACAAGACTCCATCCTTTTGTATGATGCTGTGGAAGTTGGGCATATGCGACGTCATACTCAAGAAGATGTGGAAACTCGATATCATTTTTACATAGTAACTCACCAGGGATTGAAATTTAAATGCTCAAGTGCTTCAAAACTGCAGGTACCACCTCTTAGTATAAAAACATCATATATTTAAAGATTGGGTAATGTTTTATCACTACAAATCAAAGGTATGCTTTTTATCTGATGGGTTTTGTTTAGAATGCAATTATATATAGTGATGCCATTATGACATTAAAGCACCCACCACTGATAAAAAAACATTTTTTTACCGACTGAGTATCACACATTTTGACTCTTTTTAAAACAAATAATATTGTTGTTAAAAATGCAAAGAAAAAAAATACTTGAACCCATGTTTTTTCAAACTTCTAATGCTACAAGGAAGCCATTCACTTATTAGAAGTCACAAGTCATCACCACAGGATTTAAATCAAAAAGGGTGTTACATAAATGGCATCATAAGCACCAATACCACTCCTTTTTAGATGTAAAAAAAGTGGTGACCTACCTATCATTTTGAGTAGTTTTTGAAACCTGGTGCTGGTAAAAGGAGTTGAGGCTACCTCTTCAACTCATATGTGAAGTGGAATTGAAAAGTACACTTGCAGATGTAAGTATGTTGTTTTCAATACATGGCAAATTATTAACTCATTTTTTATGATATTATATTGGTGTTTACTAACTTAGATGATATTAGAGTTCAGCTGTTTAGTTTCGGGATAAAAAATAAGCATTAAAGCATGGTAACAGGTCCATACATTTTTTACTGAATACACATACATGATTGGGCTTTGAAATCAGTAACATCAATCATTGATGTGAAGGAATATGCATTTACCCAATGTAAAGCCATGCATACGGCCATTGCCTTAGCTCTTATTCGGCTTTGGAAATTTTGGTGCCCCGGTTTTCGATGTTACAGCTTTTGGTTCCAAATTCGTTTTCACATTGAACCTACCCCCCATCCGTATCGAATACATCCACTCTAGCGAATCACGAACCTGAACCGCGTACCTGTACCGGGGAGAACCGCATACCTGTACCGGAGCAAACCAGGAATTAGGAAACTATGGTATATAACCATAATTTTGAAAGATTTGAGTCAAAGAATTAACATTTGAAATACCTGGTATGTTTTCGTATACGCAACTAATGTCTTCTGTATCTTGAAAATTAACTCCTGTAAAAGAAAAAAAATCAGCTAGGAGCCGCTTTTAAGTTTCACTTTTGTTTTTTTTTTTTGGCTTGAAGAAAGCAAAAGTAGGAATGAGCATTTGGTACCGGTACCATACAAGTCATTTTTGGTACCAGTACCAACTTTTTTTCCGTTTTCGTGACCGGTACCGGTTCTGTACGTTGCCGGTATATTGGTTGATTTACCGGTAAATACCGTACCGTACCGATTATTTTCGGTACTCGGTATCGGTACCGGTTTGGTATCAGACCGTTGCCATGCTCATCCCTAAGCAAAAGGACTACTATCAAATAATCAATGGATTTAGTAATTTCACCAATTAGGCCATTAACATTGTAAAGCTGGAAAATAATATGCATGATGAATGCTCTTCTTGCCTCTTTCCTCTGTTCTGCTCATTGGTCACTCTTAAAAGGGAAACCACCAGCAACCTGATTGCCATGTGGCTTACTCGAAGTAAGAATAGTTTGCTTAGTCCTCTTAATTTAGAAAAAAAAAAAAAAAAAAGAGAGCAAGCAAAGACGGAAAAATGTATGTGTATTCAGTCAAAAATCTATGGACCTGTTACCATGCCTTTAATCATTATTTTTTATCCCGAAACTAAACAGCTGAACTCAGTGGCGGATCCAGCCGGAGAAATCACTGGGTTCCTTTTTCCAAATCATACAAGGTTTACACTACAAAAAAAACGTTTTTTTTCCAAATCATACAAGATTTACACTACAAAAAAACGTTTTTTTCCGAAAAGACTGGGTTCCTGGGAACCCGGTGAATGGGTCTAAATCCGCCCCTGGCAACTCTAATTCATTTCTGTATAAGAGATATGTATAATATATAGCATACATGAATGAGTATTGTGCAGACCGGGTCGAAAAAGTTCTGGAGTTTGTTAAATCCAAAACTGGGTCGAAGACTTGGAAGAATGTGGTTGGAGTTGTGGTGTTCGTGACATTTTGGAGATTGTGGAAATGTAGAAACGGAAAACGACAACAACATAACAATATTCCAGCCCCTAAAATCGTTGAGTTGATTAAGGAAGATGCTTTCTTTTGGATAAAGAATAGATCAAGGTTTGTTTCTTCGAGTTGGGAAATGTGGATTGATTTTAATGTATGTATTCTATTATAAATTGTAACTTTTGCCCAACTCCTTGCTGGTGTTTGGTTCTATGTTTAATTGAATATCCTTTTCAGTCACACAAATATCTTTCCATGTCCCAGGCACACTGTTTCAAAAAGGGACCCCAAATTTGGACAATTACTTCCTAAGCACATGATCAGTGTAATCAACATTCATTTTAATGCTATAGTTGGCTGGAAAATTGAACTGCTACCACCATTTGAAGTTCAAATAAAGTTAGTTTTGCCATTTTTTGGTTCATATAAATATTGCATATAGATAATAGTTAATTAACATTATCCAACCGATGCGTATGGAGTTTTGTATGTTTTAAATGGAAGTTGGTCGTTTTATCCAAACCTACTCCTACTTATCCCAGTTAAATAAGATGTGCGTAGTGCGTGCATGTTTGATGAATCATTCCACACATTTTCGCTTTTCTTTACCGTACATTATTACTTGGTGACTATTTGTGTTATTAATGGATACAACCATAATATTAGCATTTTAATCTATATAGATTTGCCGCTTTTTTATGATATGAACAATTTAATTCAGTGCTTCAAATCATCAGATTTTGACAATCATTTTATATATTAGATACGAATCTATATTTCAAACCAATTTACTTGATTCACGGGTTATAGTATCAACTGATTCGGAACTAAGTTATATGGTATTTCAACAAGAAGGCCGATCCTTTGGAAGTTGGTACCCATAGAAGTATAAAAGGTATCTCAAAAACAAGGTGCTAACCGTAAACAGTCTCCAAAGCCTTAAAAAGAAACATGGATGGGTGGACTAGCATAGAAAGTGGAAATAGTGTAATTGAAAAGTGTGGTTGCACATATAAGTATTGGAATTGAAAAGTGCAATTGCAGATATAAGTATTTTGTTTTCAATTCATGGCAAGTTATTAACTCATATTTATAATATTATATTGGTGTTTAATCAGATCATATTTGTCTACACTTAATAAAACTTAGTTTTTTTTTACGTTGTTGAACGTAACCCGTCCACCGGACGGGTATTAAACTAGTTACTAATGGTTGCAGGTGAATCTGCTCCTAAAAGACAAAATGGGAGCCAAAAACCACTCAACCGGAGTGACACAACACCCAAAGTGTTAAGTTGAGAGTGATGGGAATCAAAGTGATATTTGGAAGTGACAGCGGCCAAGACCCAATAGTTCAGAGTGATAAAATCCAATAACCCTTGATCTTTTGCAGCCAAATTCAGTTAAAACCATTGAATTCAATCTGTTTTTCTCCAACATTCATTATTTGTAAGTTCGTTAAAGAACTCACTTCTTGGCTTTCTGGGTTAATACGGTTCAAGAGTCAAAATAGTAGAATGATTAGTGGCATTTGTTGTGAAATTTATTATTGAATTTAGTGACGGGTTCATGATTTTTATTCGGTAGGGGCAAAAACGGGTCTGTCAAAACAAATCAAAATAGTTCAATAGAATTTATTTGTGATATTTGTTGAGAAGTTTAGTGTTAAATATAGTGACAGGGTCAGGATTTTAGTCGGTAGGGGCAAAAACTAGTAGGTCAAAACGGGTCAACTTGAATAAAATTATTCTAAAGAAACTACTCTTAGTTCTTTCTTTCTTTTTTCTATGAAATTCGACATGAAAAACATAGCGTTGATATATGTTTTTATGTTAGTTTTGCATATTTTTTGAGTAAAATTGTTTGTGTAAGTAAATGTGTTCTTGATATAATCTTTATTATGCAATTTTTTTAGTAAAATTGTTTGTGCAAGTAAATGTGTTCTTGAGATAATCTTTATTAATTTTATGTTATTTTATTGTATTATTTATAATCACCCCTGAAAATTTAAGTATCTGATGTACAACTTTAGAATATTTGGGTGTCAATATCTCATTCACTACATATTTATTTAATTATTCTATATTCAGATTGTCACCAATGATATATTAAATTTATAATATTGGTGCTTTAGTATATTTTTTCGGGAATTTACAAACCTCGAAACAATTTTATGTATATATTAAGCAACGGAAATTCATAGCAATCGTACTTAAATTCGAAAATTTACACTGGAGATTCTATTTACATAAAAAATGAGTCAATTCCACTTGCATTATTTGTAATTATACTAATTATAGGATTTGTTTTTGCAATAAAATTGACTGCCTTTATAAAACCTTACTTAATACTTTTGTTGAACAAATTTTGCAGTGATTTGGTTTTAGTGATTTGGTTTTGCTTGCAATGTCTACCGGAGAGGGCAAAAAGGTCACTCTTGAGGATATAGATAAGGTAAGGAGACTTATATATCGTAAATTGCTTACTTAGTGTCATTTTATGTAGTTTGGATTTACTAGAGACAATTAAAATCTAGCATACGTTAGAATGCGTGTTCGTAGAAGTTATGACCCGACGAACAAGGTTAAGAGGCAGTGCCTCAAAATCTAAAGGGCCAGCATGGTAGTTTTTTAGCGAAGAATCAAAACGAAATAATAACTTATACCAGATGGCATGTTGACTATTGTCTATGAGAATATATGAATTATGAAAACTTATACCTGCATGGTACTTTCTTTAGAAAAAATAAATAAATAATTCAGATATATTTATTTCTATATTATATACTCCAACATATAGTTTGTTTCTTTCAGTTTGGAAGAATCTTGTAGAACAAAATCAACATTTCTTCAGCAACTACCGTCTGAGGTTGGTATTGATCGACCAAATAAAAAGGTTCAACGATCTCCTCGAAAAACAAGCTGCGCTAATGAATCAGTTGAACTCAAATGAAGTCGCTGCAGCTTTTCCACCAAGTAATCTTGCAGACCAACCAGTTCCGTTTTATTTACCACCATGCGGGTTGGATAATGGTGGGTCGTTGGGGCTCCAACATTCTTATGATTACCAGTTCAATACGATGCTGGCTCAGAACCAAAATGTTGGTATGATAGAACTTTCACCGATAAATAATGAATCTGGTGATTTGGGCAATTCGGCATCATCCAGCAACATGGATACAAATTCACATCCGTTACAAAGAACATTCACCATTTCTGTCACCACATCCAGACTACACTCTATTTGATTCTAATGGCATCATGGTACAAAACCAAGGTAAGTTGATTTTTTTCTAGACATAAATGTTTATTTACATTGAAATTCATTTTTCTTCACACATCCTGCTTTTCTTTTCAGGTGTACCAAATACGTCAAGCAACTTGGATTTTCAAAACTCTGGGTTCGCAGAAATGTCGCAAAGGTACCTTACTTAATAACTACTTACTTATATTAACTTTTAGTTGATTGCCATGAGTTGACTAATTCTTTGACTCTGCTTGTGTTGCTTGCAGGTCCAACATCTTCCCGTGACGATAAGCAATTAAAAAGTAGTCTTGACGTTGTTAATCGTTGGTTGCTGCAACGATTACCGACTTTATAACAACAGTGTTTATATCCCGGTGTTCTTGTTTTGATTTAAACAAAAAGCAAATCACTCTTAATCTCAGAAAAAAAGAACTGAATTCATTATAAATATAACAAGCGATCAAAACATATTCAACTTAACAAAAGAAATATAGTACAACGATAACGAACCCGGTCAACACGTATTTATACCATCCTTGCAGTCTGCAGTCAAGTTATAAAACGTCTCAACTTGCGTCTTCGCCCGGTAAAACACCTCAGTGTCGACCGCAACTCGCATATATCCGTCAAACTCAACAGGCTTACCATTTAAAACAGTCGTCTCATTGTACCATTCACTCGTATTTCCCCATAATTCCTTATAATCATCAAGCAAATGAACCTTGTAATGTGACCTTAACCTATCAAAGTAATTATAAAACGGTTCGTTGGTAGCAACATACAGATTCCTCCACGGTTGAATAATATTTTGAAGCTTCGCCACCAACGCATCGGGAGATGTATCATCGTCAAGATGTGGCCACAACTCTTTATTTTGCGCTTTTTCGCCTCTGACCACATGCACCGCATCAAAATCCCAATCCATTTGACCACTAATTTCCGAAACTATGTTCATAAGTCTCTTTGACTTGTAAAGCGCGTGCCACGGCCTTCGAATGTAATTTGCCGCCTTACTTTCGCATACACGATACCAATAGTTCTCGGGCTCGGGGGTATCAAACTGCCTCCAGATAATCGGACTTCTATCTTTTTTTAATTGCATCGGTGTAACTTTATAAGTTGGAACCTTTCTCACCGGGATTTTCTTTTTATGATTCTTTTCCCATCGTTTCCAATCTTTAAGGAACTCGTCTTCTTCCACTATCGAAGCCGATTCTTTCAAATGCTCGAAATCGAAATAAAATTTGAAGTCTTTTCCTTCTTCGTCTTTCTTGCTCGAAGTATACGTCGATGCCAAGCAAACACTTAAATCCATAACGAACGTGCGGTTTAGATACTGTGCTTCCCCGAGAGCACACAAGAAGCTCCAGATATAATGATTCATATTCTTACAGTAATCCCCTCCGCGTGAATAATACAAATATTTCCCGTTCCTAAACGCAAGATCTGAACCCAAAACCGGGATTGTGTCGTTGATATCATCATCACGGTAAGATGGAGAAACCTTAACCGTCCGTTCAGTTCTAGTCGCATTAAATCTAGCCCTGGGACGACGCGCATTGACACCCGAATGCCATCCTCTCGCACCTACCACTTTGTAGTTACAATCATCGGTATATCCGATTTTAAACCTCCTGAAATCTCGATACCTCCTCCAAGATTTCTCTTTCCGGTTCCTGAACCTCCACGACACATCACACTCGTTCGCATTCGACCCGTTTACCGGTACTTGATAATCGAGAAACACTATCGACTTAAAATGCTTCAAATTAAACTTCTTAATCGCCATCAACACCCCTCGGTCAGAACAATTCACCAATCTCGACTCATCACAACTGATCTCCGAACTCTCTTCTGGTTTCTGCACAACCGCGTCGTTTTGCGTGTCATTTTGGGTGTCGCTCGCATCGGCCTCGGAAGGAGCTGCAGCCGGGCTAACCACAACCATCCCAACATCTTCACCGGTTTTCAACACGGATGTATCGATTTGAAAAGTGGCGTTCTCCACCTCGGTAAAGACCCGAGTTAAGGCTCTGGAAGACTCCCAGGGATCAGGCGGTTGGTAGGTAATAGCAATGACAGTAATGACAAGCACAGTAAAGACAAACACAGAGAAACACACATTACTTATAAGCTTTATCAAGTTCTGACCAATTGGATCTGTAGTAGGATTAGGTTCCTTCATCTTCTCCCCCCAAAACCCTAATTTCCCAAAATCCAATCTATACAACAAGAATAAAAACAACAAGTTCAATATAATTATCGATAAAACTAATCATACGATGAGTAATAGATTCAAAGTGAAAATGATGACAATTGTAAGGAAATTTAATGTGCTTACCGGTGGTTTTGAAAGGGATCTGTGGATTGTTAAAGTGTGAGGTGAATATGTGATGAATAGATCTGAAATGGAGGGGTGTAGTTGTGGATCTAGTGGAAGTGAATCTTGTGTAAGAAGGGTGAGGTAACGGAGACAGAGATGTTGCACCGACTGCAAACTGGGTTTAGTTGATGACACACAAGTATACGCAAAACGAATATGTGATTTTACTAGTTTGCCCTTTATTCAGGGGCTGTTTGGCTAAGCTTTTTTTTTTTTTTTTTTTTTTTTTTGGACTTATTTACTTATTTGTTTATTTGAAAAGCAAATAAGTCATAATGGAATGACTTATTTACTTATTCCTCTCACATAGTAAGCTAACCCAAACACCTTTTAACTTTTCAAAAAGTAAATAAGTCACTAAAATAAGCTTAGCCAAACAGCCCCTCAGGGTGGGTGTTTGGGATTACTTATAAAACAATTTATTAACAACAACTAGCGGTAAGACCCGTGTGCAAACACGAGTCGTTTCTTAGAAAATCATGCATAACACATATTGACAGAGAGTAAAAAAATAATTAGTGCAGACTTACAAAATTGATATAAATTAATAATCAATAGTTTTATTCAACAGCAATTCCATTATGTTGATAGCAAACCACTGTTGTCTATTAACTGTTAAAAACTTTTGTTGCTTTCCAACAGACTTTACTAAGAACTGTCATCCATTATCTCCAACAGAGCTTCCCAGATGGATAAATAGTAACTATCAGATGTTAGTCAACCCATGTTAAAAAGGTCAGTCAACAGAAATTACAAAGGTTAATAAACAGATGTTAAGAGAATAATGTTATTAACAACATGTGTTCTCAGGATAGGCTTAATGCAGAGAAAATATCAGATGCTTTCAAAAAGTTGTGTTGCTTTCCAACAAACATTTCCTAACAACAGTTCCTCCATTATACCCAACAAACGTTACCAGGTTGACAGATGTTTAGTATCATCATAGATTTTGTAAAACTTCTTTGTAAACCACATTAGTAGTGGTTGTACAGACTCGTTTCTCTTTATCACAAATCAAAAATTTCAACCCCTTCCTACTTACTCTAGATACAGCAACATAAAGATGTCCATGACTAAACACTGGACGTGGAAGATATAAACCAACACGCTCCAATGATTGTCCTTGACTTTTATTTATTGTCATAGCAAAACACAGTGAAAGTGGAAATTGTTTTCGAGAAATCTTCACTGGTATTCTTTTATCAGAAGGTGTCATCTTCAGTCTTGAAATCAAAGTATGATGACCTATATTAGTCCCTGTGAAAATTTTTGCTTCAATCACAACTTTTCCGAGCTTCGTGACTTGTAAACGTGTACCATTACATAATCCATTTGCCTGATCAATGTTTCTGAGTAACATCACTGGAGCACCAAGTTTCAGTACTAATTTATGGTTAGGTAAACCAGATAAACGAAGATTGTTTAACACATCAGGAGGAAACAATGCCACATTAAGCTCTGATTCTTCCTCCGATTGGCATAAACTATCTGAACTAAAATAAACCTTTTCTTCACCAGGCAGACTCTCTAACAACTCTTTATTTATTGAATCCACTACTTCAATAGTTGGAGCAAGAATCGCTCTTTGTTGGAAATACGTTAAATCCCACAAAAACTTATTCATGTCCGGATATATAAATGAAATGAGAGAAGAAATAGGATTGACTTGGTCATGAATAAGTAAATCATCTGGTATTTCAATATCAATCTCACCATCATTTTCTTCACCAAGCAGACCATCACCAAGCTTTAAAATCCATTCTCCAAATTCCTTTATTTCTTTCAAATCTGCTTCCTGACAACCAACTCTTAATCTCATATTCTCAGTTAGCTTTAGTACTTGACAGTGCCGCCATATATAAGAAGAATTCAAAGAAGCATTGACTATCATTGTTCTGGTACCTTTAAGGATGACCGGAAGAATTTGTCTAAAATCACCACCAAATAGAATTACCATTCCCCCAAATGGCTTGGATTGCATGTTCGGTTGACTGGAACGTGATATGTCTCTCATTGTTCTATCAAGAGCCTCGAAACAATGCTTGTGAGTCATAGGTGCTTCATCCCAAATAATCAATGTTGTTCTTTTAATTAAATCACCTAACTTAGTATTAGGCTCTATCAAACATATTGAATTCTCATTAATGTTGATTGGAATTATAAACCTTGAATGAGCAGTTCTACCATCATCCAACAAAAGTGAAGCAATTCCACTGGATGCAACAGTCAATACAACTTCACCTTTTGATCGTAATGCAGCTGAGAATGTCTTCCAAAGAAACGTCTTTCCAGTTCCACCATAACCATATACAAAAAACACACCTCCATCACCTTTTTCAATCGCTTCCATAACAATTTTATATATCCTTTCCTGTTCGGCAGTTAAACACTTTACATAACCATCATGTTCCCTTTGAAGAGCTAGTCTATCATACGATAATTCTTTCATTATCAATCGATTGTTCGACGATGAAACATAATTGTCCGGAACACTTGGCATATCATCAAAATTTCTCACTGTACTTCCATTGGTAAGTAGCAACTTTTCAATTTCAGGTAGACAGATATTTTCAAGTTCTTCTTGTTGAAGATCCAAATCTAAAACAAATGTTGAAGAAAGTATTAGTGTTTTTCCCAATAACAGAGCTATTGCATAATTTTAATGTAGTTGTAGATAACTTTAATAAAATAATCACATTACCTGCAATACCAGTTATCTTTCGTTGCTTGATACAGAATGTCTTCACATAACAGGGTCTTCGTTTCCGACCAAAAAACACCAGGACGAGATATCGAATTTGACAGCAACAACATTACAAAAAAAGTCCTCAAGAAATCTCTGGTTGACCATGTGCTAGCTTCTTTGACAGCATTAACATATTCTTTATCATCATCCAACAGTCCCCATGCAAAACATGCATCTTTAAATGTTTGAAAAACCTGTCCATCAACTGTTTTTATATCTTCAAAACAGGTTGGTCCCTTAATATGATTCAGTAAAATCCTTAGGTAATAACAATTACCAAGTGATGGTGGGACATAATGTATCATTCCAATTGATCCATACGGATGCTTTCTTCGATTCCATTTGTGATTTTTAGCATTCCATACATAATATCCCGGAAACTGAACATACCTCAATGTCCTAGCAAATTCATCGACTTTATTACAATTCATCCACTCTGTGAACATTGTCATTTTCACAGTTGGATCAGTAACAATATCACACAAATTATCATGATCGTTATACACAATACTCTGACCATCCTCACAATGAAAAGGTAATACTTCAACAGCTGGTTTTCTATAATGTATATCATACATGAATATTCTCCAAGCAGCTTCACAAGCAGAAATATTTCTACAATCAAGGTATGCTTTTATCTCATCTACAGCTACATTCTGTTCCGTATCATTCTTGGTGCTATTGGCTTGAAAAACAGAAGCAGTGACTCTATCAGGCCCCTTATTAATATATTTAAACAAATATTTGATAGAACCTGACTGGTTGCACCATTCAACGTTAACGTGGCACTGATACTTTCTGAGCAGGAGAGCATTGTAAGGAACTACAAATCTATTATCAAGTGTCACACCATTCTTTACTACTGTATTACTTGTTTGACGACGACGATAGACAATATATCCTTCAGAATCAACACAAGTCTCATCTACATATTTTTTGGGAAACTTTTTAGAACATTTTTGCTGAACCATACATGGACAAAATGGGTTGTCTGTACCACATGGTCCATGAATCATAAATTGCTTGACAAGCTCATATAATTCAGGATCTCTTTCTTTATCTGGTATCTCAGCACTAATAACACGATCAATATCAGATGCAGTTGGAAATTTGCTTTCAGCACCCAAGAACAAACATATGTGAGCATGTGGGAGTCCACGCTTCTGAAATTCCACTGTTACATAACTGAAATTTTTCAACAGTGAGATGTTAGATAAATATAATTAGATGTTCAAAGTAAAAAATATAACTAAAGGGTACCTGCTTGTATATCACCAAAGAATTTATCTTTCTTGAAATCTTTTATAAGATGATCCAATTTACACTTGAATAATCTAGAGATAATATCCGGTCAGTCTTCAGCATTAAGAGCTTTATCGTGCAAACACCTGTAAATCTCAGGCCATTTTGGATTACAAGTCACCGTTATGAATAAATCGGGATATCCAACAGACTTGCAAATTGCCATAGCATCCAAGTACTTTTGCATCATATATCTAGGACCACTAGTAAATGATGAAGGTAAAAGTATAGGTTTACCACAACTTGAGGCATTATTCTCTCCACTTTCAACAGTAGCATTCAAGTTCTTAAGACTTTGCATTCTAAGTTTAGGTTGTTGTGTCCTTATATAATTCAACCCTGCAGATTCTATCATCGTGTATCCATCAACCAAAAACTGCTGAAATAGTTTTTCACATTAAGTAACAATGAAAACTGATTCTGTCTATCTTGAATTTTGTAACAAAAGAATTCTCTAATTGTAAGATTCTAAGTACATCATTATCAATCGCAATCCCTCTATGTTTAATACCAACTTTATAACCATCTTCTGCATATGGGAAAATAAGTGGATATTGCAAAGCAAGGTAAGAGGGATGAAGCTCACTAATTCTTTGAAGACCACCATACTTCTTTCTAACAACAATGTCCCGTTTATCAAATGCTCCATCAAAATCACCAATTATTAACGCAATAATTTCTGATGTTGTTGGCAAATTGTGAACTCTTCCATCCTGTTGGATCTGAGTTTGTTTCTGATTGTATTTTCGTTTGAAATTAAGATGGAAATGAAAGAGTTGTACAGCGGAATTAAGATGAAAACAAACTTTGCATACAATCAAACGAGAGTAATACTTTAATTAAACATCTTTACACAATGAATCGAAAGATTGAATTTGTTTCAACAACGATTACAATGATTGATGAATGAATGCAAACTCCCCCTCAGCCAGAGCTCAGTAGTTTGTTCGTGCAAAGAAGACAATGTTATGAAAGAGCTAATAGAACAGTACAAAGTACTGAACTATTTATAGGCACTTGCAAACCACTGAGCATCTTTGCTGACGTCACCATGAAAGTGACATCTAACCTCCTAACAAACTCTAACCTCTGATCTATACAAACACTGATGTACTAAACTACTGCTATTACATTTCATTACATAAAAGACACTTAAACAGCTGCTGCATCCTTCCACTGCTGTGAACCCAGCAGTGCTTGTCCGGATCAGCAGTACTTGATTCAAGGCAGTAGATTGAATCAGCAGAGCTTTGTTCTTTCATCAGGTCTTTACTTGAGCAGCAGTTGTAGGTCAGCACTTTGAAAGATCAGCAGATAGGAGGTCAGCAGATATGAAATCACTTTCAAGGGGAGAGATTTGTATATAAACATCTGCTTATTCTGGATCCACTGCGCTGATCCAGTTTTGGCTTTAATTATCTGTTCCTCTGATAGGGTTCAATCCCAACAATCTCCCCCTGGAACAGATAATGCCAAAACTCTTCATTATTGTGGAAATCTTTATTGCCTCATCAACAGTTCCCTTATCTGACCTTTAAATTGTAATTCAAAGTCTAGGGCATCTGTGTCTTCATCATCCCTGCTAAGTGGAAGATCAAGGAGATCCTGCAAATCTTCAAGACTCAGGCCAAGAGCTTGTTCCCTTGATATTTTCTCCACTTCTCCACCAGACCTGAGCAAAGTCAATACGCAGGTCTGTTTGTCAGTTTCCCACTTTTGTATTTTTGAGCCTGGAGGGTTTCTTGGGAGATGTTTATTTGCAGAAGTATTTGGTGAGGCTGGCCTATTCATGACTGGCTGAGCAGTACTTGCAGATTGTTCCAATTCAAGATCTTCCTTTATCATTAGTTCAAGGCCTGCTTTTACAATAGCATTTCCAGCTTTGAGATCTTGAATGGTTTCAGCACTTGACTGGTTTTTGCTCCTTCTTTTATAGATGGCAGCACCAGTTGGAGCAGTGGCTCTCCTGATATGCAGCTTTGTTGGTCTTTTTGAAACCTCTGCTACAGGATAGTCAGGCTTTTGAGGAACTATGGGATCTTTCTTTCTTAGTTGTTCCAACTTTTTATAAGTAGCCCTGACCACATCTTCTTTCCATCTAGCAATTTATCTTTTGTTCCCATAATCAGCAGCAACCAGTTCCTCTTTCATCCTCTTCAGCTCTTCTTGTTTATCCGGTACATTCTTTCTGAATTTTGCCCAGTCAGGAGGAGTGTGAGTGACTTTCCTTTTTATCATGTCTTGAATTCTTGCTGTTTCATTTTCAAGTTCAGGAACAGTCCACTCTTTGTACATGTATCTCTCTCATTTGTACTTTTTGTGAGCCATGATGCTTTCAATGTAGTCTTTCTTCAGAGTTTCAGCTGCTCTTTCAGAAATTTGTTGACTGACATTTTTTGCAAATTGCTCTAGGGATCTGACTTGTGTGAGCAGATATTGACTTTTCTGTGTAATTTCTTTATCAGATTTCCCTTGTGTGTTTTTCTTTGAGATATCCTCTGCTTGCTTGGCCTTGATTTCCAAATATTCATCAACATTTTTAGGCCAGGGATATCCCCTTATTGATGGCAAACTCCTTTTGACAGGGTCATCCTCATAGTAAAAAGATTTTATTTCATCTCTGACAGCTGCTAGTTCAAGAGGAAATTGAACGCCTGCAGGAGGTAAGGGCTTGTACATTTGAACTGAAGAGAGAGGAACAGGTTTTGGAATTGTGACAAGTGCTAAAGATTTTGAAGATGTTTGTGGTGGTGAAGTGTCATCATCTTTGAGAATTAGTCTTCTCCTTTTTGTAGGAGGGACTGATGATGTTTTGGATGTAGTGGATGTATTGGCAGTGGATTGTGATTGACTAACAGCTGTTGAAACAACTGGTGTTTCAACCACTGTTGTCATTACAACAGATGTTATAACATCTGCTGTCTTCTGCTGTTTGTCAGCAGGTGATGTTTTTGGTGGTGATGATGGTAAAGCAGTGGATGTTGTGTGTGTTGATGAAACAACTGTTTGGCAAGCAGTAGCTTTTGTAACTCCTGTTGCATCAGCTGTTTTGTATGGTGGTTTTTGAGCAGACTTTGAATGTCTGGTTGGAATGGATTTGGGTTGCCTTACTTTTCTAGTAGGCTTCTTCTTTTCCTCAACAGGATTTTCATGATCCTTTGACCCAGAAGTACCCTGATCTGGATGATCCACCCTGGCTTTCCTTTTGGCCTCTCTATCCTTTTTGACACTTGCAACTGCATCTGCCAGTGCATTGGTGGTCACATCAACTTTCTTGCTACCATCTGGCATAGGGATAATTTTGGTCATGTTTTCTTTCTCTGGTTCAATGTACAAACCATTATCTATACCCTTCTTTTTCCACTCCTTAATTTTCTCCCCCTTTTTGGCATTATCGTCAGGGAGTTGATCAATGAATAGGACAGTTGGTGGAGCAGTGCCAGTGGTGTGTAGGATCTGAGTTTTTAAAGCCTTGAGATCAGCCTGGGTGTTTTTGAATCTAGACTCCATGGTATTTCTCAGCATTTGTTCATGTTTTTCATGTTGCTGATCTGCTAGTTGTGCTTGTTGTTGGAGAAAAGATTGAAACAAATTCCAGAGCTCATTTATAGCAGGTGCTGGTGGTAAAGCAGGTGCTTGAGATGGAACAGCAGTGGATTGTACCTTTTGTAATTGTAACACCTGTTGCAGCATATCTTTAAGTTCTGCAACAGAGTTATCAAGTTTGTCAATACGATCCGTCAATTTCTGGTACTTTAAACCATCACCCAATTTAATAGGATCATCTGATTTCCCACTAGCAGTGGTTTTATCAGTAGTTGATGTAGGGAGTGTACTCCAAACATTAACCACTGATGCCCCTTTTTCTTGGTACTGGGGTCTTCTTCCTTCAACACTTGACAACCGTTTGATGTTGCCAGTAGGATAAATAAATCCACTGGTGGTTGGCAGAGGTGCTATGTAAGGAATTGCCTCCAAGGAAGTCTTATTGATGTAACCACTGTCCAACTGTAAACCTCTAGGTTCAACAGTTGTAGTGGCTGCTTCACTTGGATTACCACCAAGAGTTACTTGTAACTCATGGGGTGTAACCTCCTCAGGTTGTGTTGGTGGGTTAGCAAAGATTGATACATCAGACCCAGTGAGTTGTTGAGGTATATTCTCATTAACAGGTGATTGAGAAGGACTGGTTAATGCCTGGTTCAAATCAATTGCATCCAACAGTGGTTTTATTGGTGAGGGAATTGTGGATGTGATGATAGGTGTAGAAAGAGGATGTGTCCCGGGCAGTGGATTGTGGATGATGGAATCAAGTGATTCCAGAGCATCATGATGTGGAGACCCTATTTGTACAACCTGTTCTTTTTGTGAAGAAGCAGGAGGAGTTTTGGTTATGGGTTGAGATATTTGTACCAACTGCTGTGAGGAAGAAGCAGCAGTGGTTTCCTGTGACTTTTGTGTTGTCACAGGCATTTGCTCTGGTATCTCATCCTCCAGAGTTGCCTTTTTGATTGGTTTGGGGGGTTTTTGAGTTTTTCTTTTTGTTTGCTTTTTGGTGATTGTAGGTGTGGGTTTCAAAACAGTTGGTCTGCTGCTTTGATCACCTTGAGCAGTGGGCTCAGCAGCAGATACCTGAGGAGCAGTTGTAACTGCTAAAATCTGCTCAGGCACCTCTGCTTGTGTTTTGCAAGGTGCTAACATTCTTGAAAAAGTTTCAGTTGTTAAACTGTTTATTTGAGTAGAATCACCTTGGTTTATTGTAGCTAAATCATCCTTACTGAATTTCTTTGCAAAATAGTAACTTAAAAACCTTGGAAATAGTAAGAATGATTTTGTTTCAACATTATTAACCAAATCTTTAAAAATTTCCCGAGAATAGTTAAAATTTTCTCCTTGAAGAATTGCATATCCCAGATTTTGAATCTTTAAAGGGATTTCATTGAAAGAAGTGGGTTTGTTTGAAACACATAGTAGGAGGGTATGCAATAAAAATCTGGTTGCAGAAGGAAAATAACCTTTTTGTAAGGTAAGTTTCTTCATCATTGTGGCTTCATACCCTCTCTCAATGAAGTCAGTTTGTAACTCGTTTTTAGTGAAAGAAATTTTACCTTCCTGATCACCGAGTTGAAAGACCTCTGAAATGGATTGTGGCGTGATTTGGACAGCTTTACCCTTTATAGAAGAGTTTATGGTGGTTGCAGTGTCTCCTTGTTTTTCAAGGGTTGCATTCTTCCAGAACTCTCTTTGGGTTGCCAAGTAGATTGGTGCATCGGCGGTGAACAAAGTTTTGTACTTTGATTTTGCCATGATGTCAAGGATGGAATCGAAAACTTTGGTGGTTCCTGGTTTTGTGAGAAGACCCAGGAGATTGTGATTTGGTTTATGTGGGATTTCAGTGGTGATTGCCTTTTGAGAGGCTGTTTTCGATGATGATTTGGATGAGGGTTTTGAAGATGACTTCGATTTTGTCATTTTGAAGATGAATGATCGAAGAAATTTGTGAGAGAGGAGGAGAAAAACTGCTTTGAGAAGAGAATTTTTAAGAATTCAATTCGGCAGTAAAACCCTGTTTTGGTGGTGAGTGGGGGATTTTATAGGGAAGAAAGTGAATGCTGACGTGGCAGCCGTTACAAAAGCTCTGACCAATATGTACTGCCCACGTGACAACCCCTGGTGAAAGTGAAGGACAGTACCTTTATGAAAGTGACTGATGAAGGCAGTGGTAGTAGAGCAGTGGATGATTTTCACTATCAGTGGATAGTATATCAGTGGATAAGACACTGCTTTTGAACAACAGAGTTTATCAAAGGAATGAGAGAACAGGGGTTGCCTTTCAGCAGTGGACAGGCTTTTGAAGTAAAGCAGACTTTTGAACAATCAGTGGTTAATGGCAGACTTTTAAGGATTTAAATGAAAATTTCATTTTTAGCTATTTTTAAGGATGGATTTTTGATTTTCTGAAAACATTTTGTTGCTTTTTATTCATAGAAAAACAAGATGTTGCTTGTTATTCCATGTTCAGCATCCCAATCCTAGAGACCAAGCTTTCAAAAGTAGCTGTATCAAGTGCTTTTGTGAGCACATCTGCCAGCTGGTCTTTAGTTGGGACATGAAGCAGAGAAATCAAACCTTTTTCATAGCAATCCCTCACAAAGTGATGTCTGATGTCGATGTGTTTGGTGGTTGAATGGGAAACTGGATTTTTGATGATATTTTCTGCTGCCTGACTGTCCAACATTAGTGGTGTCTTTAAGGCAGTGATACCAAAATCCAGTAACTGATTTTGAAGCCACAGGAGTTGGGCTGTACAGCTTGCAGCAGCAATGTATTCAGCTTCAGCAGTGGATGTTGAAACAACTGCTTGCTTTTTGCTTTGCCAGGAAACTAAGCAATCACCTAGAAACTGGCACCCTCCTGATGTGGACTTCCTTGTAGTGTTGCATCCAACAAAGTCACTGTCTGAGAAACCTGAAAGCTTGATGTTCCCATTAGCTGGATACCAGATACCAAGTGTGGGAGCACCTTTTATGTATCTGAAGATCCTTTTTACAGCAATGAGATTAGATTTTCTGGGAGCTGATTGACTTCTTGCACAGACACATGTTGCAAACATGATGTCTGGTCTAGATGCAGTTAGGTACAATAAAGACCCAATCATGCTTCTATAAAGTGTTTGGTCAATCAGCTCATCCTTTTCATCAGACATGACCAGCTTATTTGTTGCCATGGGTGTGCTGTATGGTTTACAATCATTCATATCAAATTTGGTTAAAAGTTCTTTAGCATATTTTCTTTGATGAATGAAAGTTCCATTTTGCATTTGCTGTACTTGGAGACCAAGAAAGCATTGCAGCTCACCCATTGCACTCATTTCAAACTCAGCTGTCATGAGTTCTCTAAACTCTTCACACATTGAGTTACATGTGCTTCCAAAAATAATGTCATCCACATAAATCTGGACAATCATTAAATCCTTCCCTCTCCATTTTAAAAACAGTGTTTTATCAATGGTACCTCTTTTGAAACCATTTGAGAGTAGGAAGTTGGAAAGAGTTTCATACCAGGCCCTTGGTGCTTGTTTCAAGCCATACAAGGCTTTGTTTAGCCTGTAGACATGATCTGGATAAAATGGATCCTCAAAACCTGGAGGTTGACAAACATACACCTCTTCTTGAATTGTACCATAGAGGAAAGCACTTTTGATATCCATTTGAAACACCTTCATATTGTGGTTGACAGCAAAGGCCAGGAACAGTCTAATTGATTCTAATCTTGCAACAGGGGCAAATGTTTCATCATAATCAATCCCCTCTTCCTGTCTGTAACCTTGAACCACAAGCCTGGCTTTATTCTTGACAACAATACCCCTTTCATCAGTTTTGTTCTTAAAGACCCACTTTGTGCCAATGGGACTAACCTCTTCTGGCAGTGGTACAAGCTCCCATACTTGTTATCTTTTAAACTGTTGGAGCTCCTCTTGCATGGCTTCTACCCAGCTGTTGTCTTTCAGTGCCTCTTGGTACTTAACTGGCTGATGGAGTGATAGAAAACCAGCAAAAAGACAAATGTTTTTGGTTTGGCTTCTTGTGAGCACCCCTTCATTTATGTTGCCAATGATTTGATCAGGTGGATGAGATCTCAAGAAGATTAAATCTCCTTGGTATGGTATGATGGCATTAGTTGGTGAAGGCTGCAAATGTGTATCATCTGAGCTAACCACTGCTGGGGACTTTGATGATCCAGCAGTGGCTTCAAAAGGTGGTGGAATAGGAGGTAATGAAGTGGACAACTGCTGACTTTTATCCACTGTTTGAGGACTTTTGTCAGCAGTGTTTGAGGATGTGGAAACAGTGGTTGATGGGCTACTTTGGTCAACAACTGTTGAGGTAGCAGTGGTTGAGCTTTGACAACTGTTTTGAACAGCTGATGCTTTTCCCTTTGTGGCAGACCTTTGAGGGATGATGATTTCATACCCATAGTCAGGTGTTGTATCCTCTGATGGACCTGCACTGTTAGTCTTGACAGCAGTATTTTCAAAAGTAAATTTTTCAAGATCAAACAGATCAGCAGGATTTGCTGGGATTTTCATTGATGAAAGTTCATTGAACTTCACATTCAAAGTCTCCTCCACTGCCTTGGTCCGTGTATTTAACACTTTGTAGGCCTTGGCAGTGGTTGAGTATCCCAGATGATAACCACAATCAATTTTGGCTGCAAATTTTGAAATGGAATCTTTTAAGTTCAAAATAAAGCATGGGCAGCCAAACACTTTGAAATATGAGATCAGTGGTTTAATTTTGTACAGAATTTCATAGGCAGTCTTTTTGTGCCTGGGGTTTATTAAAACTCTGTTCTGAACATAGCCAGCAGTGTTTACTGCCTCTGCCCAGAAAGTTAATGGCAAACCTGAATCTGCAAGCATGGTTCTGGCAGCCTCAATCAGAGTTCTGTTCTTCCTTTCTACTACCCCATTTTGCTCTGGTGTTCTAGGGATGCTGTACTGCCTTACAATCCCTTTCTTCACACAGAAGGCATCCAACTCCCTATTTTTGAATTCTGTGCCATTGTCACTCCTAAAGCTTTTCACTGGAAGGTCAAATTGCTTTTCAACCTGTGTTACAAAGTCTTGCAAAATGCCTGCAGTTTCATCTTTTGAGTGCAAAAAGAAAGTCCATGTGAACCTAGAAAAGTCATCAACAATAACCAAACAATATCTTTTCTTTTTGAGGCTCATGACTTGAACTGGGCCAAACAAATCCATGTGTAGCATTTGCAAACACTGGGTTGTTTTGGACTCTTCAATGGACTTGTAAGAACTTTTATGCTGTTTTCCTTTTAAACAGGAAATGCAATGTTCAGGACATGAAAACAATTTTTGTGGTAGGCCTCTCACCAAACCATTTTTTGAAATTTCTGTGATTGTCTTAAGATTTGTGTGCCCCAGCCTTCTGTGCCAAAGTTCTGTCTCTTTGTTAGAGGCAGCTGAGAACAGACAGGCATCAGCTCTGGGACACTCTTTTGACATGTCAACAACATAAACATTGCCAATTCTTTGAGCAACAAGTTTAGTGTGACCAGTTTTGATTATTGCTTCAATCTTTTTGACCATTTCTGGTCCAACAATCCTACAATAGTCTTTTGTGAAGAATGACCCAAGTCCCTTGTCACTCATTTGGGACACACTCAGAAGGTTGAATTTTAGATTGTCTATTAGATTGACATTTTCAAATTTTACTTTTCCAGACTCCACTGTACCAGACCCCAGAACTTTTCCTTTACTATTATTCCCAAAGGATATATCACCCCCTCCATGGATTTTAAAGTCTTTGAGGAGGGCTCTACATTCTGTCATGTGCCTGGAGCCTACACTATCTACATACCAAAGACTATCAAAGCATGCAGAAGCTCCCTGCACATGAAGTAAAGGATTAGTTCATTAAGGTCTCCAAAGCCAACAAGGCTTTGGATGGGGTCTCAACAGTGTCTGGGATGGATGCAGAATGATGGGCAGTGGTTAGGTCAGGGGTTTGGACTGTTTTAGGACAGTGTTTCTCTAACCACTGTTGTGGGTCCTGACCTATCATCTGCTGGTAACCAAAAGGATGCCTATTCACTTTAGGTTTAGAGGGCCTTTTGTAGGCCTCATAAACGTGTGGAATCCTTTGGTAAGACTGTTTTTCCTTGCCTTTTCTGAACTGATTGGCAGGGGGTGCATCTGTAACCTGAACATCTCTTTTGACAGATGTTTGGTTCAGCTGTTTTGTGACAGCTGTTTGAACTGGCACAAACAGTGGTTGTTTTTTGGTGAATTTGACAGATGTTGATGATGATGGTGGACTCAAGGATGTTTTAGCCATGTACTCATTCTTTTTCACATCGAAGTTTTTGAGATACACGCAAGCTTGAGTTTTGTGGTTTGTTTTACCACAAACAATGCAGCTTTCAGCTGGGACAATGACACTTGTTCTGTTTAAATCATAAGCTTTTAAGTGGAAACAATCTTTTGTTAGATGATTCCTTTTCTCACAGAATTCACAAAACAAGTTATCAATTTTTTCTTTCTTCTTTCTCTTTTCAGACTCCTTTGCAGCAGAGGTTTTAACCACTGCTGGGATGTCCTTGAGAGGTATAACTTTAGCTTTTGGAGCCTTAACACCATCAGTTGATGTAAAGTCCATTGGCTTGAAATTTTCAAGAATATCACACTCATCAGACCATTTTGGTTTAAACTGATGATCTTCAAGCTCCTTGAAAGTGGAGGATCCCATTGGTCTGGTAAGTGTGATTTTGTTACCAAGTTTGTCAGTGATTTTCACTTCTTGGCCATTCTTGTTTGTGGGGATGAGCTCAGTAGCTTCATCAGTGGTTTGGACAGATTTTTCAAAAGCAATATGTTCATCATCATATTTTCTATAACCAACCCCAAATTTCACATTGCTTTCAATCTGTTTAGCAAGCATCACCTCATATCCTCTGCAGGATTCCACCCATCTTTCACAAGTAATCTGGGTGGATTCCAACTCCTTTTTGCAAACTTGGTATTTTTCTACCATAGTTTGAAGTTGGGTTTTGGTGATGCTTTGCTCTTCTTTTAGACAGCTGATTTCTTTTTCCTTTTCAGTCAATTTGTTTTTAAGTTCTTTTAAAGACTTTTCAAATTTAACCTCATCAGTCAAGATTTTATCCCGAAGGTTTTCATTCACCTCTTTGATGTTAGCAAAAGCAATTATGCAATTGTCATAACACAGTTTTTCAAGAACTTGGGGAGATACCTTGGCAGCTGCCATCATAGCACAATCACATTGATGATCTTCTTCAACATCAGCTTTCACCTTTTTTTCACCAGCCTTTTCTTCTTTCTCTTCTTCTTTGTCCTCTTGGGACCATGGGTCTGTCAGTGGTTCAATCAGGGTACCTGAACTTTCTCCAATCAGTAGTTCACCAGCCACAGAAGTAACCACTGCTTCAGTCACCGCATCCACTGTTTCAATACTCAGCTGTTCCCCTTCAGTTTCAACCCCCTCCTGTATTGACTCTAATGCCATTAAACAAAATTCATTATGAGAAGAATCATTAGTAGCATAGAGTGCAAAATTTTCATCACTAAGATCTTCAGGCATACTGCTCCAGTCAACAAACCCTTGAGTGAAAAAGCTTTGTTGATCTGGTTGTACTGCTGCTGGAGCAGTGGTTTGAGGTGCAACAGGTTGCACTTGTACCTGTGGAGCAGGGGTTTGAACATATTGAATCTGTGGAACAGTAGTTTGGACATAGTGCACTGGCACAGGGGCAACAGCATAGTGAGCAGTGTTCACTTGAGCTGCTGGGGCATACTGGGCATAGTGCACAGTGCTTTGGTTTTGAGGTCTAGGATTTGAGCTAGGATGAGTAATTATGGGACCAGTAGTTTGACTCCTACATTCCCTAGCGAAATGTCCCAGCCTATTACACTTGTAGCACTTGATTTTCGATTTATCCAACCCAACCCTTAGATTCCCATGCAAACCTGGGAATTTTCGCCCTGTTCTTTTGTAGAACTTGCTAGTTCTAACACTTAGCAAAGCCAGTTGGTGCAAGATGTCCATTTCCTCTAAGTCAGTGGGATCAAAATGTTGCAAATCATTTAGTTCAAAGCTTAAATTGTCTGACATCTGGTTTTCGTTTGCAGCGAATGCATAACTAGCAGAGTGAGGATCAGGGTTGTTAAAATTTGCACCAGCAGTTATGTCAATGAAGTGATCATAACCCTGATCCTTACCACTGCTCCCAGATTCTTCTTGACCCAGAAGAGCAGTATTACCGAAAGTATAATCATCAGTAACTTTTCCTGACTCTTGTAACCTCATTTTCTGGTTCAACTCCGTTTCATAGGTCAGGAGTCGACCGTGGAGTTGGGTCAAGGTCAGATCCTTGAACTCAGGTGAGTTTCGGGTGACAAAAGCTATTGTGTCCCATTTTTCTGGCAGTGACCTGAGGAACCTACTATTTTGAGTTGAGTTTGTAAAAGTAGTGTTAACAAGCTTCAGTTCACTGATGAGACAACTGAAACGCTCAAATTGTTGCGTTAGTGATTCACCTTTAACGTAGCAAAATGTTTCATACTGTTGGTTCAGGATTTCCCTATTGTTTTCTATGACTTCCTCGGTTCCCCCAAACTGTTCCTTAAGTGCATCCCATAACTCTTTGGCACTGTTACAGTGTAACAGTCCAGCATATATCTCATTGGGCAGCGCTGATGCTATGATGCTAAACGCTTTAGCATCTAGTTCGATCTTTTGAAAGTCGGTTTCGGTATAATTTTCAACTGGTTTTGGAACGAACTTTTTAGCATCTTCAGCGCTTGGCACTGAAGGAACATGGGGACCAAAGGTGACAGACCTCCAACAACCTGTGCTTTGTTGAGCGAGGATGTGACCCATCCTCCTCTGCCAAATGTTGTACTCATTTCTCTTTAGCATAGGTGGTTTAAAAAGCGAGCCGATGTTGTTTTTATCATCCTGAGATTGTGACGTCATTCTTGTTGTTTTACAGACACTGAGAAATCAACTTTAATGGTGATTAATCCTTGCTCTGTTTTTCAACGGACGAACAAACGATCAGTATCAACTATTATGAGCCGAACTATTTATGTCAAAATGATTGTTAAATCAAATTTGACTGTCCAAGCTCTGATACCAATTGTTGGATCTGAGTTTGTTTCTGATTGTATTTTCGTTTGAAATTAAGATGGAAATGAAAGAGTTGTGCAGCGGAATTAAGATGAAAACAAACTTTGCATACAATCAAACGAGAGTAATACTTTAATCAAACATCTTTACACAATGAATCGAAAGATTGAATTTGTTTCAACAACGATTACAATGATTGATGAATGAATGCAAACTCCCCCTCAGCCAGAGCTCAGTAGTTTGTTCGTGCAAAGAAGACAATGTTGTGAAAGAGCTAATAGAACAGTACAAAGTACTGAACTATTTATAGGCACTTGCAAACCACTGAGCATCTTTGCTGACGTCACCATGAAAGTGACATCTAACCTCCTAACAAACTCTAACCTCTGATCTATACAAACACTGATGTACTAAACTACTGCTATTACATTTCATTACATAAAAGACACTTAAACAGCTGCTGCATCCTTCCACTGCTGTGAACCCAGCAGTGCTTGTCCGGATCAGCAGTACTTGATTCAAGGCAGTAGATTGAATCAGCAGAGCTTTGTTCTTTCATCAGGTCTTTACTTGAGCAGCAGTTGTAGGTCAGCACTTTGAAAGATCAGCAGATAGGAGGACAGCAGATATGAAATCACTTTCAAGGGGAGAGATTTGTATATAAACATCTGCTTATTCTGGATCCACTGCGCTGATCCAGTTTTGGCTTTAATTATCTGTTCCTCTGATAGGGTTCAATCCCAACACATCCTTATCTCTTGTTCCAATAAGCTTCAAGCTTACATCTTGAAACTCATTTTCTTGAAAACAATCTCTTATCATTCTGAAGGACTAGACAAGAGGATTGCAAGAATCCAACATATCTTTAAGACCCTTGATGGTTGTACTATCAAGCTGATTGTTTCTTGTAGTTTTGAACTCTATCTGAGAACTGCCAGAAATATAAAGAAATTACCTTACTGCTTTTTGACGATTTACCACTTCGTTTTGTGAATCATATATGTAAAGCTGTGAGAATTTGGGTTCTTCTCCATCGTCCAGAAGTAGACTACCCATTCGATGATAATTCTGACCTTGTAGTCTAAATACATAAGGACCTTTACCTCTCTGATAACTTTTGTCAACTTTCCCAACAAGAGATGTGAAGGAAAACATCATGTTATATGCTCGAATATTATCCATGAAATTGCGAGACTGTGAGGTATGACTTTTATATAAATGACGTAGTAATGGAGGAGGTGTAAGCGGTGGTGGTAGCTCAACATCTCCATTTGAACAATAAAGAGAATAAGATGTTTTCTTACGTTTTTGATTTCCCCTAAGCATTTCATCTTCCCATAACATTGCATCACATTTAGAACACACAAAGATGGCATCTCCATGATCAATATAATCTACAGACTTAGCAAATTTATAAGTCAACATAAGTTATCTACATATTGAAAACTTAACAGGAATTTACATTCGTATCTTATACCTTTAGAAATTCCACGAATCTTCTTAACCACAGAATCTGCTAACATCTCTTCACTCATTGGTAATTCATTTTTAGATATTCCACCTATCTTGAAGCTTGTAATAACACATATATAACAATTCATAAAAACTAAGATTAAACAAATATTTTGTTTCCAAAAATTTAAAACATACAATTTGTAATATCTGATAATGGAGTCTTCTCAACAAAATAGGATGTTTGCTTAGTACTTCCAAAAGGAGTGTGATGTACATTCCTTGATGAGATTTTTCTTGATGAATCTTATAAGACAAAAGTATATAAAATAAATGAACAAAACTACAATTTATAATTAAATTAGAAAAAAATGACACATCTGTAGTAAGTTTACCTTTTTCTTTTGTAGATGAGTGACACACATTACTACTAATATCTGGGGTAGCATAAGCAGGAAGGTGATACACATTCCTTCTTTCGATATTGGTGGTTGAAGCTTGTAAAATAGAACATATGTAAGGATTCCAAAAACATAACATATACATACATATTTCTTTTAAATTTTGTTTGCAAAACTATAACACATACCACTTGAAGTATTTGAAAATGGAATCCTTTCAACAGAATCAGTTGTTGATGCAGGATGACAACCTCTGTTGTTTCTCTTTTGTTGAAGAACATACTTCCTTTTTTCTCTTTCTTCAGCATACCTTTGACGTTCACTTGCTTGAAGGTCAACTTCATACTTACTTGAAATTGTGTTATCTGTATCCATAATTTAAAATACTTGAATGAAGAAGATTGTTGACCACTCGAGAAAAGAACTTTGAAAGTATTGTGAAAATTATTTAAAATTACCAAAAAATATCTACAATAAGTATACCTTTTACTTCTGTAGATGAATGAAACAAATTACTACTAATATTTGGAGTGGCATAACTAGGAAGATGATACACATTCATTCTTTCAATATTGGTGGTTGAAACTTGTAAAATAGAATGTAAGAATTCCAAAAACATAAAATATATATACATATTTCTTTTAAATTTTGTTTGCAAAACTATAACACATACCACTTGAAGTATCTAAAAATGGAATCCTTTCAACGGAATCAGATGTTGATGTAGGATGACAACCTGTGTTGTTTCTCTTTTGTTGAAGAACATACTTCCTTTTTTCTGTTTCTTCAGCACAGCTTTGACGTTGACTTGCTTGAAGGAGCACTTCATATTTACTTGAAATTGTGTTATATGTATCCATAATTTAAAATACTTGAATGAAGAAGATTGTTGACCACACAAGAAAAGAACTTTGAACGTATTGTGAAATTACCAAAAAATATCTGCAGTAAGTATACCTTTTACTTCTGTAGATGGGTGAAACAAATTACTAATAATATTTGGAGTAGCATAAGCAGGAAAATGATACACATTCCTTCTTTCAACATTGGTTGTTGAAACTTGTAAAATACGAAACATGTGTAAGGATTCCCAAAACATAACATATAAATATGTATTTCTTGTAAAATTTTGTTTGCAAACCTATAAGACATACCACTTGGAGTGTTTAATAATGGAATCCTTTTAAAAGAATCGGATGTTGATGTATGATGCAAACCACTGTTGTTTCGCTTTTGTTGTAGAACACACTTCCTTTTTTTCCTTGCTTTAGCACAAACTTCACTTTGACTTGGTTGAAAGAACAGTTCATACTTATTTGAAATTCTATTATCTGAATCCATAATTTCAAATATATGAAAGAAGAACAGTGTTAAGCACTCAAGAAAAAGACTTTCAAAGTATTTTGAAAATGGTTTGAATTATTTGAAAATGACAGCTGTATTATTAAGGGGTAAAATGTAACTTCCTTATCTCAATGGTGGTAAATTGTAATTTATTATTCCAATGGCGGTTTACCTTTTTACATAGAGGTAGATAGAAACATACTTTACCTTTTTAACGACTCTCCAAATCCCCTTTACAAAATTGTTTGTCTGATCTCATAAAAAGTGCTTCAAGTTTTAATCACCGATGTCCATTTCAATATTGAATCACTCCACTTGAATACTTCTTACTTTTGACATCATCAACAACTTCGATCAAGGTATAATAATATTTATTAAAATTTGTATATACATTAGTTTCATATGCACATGATTAACAACTGTTATGAAGACTGTTCTTAATGTATTGCATGTTTTAGATGATATATCAATTTAATTTTACAACTGTTATGAAGACTGTTCTCAATGTATTGACAGTGGTACTCGATTCTACAGTTTTTAGAGGAATCTTTATTTATTGATATACTCTAGATAAATCGATAAATATTAAATGCGTTATCTGAATGACATAGATATGTTAAACATTGTTGGTTCATATTTGTTATCACAGTCTTTATAAATAATGAAGTATCTGATAAAATACATTGTCTCATTTTTTTTTTTTTTAACTAGAAACATCATATCTTGGAAGATGTCTTTTTATAAATATTTGGACTCTCTTAATTCCAAAATCTTGGTAAGATTATTACATTAAAACCATTTTCTACAGTTTTATTGTTAACAATTAGTTCACATATAACACTTGCCAATACTTAAATACTTGAACTCAACAGATAATACCACAAAACTTTGCAAACAATCATTTACTCAAAAAAGTTGCTGGTAATGTTGGAGTTATAGAGTATGTAAACGGTATGAGATGGGATTACCGATTCTCAAAACACAATGGAAGCTTTGCTCTAAAAGAAGGATGGTCCTCAGTTGTCTCTGACCTTTCATTGAAAGAAGGATGTCTGTTGGTATTTAAAAAAAACTGCACCATATACATATCTGCTGACACCTTTTGAAAAAGTTCATCATTATCCAACAAAAGTCCCAATGATTTCTATGTTCACATCAATATCATTTGAGAGGAACTTTGGATGTATGGATTCATTCTCCCATAGTTTTACTGATGTTTGTAAGGACGTGTTGGTAAGTTTTGGTATTTTAATCCAATACTTAAATGTTACTATAGTAATTAGTGATATAGTTGTTAATTTTACTGTACCTTTGTTGATTTCATAATTTTATATCTTTTTGTTCAGCTAATACCCAAGGAGTTAGTTAACGTAAGTATTGTATCTGGTAAACTTAAAGAGACATTTAAGATCTATGTGAATCAGTGGGACTCTTTTGATGTAGTACTTCAACGTGATCCTCTTCGGAATTGTTACTTTATAACCGATGGATGGGAAAAGGTTGTACACTACATGGGTATGCAAACAGGAATTGTACTTGTTTTAAGATACGTAGCGGATTACATCTTTCTGCTTACTGCCTTTGATTTGAATGGGTGTGAGATTGTTGCACCCAAATCTAATGACGGTCCGATGGACGATACTTCCTCACCCAATTTAGAAGTTGCTCCAATTACCGAGGATCTGGATCACCAGTCGGATGTTGAAGAAACCAATGACACAGATTCTGATAGTGATTATGTTGTATCGAATGAATCATCCGATGATATCGACGACGCAGATTTTGATGCCGCTGTCTCAGATTATGAAGCTGATCCTGATGTATACCCCTTACAATTCGTATGGTACTGTAGCGAACACTTTGTAAGTTTATTCTGTTAATATATTATTCCTCATTTTTTGGATGTTAAATGTTTGTTACAATTAAGCTATTTTTTTGTTACTTTCCTTAAATACATTATTTATTTCTTAATAATTATTGGTATTTTTATTTATTTTTAAGCGTCTGAATGTGAAAGTAGCGTCTTTATCAAGGATTCATAGAACATTGAAGATGACAGTTGAAAATCTAAATGGAGTTGACACTGTAATTGACTTTCGACGAGAGAAGCATGGCAAGGGATTTAGATACGCGACTTGTCAATTCACCAAGAAGTTCATGAAGCCCAATGGTATCTACAGAAATATGAGATGCAAATTTGTCTACTCTGAAGAAAAAGCCAAGCTGATCTTAAAGAAAGTCTATAGATTGTTGTGGTTGTTGGTATTATCTCATTTGAGATCAATTATGGAATGCTGATGTATCAAACTTCTATATTTTGAAAACTTACGACTTACGAATATTTAAATTATAATCATCTATGCTTATCAAACTTAAACCTTTGTTGTACATTCTCCATATATTTTAATTGGCTCTTCATGATACATTACAACTTGAATTATACTCTGTAAATTTATGGGCAGTCATCGATACTTAAAAGGCTTCAACAAATTTATGGGTAGTCATCGACACTTAAAAGGCTTCAACAAATTTATGGGTGATCATTGTCATAACTTCACTTGAATTAACCTCTGACTACAAAGAAATTTATGCACTCAACCTCTATTTAGATAAAGTCTGACAAACCAAAAGCTCTGTGAAACAGAAAATCTGTTCAAGAAAAGTCTGTTGTTCCAAACAACCTCTGCTGATAAACACAATGACTGTTATAGCAAATAACCTCTGCTGATAAACACAACCTCTGCTGCTGAATATGAATACAAAAGCATCATAAAGCTAACATCTGCTGTTACTTAACAGATGATACAATCTTTAAACATATGAAACATCCGTTGTTGAAACAAAGGTCTGCCAAACATAACATCTGCTGATCATTCCACAGTATAGATTGCTAACATCTGATGTGCCTTAACAGATGATGCAGTTCAACAGACGATTTCAAACATCTGTTTACATACGCATCATGATGAACATCTGCTGATAAACACCGAGACGGTTCAACCAAAGGTCTGCCAAAGAGAACCTCTGCTATGGACTAACAGATGACGCAGTTCAACAGAGAATGTTTAACAGCAGTGCTTTAACAAACCATGATCAACAGATCATAAGGCCTGTTGAAGTGAACACTGTTCAACAGATTCTAACAGTTTTCCTACTAACCAATTCATTAAAGCAGTACTCAGTCACTAAAAATAAAATTCAAAGTGTAGCAATTACATAACATACCATTAATCGAATCAACATGCCATTAATCGAATCAACATGGGGAGCAGTCAATCATGGAAGCAACATAATTTTCATCATAGACACTGAAGTATCATAAAACTGTGAATGAATATACCCAATCCGAAATTGTTACCCATTTTCATAAATCTAACAACCATCATCGAAGCTGTAACAAAATCTAAACACTGATACACTAAACACTGTTACATAAGAAAAACTGATACATAAATACTAATGTTGAATCCACCGTAGATGCTGAACCACTGCTGTTACTGACCAGTGGTTTTCCTTTGGTTGATCAGGCCTTAGGTACATAAGTGCTTGTCTTTCACTGGGCTTTGTCTTCAACAGTTGATAGGTCTCATCAGTCTTTAAGTCCATCAGTCTTTATAAGGAGTAGTGGTTAGTTATAACAGTCCTTAGCATGATCAGCTGTTATAACCACTCCATAACCCTTTGAGAGGAAGCAAGTGTCTGTCTATTAAATTGAGAGGAATCCTTGCATTACATCCCTGTTGAAAAACAGAATCAATAAATTTAGGGAAAATGGGTTTGAAAGACGATAACCCAACAGTGGAGGATCTCATTCTACAGCTCCGATAAATTCAATGATATTCTCAAATAATGGTTCCTAGATGTTTGAAGACCGACAAATGTCCACTATGCTCCCTCTTTGGATATTTATCGGTCTTCAAACATCTAGGAAGCATTATTTGAGAATACCCTTGAATTTATCGAAGCTGTAGAACCCCATCCTCAACCGTTGGGTTATCGTCTTCCAACCCCATTTTCCCTAAATTTATCAATTCTGTTTTTCAGACCTCCCAAAGCCACCTATCCGCCTCCAAAGAGATCGAGACAGCTTGAAGCATGACCTGGACTTGCTGTCATTCCACCAGTTCAGTATTTAATCCTAATATACCAACTCAATACAAATAACAAATATTTGGTGTGCTACAACTGTAAATAACTCAGGAAACAGATTTGAAACCAAAAATATGGATTATAGAGATCTATGAATGAAACATGGGTGAATAAACCAACAAAATAGATTGTGAAAAACAAAAACTACAAACATACATTACCTCTATTTTTAAACACAAACAGACATTACCTCTTCATCAATAAAGTTGAGATCCATTTTATAACCTTGATTACATTTCGAAGTTCGGCCAATGAACTCAAGACTTCCACACCAAATAACAAATCCAGCAAGATCTACCTGAAGAACATTTAGCATACAAACCTTCAGTTTGTGATAAAAAGAAAAAAATCAAAAAATATCTATTTTTAAACTAACGTTGGTCTGCATAATATTCAAATCGATGTTAAACATGATGAATAAACAGCCATCACCAGCTTTTCTTATGTCATTGGGATTTCTCCTTTTACAAACATATCAAAATCAATTTACTCGTAATCACATGGTACACCAATGCAAGCATCTGAATAAAACAATAACAAATCAAAGACAAAATCAAAAGCTACAAACATATCAAACAAATTTCATAGAATCATGATTTATTTTAAACACATATACATCTATTTTTAAACACAAACAGACATTACCTCTTCATCAATAAAGTTGAGATCCATTTTATAACCTTGATTACATTTCGAAGTTCGGCCAACGAACTCAAGACTTCCACACCAAATAACAAATCCAGCAAGATCTACCTGAAGAACATTTAGCATACAAACCTTCAGTTTGTGATAAAAAGAAAAAAATCAAAAAATATCTATTTTTAAACTAACGTTGGTCTGCATAATATTCAAATCGATGTTAAACATGATGAATAAACAGCCATCACCAGCTTTTCTTATGTCATTGGGATTTCTCCTTTTACAAACATATCAAAATCAATCTACTCGTAATCACATGGTACACCAATGCAAGCATCTGAATAAAACAATAACAAATCAAAGACAAAATCAAAAGCTACAAACATATCAAACAAATTTCATAGAATCATGATTTATTTTAAACACATATACATCTATTTTTAAACACAAACAGACATTACCTCTTCATCAATAAAATTGAGATCCATTTTATAACCTTGATTACATTTCGAAGTTCGGCCAACGAACTCAAGACTTCCACACCAAATAACAAATCCAGCAAGATCTACCTAAAGAACATTTAGCATACAAACCTTCAGTTTGTGATAAAAAGAAAAAAATCAAAAAATATCTATTTTTAAACTACCGTTGGTCTGCATAATATTCAAATCGATGTTAATCATGATGAATAAACAACCATCACCAGCTTTTCTTATATCCTTGGGATTTCTCCTTTTACAAACATATCAAAATCAATCTACTCGTAATCACATGGTACATCAATGCAAGCATCTGAATAAAACAATAACAAATCAAAAACAATATCAAAAACTACAAACATATCAAACAAATTTCATAGAATCATGATTTATTTTAAACACATATACATCTATTTTTAAACACAAACAGACATTATCTCTTCATCAATAAAGTTGAGATCCATTTTATAACCTTGATTACATTTCGAAGTTCGGCCAACGAACTCAAGACTTCCACAACAAATAACAAATCCAGCAAGATCTACCTGAAGAACATTTAGCATACAAACCTTCAGTTTGTGATAAAAAGAAAAAAACAAATTGAGAGAGAGAGTACATAGAGAGATTGAAATGGGTTTTTGAAATTATGATCGGGTTTGTATTTGGGTTTGAATTTATATTTGAGAGAGAGAAGAATTGAAGCTCTGATGACATTAAATGCAAATTACATATCCGTATAAGTTTTAAATTTCAAATTACCCTCCCATTTATAAGAAACATCAGTGGTTAGAATTTTGAATGAACATCAGTGGTTTCATAATAATTGGATGTGGGCCAGACCTTTGAAATTTGAAAGTCGGGCAGTTGTTTGATAGCAGATCTTTGAATTATGATGTCACTATACTCCCTCTATGGCTGCCACCTCATCGTTGATGGCATAAGAAAAGCCTTGTTAGACAGCATCTCCTGCTGACAACTCAACTTTTCTTATGTTATTGGGATTTCTCCTTTAATAGAAAATATAGATAAGTGATTTTACTATAGTTTGATCTTTGTTTTGGATTGCTAAAAAATAACTTATTGATTTAAAACTTTTTTTTTGGAATAAGAGTATGTTTGAGTAATGGGTTAATTTTTTTTAAGGCTTTGAAAAAAAGAAATGGAAAAGTTAGGAGAAAGTAACTTTTGATTTGAAAAAAAAAATAAGGAAGTTAATAAGTTATTTTTCACTAGTAGGGTGCCCGCGTGATGCGGCGGAGGGCGACACTTAGCATTGCGGCACTCGTTTCTGCTAGTTTTCTTATTCGTATAATATTTATGATAACATTATTATGGTGGATATATGTCATAAGTGTTACACATATGTAAAGTTTTATTTTTTTTTATAAAAATTACTAATCAAAAGACAAAAAAATATTGTTTTTTTATAAAAACTAATAATCAAAAGACAAAAAATAAAAGATAAGTTGTTATAATTGTAAAGTATGTTTATTTTATTGGTTAAATTATAAAGTATAATTTTATTCTTTAAAGTTCATAAATTTTTTTAAATATCCACATAGTACTCATCCAATAAACTTTAAGTTTAAAATTTTTGTTTTTATAAAAATAAAAAATAGTATTTGACTCGTAAGTACGTTTTAGACCTTTAACTTAAAATGTTAAATTTCATTTTTTACAGATATAAAAAAATTTATATTTTTATAAAATTTCAAGAACTGTTTTTACAAAAAAAAAAAAAAAAGGATGTTAAGAGTTTATATCTTTAATAACTTTATATCATACTAAGTTCAGATTTTTAGTTCCTAACTAATCTTATCTATATAAGTCTACTTTTAACTTATAATCTCTAAAAATATGCAACACAATCTACTATGTATCTAATCAAGTTGGTAAAGAATTCTTTTGAAACTAACTAATATTATCTATAACACTATAGTTGAACTTAGACTATGGGGTTTGGGGCGGGGGTTGGGGCGTGGGTTGGGTATAAACGCCCAAGTCACCACCCCGGGTGGGCTTGAGTTTTGGCGTGGCCCCTTTGGCGTGGGATTCAGCCCGGGCGTTGGGCGGGGCTACCCACATGACATGGAGGAACCTCATTGGCCAAGAGCACTAGCCATGGCGGAGCCTCATTATGATGTGGCTTGGCCACTGTGACACCTGTGCTTGCGTAATCATTATCCGAACTCTAAACAGTTCAATTATCAATGAAACAATGTATTTTGATCCCTATACTTGTTTAGTTATATTTGACAATTTCTCATTTCAATTCTTGTTTGATTTCGAGCTTTAAATCGCTTTCTAGAAAGTTATACGCGAACTGATGCGTAAACGTAATCAGTTTAATGCAACAAACACTCTGGAATAGCAATATAGACTTAACACACCCTAAATAACCTTTACAAAACTTAGAAATAAGTTTTGGAGGGTTAGGTGTGCCGAAATCAAGTTTATTCGATCGCAGGGACTATTTGCGTCAAACTGCGAAAGTCTACTGATTCGTATAGTAATGTACCTTCCGGAATATGATCATAAGTTAAACATACCATAAATATCCTTTACATAGCTTAGAAATAGGCTTTGAGGGGTTCGGTATGCGAAAATAAACTTATTTGATCAAACAGGGACTAAAAGCGTCAAAAAGTGCATAAGTTTGCATTTACGCGCATATCTTATGTTCTGAACATATCCGGACATCCAAAAATTTTTGTAATCATTAAAATATTTTATTTTAGTGGTTGGCATGCTAAAATTCCATTCGTCGTGTAATTTGGATCGTTTTTCGCGTCCGTTCGTGTTTCGTCGTAATTAACCGAATAACGCAACCATACGACCAAACGAACCGACATCCGAGATGTTTTCAAGCGTATTTTAAGTTCTCTATACTTTAACTTCATTTTAGAGCCTTGAAAATGGGTTAACGGGGTTTAAATGCGTCGAAAATGGCTTAAACATGCTGCAGGGACCATTTTTGCAAATTTTTAAAAGTTTCTGTATCTGGGAGGTGGTGGCATCGCACCACAGCAAAAGGGTGGTGTTGTGGCGGCACGCGAGCCCCCTTTCTTGGCAGAAACTCCATTTTCAGCAACTAGCTTGAATTTCAGGGTCTTTTATGCAACTTTTTCAATACAATGAACTTGTTTTTGAGGTCCCATAGTATTCAAAACCATGTGCAACACTTGTATGGCTAGGATCAAAGCTCTAAACACATGGAATGATCTCCTTGATCCAAACTTACTATAAATAGAAGTGGGTTTTTCATTCATTCCTCACACATTTGTTCTCAATTTTGCTCTAAGTTGAAGCTCTCCCTTGTGAAGCTTCATACCTGAGTATTTTGAGTTCAAATCTTCAAATCTTGGACCTTTTGTAAGCTTCTTTCATGCTTTTTATGTATTTCAAGCATGAAAGTCAAGCAGTGTTTAACTTTCTACTTTGATGAGTCAATGGTCAACACAAAGTTCGTTTGAACTTTGCAACGTGATCGTAATCACGATGGTTATAGTCCCTTGTGACTATACCTACTGATTACCACGTTGATTAGGCGTAGTGACGAGTCATAGTTTCGGTCAAAATACGTGTTTATGCGTATTTTGCAACGAAGCTATTTTCAGGTATCAAAACACTTTGTTTTGATATCAAACTTGTTTTCTAACTTAGTTGAACATGTTTTAACATGTTTAACTCATCACTTTTAGTTTAGTGCTTATATAGGGTCGTAAGGTAAGCGGTCTAAACAACCGCTTAGACTTTCGAACCCGACCCGTTTGGACGATCATTAGGATCCGGCCAAACACATTATATGACCATAGTTGTATAGGGAATAACCTTCCGATGTTATACCTTATGGTCACTTAGTTTAATTAGTTATATGATAGGTAGTTTATATGCCTTAGGTAAATGACCAAAATGCCCTTTTTGCGCATAAATTCATTTTAAGCATATGTAACCTAAATTTTGACATCTAAACTGATTAGGCAATATTATTAGACATGTTAAGGCATATAATACTTGTCATAGGACTAGTTAGGCGGTCCGAACGCGCTTTGCGCGAACGACCCGTTAAAGTAGCGTAAGCTACCTAAACGAGTCATAACGGGTCATAAGCACTTAGGATAGTTTCCGATTTAGTATGTAGGCTTTGTTAAACCATATCATATGAGTTCCAATACCCGTTTGGTTTATGAAACCTCATCCTATCCGATCTTCCGATTTAGGTCGGTTTATTAACATAGTTACCTATATTAGGTGTCGATTAATTCCGTGTTCCTTCAAGCATTGTTTGATTGTTATTTCAAGACTTTTAAGCTATCTTAAGTGAGTACATAGACCCCTCTTTTACCGCTTTCAAATATTTTGGGGTGAAACACATGTGCCTACTTATTACTTTCATGCTTTCATGCGTTCCATGACATATACATGCTATGTTCATTTAGTACACATATAGTACATGATTTCCTTATGATTTGCTATGTATGTTTACTTGGCATGCTAGCACATTGATTTTCATAAACATTTTTGTTGCATATGTTCACTCAGCATATGGACACATTGATTTCATAAACACTTTTGTTGCATATGCTCACTCAGCATATGGACACATTGATTTACATTACATTTCTGCTTCGTATGTTTATTTAGCATACTTAGTACATTGTTTTCATATAACATGCTTACATTTGGTTTGTTTAACGAAACTAATACGTTCATTAACACCGATCATGCCGCTCGGTAGTATGTAGTGGTACCATAGGGAATTGACAACCCCCATTCCTAGAATCCTAGGTTTGTTTGGACGTAAGGAATGACAGAATCCGATATACATAATCAATAAGCCTTTAACTTGTTAAGGGTTTGTTTTCAGTCGCAAGGCTTGAATGTAGACGATAAACATTACCACATAAATGTTCTTATCAGTAAAGCATTTATTTTACAAAACATAACTTTTGACTTAAATTATGATTTATTCAAATATATTGTTTTGTGCATTTTACCTATGGTTTTAGTTGACACTTTTCGCTTACCATACATAACATTTGATTATACATTGCATGATTTACACTTGACATTAGACATTGTTTAACATAAACACTTTGACATTGGTTTAAACAAGTTATTTTGGTGGTTTGTTTGGGTAAGTGATTTAAGTAACGAGGCGTGTGTAATATGATAAAAGCATGGTGGATATGCCGCTGGTACTTCCTATATATAAGTGCTTTTATGATATTACATATCGTAGCGTTATTTAAACCATTTCAATTTAGACATGATACATTTTATACAAATAACATATCTTCACAAGACACTGCTTTTACAAACGACATATTTTATACAAATTCATTTTTACTTGGTTATTTAATAAACCATGCATTAAGCTTTTATATAATCTGATTTACTTATCGATTTTCGTATGATTTATAAAAGAAAACATTTTACAAGATTCATGACTAACTTTTGTTAAACATTTTCTTTCAACTCACAAGTCATGAATCATGCATAAACAAAACCTATGTATCTCACAGACATTTTTATGCTGACGTACCTATTTTCACATGTGTTTCAGGTGCTGTTGTTAGATGATCATGATGCAAACATAGGATTGGACAAGGGCCTTAGTAACTTAAAACCATGAAAGACAGTCTAATTCACGTTATGCTTCTGTAAATTCCTAGACAACGTAAACATTTAATTCAATAAAACAAAACTTTAATTACCATGTGTTATGAAACAATGATTCTGTTACTCCACTCCCCGACATTTCCGCCGCGATTTGTTGTTTTACGCGGTCGGGGTGTGACAGAAGAGTTGGTATCAGAGCCCATGGTTATAGGGAATTAAGTTATTAGTAATGCTTTAACCTGGGCTATAATCTTCCTAGGACCCTAACACAAGATTCTTGTGTTTAGATCTTAAAACAATACCGTCACCTATCTTTAGGCGACAACCACAACAAGAACACAAATTACGAATCTGTTTTGAAAACCAATCATCTATTCTAGGATGATTTGTTATAAGGTTTTGAACCTTCAAAGTTTTCAAAATCTCGTCAAAGTTCGGGAATGTTTGAACTGTGGACTTTTTGGTCATACTGCAAGAATCTGTCGTTCAGCCACTATGCTAAACCAAGCTATTCAGAACCCTGTCCAACTTCAAGCAGATCAAGCACAAGCTCGTTTTCCGCCTGGTACTTGCTACAACTGTGGCGAGATGAGTCATTTCAGGAAGAAATGCCCAAAGCTTGCCAATGCAAATCAAGCCCATGAATGAGCATTTGGCTGACTGGGAGATGATGCTGCTTTGAAATAATTTAAATCTTATGCTTTTGTTTCTTTTGTTTTCCTTGAACCCTGAAATAATTTGGTTGGTTTATAAATAAATCGTTGTTCATAATTCTGATGTACAAATATGGTTACATATGTGTATGACATACCCCTACTATACCTATACCAAGGAACTGTGTTCTTTGCAAGACAAACTACTCTTGTAGTTCTCCCATTCATATGATCACTCACGATCTCCACGAAAATCCTAAGTACTCGTTTCCTTCTAAGAAACAAAGTACAAGGTACCAGTTACAATTCTGGATGACTACTTAAAGTACCACTTTAAATCCTTGATTGGACAACTAAGGGTATTTTCCATAAGTCCTTCAATAACCTCATATGTCTATGTACATATCATTATATTCTGGGTTTCATAACAACATACGTAGTATATGTTTTCAAAACATCCTTCATGATTTCAAAAACACTTCATACAATTTGAAAACATTTTAACATAGTACATTTACTTAATATACCAAGTGTATGATTTCAAAAGTATTATCCATGTTTTCGAAAACCTTATACATAGTTTCAAAATCCATCTCACATAGTTTTAAAAAATTTCATAAACATATTTACTTAGTACACCTACTATATGATTTCAAAAGTATTACGTAAGGTTTCAAAAACATTAAACCCATTTTCAAAGAACCCCATGCATAATTTTCAAGAACACTCTGCTCGTATGTTGACTTAACATACGTAATACACGATCTCCAAATTCTGCTTCATACGTCGCCTTGCCATATCTAGCACCTTAACCTCATGAACACTTTACCTCATATACTGACTTAAGCACGTCTAGTACAAGGTCTCCAAACATCTCTCGCTACACAAATTCCAAAATCCTTATAGGATCTTCCTATCTTCATAATTTGATCCTTGTGGATGATTTAGGCACAAAATCAAAATCCTTAATTGATTTTTTTGCATACTTTAATATGTATATTACGATTCAATAAGGACAAAGCCGAATTCCTATTAAGATCTTCCTATCTTCATAGTTAGATTCTTGAAGATATTTAAAGTGCCAATTGAAGTTCATGGATTGGATTCCTGGTGTACTTTAAATACCCGCGTACAAACCAATAACAAGTTGATAAACAAAATTTATAACAAATTGAAGACCAAGTTGAACAATTATGTGATTACGTGTTTATGTTTATGTGTTTTTATGTGATCCGAATATTCGTTATCCAAATCCTCGTAGCATCTTCCATATCTTCATATGAGGGATTCATAGTAGGATATCCAAAGGTACTACCTTAAATCCTTAATGGGCTTCTACGTAATAGTTAAGACCCTTGGATTATAAAGTACTATTCCATAATTCCAAAGAGACCCCATGGGTGGTGTAGTTAAAAAGATTGATTCGTTAACCTGGTTAATGATATCACTCAGCATATGGACACATTGATTTACATTACATTTCTGCTTCATATGTTTATTTAGCATACTTAATACATTGTTTTCATATAACATGCTTACATTTGGTATCACATTTGGTTTGTTTAACGAAACTAATACATTCATTAAGACCGATCATGCCGCTCGGTAGTATGTAGTGGTACCATAGGGAATTGACAACCCCCATTCCTGGAATCCTAGGTTTGTTTGGACGTAAGGAATGACAGAATCTGATATACATAATTAATAAGCCTTTAACTTGTTATGGGTTTGTTTTCAGTCGCAAGGCTTGAATGTAGACGATAAACATTACCACATAAATGTTCTTATCAGTAAAGCATTTATTTTACAAACATAACTTTTGACTTAAATTATGATTTATTCAAACATATAGTTTTGTGCATTTTACCTATGGTTTTAGTTGACACTTTTCGCTTACTATACATAACATTTGATTATACATTACATGATTTACACTTGACATTAGACATTGTTTAACATAAACACTTTGACATTGGTTTAAACAAGTTATTTTGGTGGTTTGTTTGGGTAAGTGATTTAAGTAACGAGGCGTGTGTAATATGATAAAAGCATGGTAGATACGCCGCTGGTACTTCCTATATATAAGTGCTTTTATGATATTACATATCGTAGCGTTATTTAAACCATTTCAATTTAGACATGATACATTTTATACAAATAACATATCTTCACAAGACACTGCTTTTACAAACGACATATTTTATACAAATTCATTTTTACTTGGTTATTTAATAAACCATGCATTAATCTTTTATATCAACTAATTTACTTATCGATTTTCGTATGATTTATAAAAGAAAACATTTTACAAGATTCATGACTAACTTTTGTTAAGCATTTTCTTTCAACTTACAAGTCATGAATCATGCATAAACAAAACCGATGTATCTCACATGCATTTTTATGCTGACGTACCTATTTTCACATGTGTTTCAGGTGCTGTTGTTAGATGATCATGATGCAAACATAGGATTGGACAAGGGCCTTAGTAACTTAAGACCATGAAAGACAGTCTAATTCATGTTATGCTTCTGTAAATTCCTAGACAATGTAAACATTTAATTCAATAAAACAAAACTTCAATTACCATGTGTTATGAAACAATGATTCTGTTACTCCACTCCCCGACATTTCCGCCGCGATTTGTTGTTTTACGCGGTCGGGGTGTGACAGCCACGCCCCACCATACCCCTTTGAAATTGGCTTTTGGTCTTGGGTGCCCCATACTCCACGTGTCGCACCAATCCCCCAACCCACGCCCCACCATACCCCATGGTCTTATAATTCCTAACAATTTGCAACCCAAGTAGTATTTATCTAGTAAAGATTGTAAATTTCTGAAGTATTTTATTTATCTTACTTGTTACAAAAAAATGTTTATAAAAGAATGATTTTTTTATAAAAACAAAATGTTTTGTTTATAAATAAAGTAAAAAAACTGTTTTAGACATGTGAAGTTTCGTTTTTTAATAAAAAATAATAATCAAATGACAAAAAATAAAAGATAAGTTGTTATAGTTGTAAAGTAAGTTTATTTTTGTTTTTATAAAAGAAATAAAAAATAGTAGTTGACTCGTAAGTACGTTTTACCCTTTTAACTTTAATTGTTAAATTTCATTTTTATATATATAAAAAATTTATATTTTTATAAAATTTAAAAAAAATTATAAAAAATAGGATGTTAAGAGTTTATATCTTTATTAACTTTATATCATAATAAGTTCTGTTTTTTTAGTTTAGCTTTAAAGTTTATTACTTTATTATTTTTTAATTAAGAAATACAAATTATTAGATTAATATCCAAGAATAACTGCAATATTTTATAATTTCTGCTTGACTATATCTAACTGCAATATCTATTTATTGCAACTTTAAGATATTAACTTATATAAGTTCAGTTGACTTTTAAATTTAGGATACTAACGTTATTTTAAACTTTATTAATATGGTCAATAACTGCATTATATTAACACCAAAAATAAAGTTCAAATATAAAATAAAATTTATTCATACGTCTAGATCAAATATAACAACTAAAAATGATAAAAAAAACATAAAAACACTTGATAGTTTTCATATTAGACTGCATGAAATCTGTTCCGCTTCTCAATTGACACTCGAGGTATTTTTAATCGGGTTTTCTGGTATGTGCTTGAATCGGCAGTATCTTCTAATTCCTCTTCTTTGTCATTATCCTCAGTTCATCTAAATTAATAACCTCACTCCATTTCATTCAGAGAGTCTCTTGGATCTCTTCCTTTGAGTCTCAAACTTCTAGTCCTTAAAAGGGACAAAAATTGAATACAAAAGTTAAAAAAAGATTAAATAAACCTTAAAATTACCTCTTCACTAAATTCACGTTGAAGATTAGACTTGTATGGACTAAACATTGCACCATAAGAAATAATATCAACACTTTTATTACCATCATCATGCAATAAAACACGCATATAATAACATAACGAACATGTTAATATGAAAGATATACGCAAAAATAATACTTAAAAACCTGCAAAATCAATACCTTAGAAGCTTGTTTGACAACGGGGTTGTTTAAATTGGCATGTTCATCATGCAACTGAATCTGAAAAATCAAATAAGTTAACATTCACATAAAAGTAAATAAAAGAAAACAATTATTCACTACTGCGATATAACAAAACTGACCTTAGAATTTTCAATCTCGCATGCTTGGTTTTTCGCAACAATTGAATTCAGAACTGGATCCATTTTTTAACTTTGTTTATCAATAGATATAGGGGTGTCCTGCTATGTATTTATAGTAGTAACTATAGAAGTGCATTAGGGTTTAATTTTAAATTTATCACCCCTTTATTTAGGAAGTTTGTTGTGGTTAGTTTTAAGTTTTTATAAGATATATCTAAGTATAGATATTAGGCAGTTTTAATAAAATAAAATGTGACACATAATATCTTCATTTTATGTCACGGTACTTTTAATTCTTTTTGTTTTTGTTTGCATAGATGGAGCCCATCTTTGTAGATTATGCGCATTAGATCACAAGTATTAATTACTTGTACATTAAAGCATTATCGACTTCTACCTTTTAATCCGTGCGTCGATATTGAACAAGACAACTACCGAAACGTCGACAAAAATGTGTAGGTCGTCATGCTATATTTGGATTTTTTTAAACAGTATAGTTTATATGATATGTCAAGAATACGTAAAAAAATTATAAGTTTGTTGTGGAGAGGTAAATTGTAACTACCTATCTATAATTTTGTTAAAACCTTGGGGATTTAAGTGTAATAAGTTTAGCGGCTAAAAAATAAATAGTGTTTAAAAGACTAAACTACCCTCGTTTCAGGGGTCTTTCTATAAATAAAGGGGGAGAAAAGTTTTTATTTTTTTGGTATCTTAAAATACCGCTCTCTCATGCATTATAATATAGTATAGATAAGCAATCTCAAACACCCCCTTAGTAGAAATTTACAACTCAGACCCTATGTTTTTTTTTTTTTTTTTTGACAATTTATAATTCATGGAGTTAAGTGTACGAATTGTCCCCATAGTATGCAAATATTGCATGTTTGGTTCTTAGTTTTTTAAAATTATAAAGACGGTGCCTGATGATTGATTTTTGTAACATATGCGGTCCCTGGTTCGTGTCTTGAATGAGGGTTAAGTTTCTCTATTAAATTGGTGTGAGATAACTAGATTGCCCATATAAAAAATAACCAAAAAAAATAAAAATATTAAAATACTAATGGGCCCACTTTCTTCCTAATCATCTTCCCTCATCCATCTCCACTTTATTTTCTTATGCTATCCACCCATCTCACCATATCCATAGCAATAACACCCCAACCCCCACTTCTCCCACCCTTACCAAAATCCCAGACCACCACAATACAGATACCGTTTCAAAACTGAAAACAAATTGATAAATACGATGGGTCACAAATCGACAATCCTTGTGTAAAATCCCACATACGGTAGCTACCCCCATTCGTTGCAACTTCCACAACCCACAATCATTGACAACAACCCCGCAATGTTTTTTTACTGACGTTTTCACCAAACACTTTTTTCCAGCTTTCAGCTTTCAAAGATCTGCAACTTTTAGGACTACTAAGGTAGTGGTGGTGGTTTCAGGTGGTGGTGTTGGTAGTTCAGGAGTTGGTGGTGGTTTCAGGAGAAGGTAGTGTTGGTGGTTTCAGGAGGTGGTGGTGGTTTGAGGAAAAGGAGGTGATGGTCCTTTTATTTCTGTTTTTTTTTTAATATATGGGGGTAGTTTGGTCATTATACATGACTTAACTAGAAATTTTAACAACGTTAACTAATAAGAACCACTAAAGTTATGAATGTCAATGATAGAGATCAAAGATGTTAACTGGGGGCATCTGTGAAATTCTTACATACCACAAGTTATGGGCGAATTGGTGTGGAGGCCTAATCAATGGAGGGCGACAGACCCTAGCTTTGACTCAGCCCACACGTCTTTATTTGGCACTTAAATTAGAGTTTTAATTTAGCCGGCCCTAGTTATCTCTATGTGGGCTTGGGCCTAAGTTGGGGATCAAGTTTCCTAACCCTAGATTAGTCTCTATATATTGATATCATTGTACTTGTAATTCCTTGAGCACCTAAATAATAAAGAAACCCTAGTTGCAGCACAGTAGACGTAGATCAGCTGACCGAACCACTTTAAATCTTCGTGCCGTTTATTGCTTTCGTATGTGTATTCAATCCTAGCGATCCTAGCAACTGGTATCAGAGCTTTGGCTCTTGATCGGGATCACACAAGAACCACCACCTTAAGTTCTTTCATCATCAGCCACCCAGTCAACCGTTGCTAGGGTTCTGTCGCCGCCGTTAGGGTTTCTGCCGCCGTCGCAGAAGGAGTTTTAGGTTCTGTTTTTTCGAAAGCTTTGACAAGCAGTCCTGTATGAGCCGAAATCAGAGATCTGTTTTGCAGAAGAACAATTTGGTTGAATCAAAGAGACCGACTATAGAAACCTAGAACTAGAGTCAACCACGTTTGTCAGTTTTTATCGTTTCAGTTTTGATTATCAAGTTCGTACTCTGTTGCGTATTAAATAGATTGATTTGCTGCTTTTGTCTCTATTTATCCATGACCAGTGTTTCGTTTAGTCACTGCCATGGTTGTAGATGGAAATGTTATAATAGAGAAGTTTGATGGGAATAAGTTTGGTTGGTGGAAGATGCAGATTGAGGCACTACTTTGTCAGAAAGACTTAGATACAGTGCTTGAGAGTGAGAAGCCAAAAGATATGTCACAAGCAGATTGGGTAAAGTTGGATAAGAAAGCCAGAGCAGTGATAACGCTTTCTCTGTGTAAGTTCCAAAAATCCAGATCAAACAACGATATCAAACAATCACCAAGGATGGGCGGAATCCAAACTTGATGATCTTCAAGAAATAATCAAGAACAAGATGAAGATTTGAAGAATTGTTGATTCAAAAGCTTAAACTTGCATATAATTAATTGTCTAATACAAGTTTCTAAAACCAAGGAACCAACCACTAACTCCTAATTTTCATTAACTATATATAGTAAGGGGTTTCCCCCAAAACCCTAGGCCCATATTCCCTAAGCCCACTCCAATACCCCACATTCTAGAAGCCTTGGTCCACTAGCAACAATCCTACTATTCCATAAACCTATAGGGCCTAACAATCTCCCCCCAGGTTTACTGGATTAGTTGCTGAAACCGTTTGGAGGACCACCTTGCAACGGAGCCAGATCATCAAACAAACAATTCTTGATTACGATCTTGAACTTCTTTTCCAGCTTAACTTTCAACAGACATCAGCATATCCGCATCGCTTTGTAGTTGCTCGATCGTCTGATCTTTGCTTGATTTTTGAGCTTGCAAAGATGAGATATGAGCTTCTTTCAGGGCAGCATCTTGTTCTAACACAATCACTCTTCACTACAACTTCGCTACATCAAAAGTCGTATCGTCATCACTGTCTCTTTCTTCAATAAATTTCATTTTGTTGGCTGTAAAGCGCATGGCTGCTTCATCATGCTTAGAGAAATCGGCACCACTGGAACTTCCTACATTGAACCTGATGCCGCTTGAGCTTTCTAGTTGCAAATGAGTTGTTTCAGGCAGATCGACATCGAATTTTAAATCAAAATCGAGATCTTGCATGCTTATTTCTTGTGTAGCAGCAGTGACTTGTGGATCGGTGGGCATAGTAGTTTATGGTTCTTAGCTTGGGTCAGTAGAATGATTATCAGGAGCTGTTTCGGTTCTTCGTTTCTTGTTGGATGCTTGTTCAGCATCATTTGTCGAATTATCTTCACTATGAACTTCTGTTTCAGGAATAGGTACTAAAGGAGGGTTTCCGACACTATTCTTCAAAGACTAGATTAGGGCTTGAAAGTTTTCAGTCGTCATTTACGTTGATTCTCGAACGGGTTCCTCAGCTTTCTTAGAGACAAAAACTTTCGCATCACTGTCGTCATCTGTTTACTCTTCATTCATCTCTAACACTGCAGTTTCTATCTCAGCTTTAGCAGCAGTATTCATGAGTAGCTCGCTATGTTCTTCGGAAACTGTGGCATTCAAAGCTTTGGTTTGAAAAGCATAGGAACCTGCAAGCCTTGTCATTCGAATAAGCGGTCTGGGAAGACAATGAGAGAATCCGAAATGCTTAGGAAAAGAGATTAGTCCAAATATGCGACTCGAATGAGAAATTTTGACAATTTATAGAGTTTTGGATTGGGCCTGAGATCAAACGGCCAAGCCCCAACTCGGAACAATGGGCCGGATCAGGTTCGTTTTATCCGAAAAAGCCGCTGCTGTCGCCGGTGATCTTCTGTTCGTCACCGCCACTCATGCGATTTCTTTCTTTTGTTTTTTCGATGTTAGCGGTGGCTTTTCCCCCTTCTGGTTTACATTTTTTGTGTCTGTCGTTCCACTAGTCTGGGTAGCCTACAAGTTGAAAACACTAGTTCTTGGTATGTCTGAGCATGCCACAATGGTCATATCTAAGCTTTGTTTTATTAATCCAGGATGATGAACTAAGATTGGTGTTTTTCTGATTGGAGCGCCCTTTTGACAGAAAACCTAGACTTTCGGGTTCGTGTGACCTACTGGTGTTTAGTCCAGCAGTCACACCGCTCGGAGGTGTGTTATCTGTGGTTCCTAAAATTCTCTAATGTGCCATTTCTTTTTGAACAGCAGCGTAGGCGCCCTCGGCTGAGGGTAGTGGATCCCACTGAAGTATCTCTCTCGTTATCGGGTCAAACTGTTGATCAAAGGCATTCAAGAATTGAAAAAGTTCTGTTCTGACCGGAGTTTGTTGTTTGTGGCGATGTCAACGGCACATGTCATAGGGTTTGGGTCTCTCTTCTCAGTTTCTCCCCAAACTCGCTACATAACAATCCAAAAATCTTCTAGAAGAGAACCACCCTATTTAGTGTCGTTTGATCTAACATGAAAAACGAAAGTTTGTAATTTGTCTTTCCCGCTGCTATATGTAACGACTAACGCATCCCACAGTGTTTTGGCTGTCGGGAATTCAATTAGGTTACTGGCGAGGGAGGGTTTAATATTCTGTATTAACCACGAGAACACGACTAAGTCGTCTTGTTCCCATTGTTCATATTGGCTATCGGTTGGTTCTGGGGGGTTTGGATCTCCCGTTAAGTGACACAGGAGGTGTTTTGATTTGCCACCGATTACGACTCGAATCATCCAAGACCACAATGCATAGTTTTGGCTATTCAATTTAAGGCTGATTTTCAAGGAGTCGGATAGGCTTTGTTTTTGTGTTTGATTTTGGTTATTGATGCTATTCTTGAGGAGATTGGTGATCTGCAATGCAAGATCATCATTCTTGGATTCATCAAACATGATTTGGTTTGTGGGTAAGCAAGGAATTGAAAGAGGGAAAAAACGGTAGATGATGAGCGGGTTTATCTTACGATCAATCATACCGCTTTGATGCCCTATTGTCGATGGAAAACAGAGACTAAATGTGAATTGTATTGCTTTTGTGAATTGATAATTTACATAGGAAAAAGGGTACAATAAATAGTTGGTTGATCAAACCAAACAAAGAAACAAAATAAATTAATAAAGTTTGCCACCCTTGATTGTAGGACAACGGTCATAAAGGAGCTTGAATGAGAGAACCACTAAAATGGGAAATGATGCCAAGCTGATCCCGAAAATATTTTTATTTTCTAACACTATGATAACAAGTGGACTATCTGCTTATCAAGAGATCTAGTTTATCATGGTAAAAGTAAACACATCAGGGTCAAATATCACTTCATTCGTGATTTGATAAAAAAAAGAAGGAAGTGGACATCAAATTATGTGCAACGAAGGAACAAATAGCGGATGTCCTCACCAAAGCACTAGAGGTTATGGATTTCACTCGACTGAACTGCATATCTACCAATCTAGATTACGGGAGGGTGTTAGAATATAAGTTTGATCTAGAATAGTTATTAATTATTATTGTCATTATTTGATTATTATTGTATAACCTAAATTATGGCGGTTACCCAAACATGGGAACACCAGACCTATATTATCCTCTCTGTAAATTCATTAGACGCTACCAATTTAATCAAGAGCACTCAAGATTACCAAATTCGATAATCTCGAAATTCATCGCAATCTAACAAAAACTGTAGCAACAGAAAGAGTATTTCTTGCAGCCACTGAGTGTTTGGTTGCAGTCACTATAGGAAATCTCAAAGGTTATTTTCATTGAATAAAACACGATTACAAACCACAATATATAGGAGATATAGTTACTCTATGAATACCTAAAGAATTACATAATTACAACATGGAATAATCAAATACTAATATAAATATATTATCTAACATCTCCCTGCAAGCTGAATGGTGGTGGACCAATACGAAGCATGTCTCGAAAACTATTAAGCTGAGAACTAGGAAGACACTTTGTAAAAATATCAGCTACCTACCTGAAGCTTGGTTGGAACAAATTTAGTAACCAATTTACCAGCAGTCACTAATTCACGCAAAAAATTATAATCAAGGTCTATGTGTTTGGCTCGTTTATGAGCAATGGGATTTTGAGTGAGAAATATTGCACTTTGATTGTCACAAAGAATCATTGGTTTGTTTAGAGGGAGAGCATGAAGCTCTTGTAGAAGATGAGTTATCCAAATAATTTCTACAATAGTGTTGGCCATAGCGTGATATTCAGACTCACAACTGGACCGAGCAACTGTTGGTTGTTTCTTAGCACTCCAAGAAATTAGATTCCCGCCTAAAAATATAGAATAACCATAAGTGTAGCGTCGAGTTTCTAAGGAACATGCCCAATTAACAATAGAATAACCAAGCATCGATGTGGAAGTGGGACGACTGTAATGTAAACCAAAGGAAATAGTACCCTTGAGATAGCGTAAAATCCTTTAAACTTCTTTAAAATGATCTGTAGTCGGAGCATGTAAAATCTGACTGACTTAGTTTACAGCATAAGCAATATAAGGTTTTGTGATCGTCAAATATTGGAGAGCACCTACAACAGAACGATACATGGTAGCATCTGGAAAAGGAGTACCTGAGGAGACAGAAGACACATTGGCGCTCAAAGGTGTTGGAGCAGGTTTGGCATCCAACATCTTTGTACGCGTTAGAATATATAAAGTGCATTTAGATTGGTTTAAGAATATACCATTTTGAGTGTAGGTAACCTCCAATCCCAAGAAGTAGTTCAGTTTCTCAAGATCTTTGATGGCAAATTCTTTGTTAAGACATGCGATAAAGGAATTAAGAGTCGGTTGATGATTTCCCGTGAGAATGAGGTCATCAACATACACAAATAGATACATAATACATGAGTCACGTTTATAGATAAATAACGATGGACCGGCTCGGCTACATGAAAAACCATATGAAAGAAAAAACAAGCTTAGTCGATGAAACCAGGCCCTATGAGCTTGTTTTAAGACACAGATGGCTTTATTTAATTTACAAACATGAGATGGAAACTGAGGGTCAATGAATCCTTTTAGTTGTTCCATAAAAACACTCTCAGAAAGATGACCATGTAAAAAGGCATTATTGACATCTAGCTGATGAAGATGCCAATTGTGAATAACACTTACAGCTAGAAGTGTACGAACAGTAGTGGCTTTGACCACCAGACTAAAAGTGTGAAAATAGTCAAGCCCTGGAACCTGACTAAAACCTTGAGCAATGAGACGAGCTTTATGTCACTCAATAGAGCCATCGGATTGAAACTTAGTTCGAAAAATCCACTTAGAGCCCACAACATTTGCATTTGCAGGTCTTGGAACAAGTGTCCAAGTATTATTTTTCTTTAGAGCATGCAATTCCTCCTCTATTGCATGAACCCATTTAGTGTCTTTAGAAGCACTATGAAACATTGTAGGATCGCTAGTGGTAAATAAAGCATGATATAGAGGAATATTATTTGTCTGAGCAAGGTCTACACGATGGTGTGGCTTAAAGATTCCAAACTTGGCACGGGTTATCATAGGATGTGAAGGAGGAGGTGGCGGAGCTGGGACAGATGAAGGAACCGAAATTCGAAATGCACATATTGAGGGGGCGGTGTGTTAGCAGGAGATGTTGAAGCGGAAGATGTACCTTCAGCGGTTTCATGATAAGATAGGGGTGGAGGAAAATGTTGCATGGACTGAACATTTGTGACAACAGTGGGAGAATAAGAGCCCATAGGAGAATCCGGGCAAATTGGATTAATCCCAGGTTTCTCAATTTGGCCGATAATAATCCCAACTCAGTTATTGGCCGATAATAATCCGAACTGGTCCACTTTTGGCCGCTAATAGTCCGTCGTTATAAATAGCTTAACGGAGTTAAGTTTTTTTCCGAATTACAAACTGATGTTTTATGGATTTTGATCAGAACGAGGATAAGAGTCGATTTATGTAAAAGTTACCTCGAAACGATGCTTCAAACGGCTTGATTTTTTTAACTGGAAGTTAAAACACCCGAATTGAAGCACCGTTTTTGTCGTTTGGGGCAGTACTTCGAGGTAACTTTTACATCAATCAACTCGTATCCTCGTTCTAATCAAGAGCTACAAAGCATCAGTTTGTAATTTGGGAAAAAACTTAACTCCGTTAAGTTATATTTAACGCAGACTATTATCGACCAAAAGTGGACCAGTTCGGATTATTATCGGCCGATAACTTAGTTGGGATTATTATCAGCCAAATTGAGAAAGCTGGGATTATTTAAATCTAATTTTCTGGAGAATCCGATTGGGCCGATGAAGAAAAACCATCATTTGGGCCAGCTGTAGCAATGTCTGGGATGGTAGGAACTGTTATCAAAGTAGTAGGTGAGCCAACGTAGCAATTTCTGAGCCGAGAGGGACTGCTGGGCCGAGAGGAGGAACTAATGTTGAATCAGTAGTTGGGCCAGGTATCAGACCAGAAGCATTAGTTGGGCCTAGGAAGGCTGTTGTGGATCCATGAGTAGTGTGTGTTTGGGTTGGAGAAATTGGAACAGTTATGGGTGAGGTTGTAGTTTGAGGGATGGAAGTATTATGTGGACCATTGTGAACGGTAGGTGTAGTAGGAATGTTTGGTGGGAAAAAATTGATATGAGACACATCTAAAAAGGATGTGACTTCAAGTGAGTTAATGCAGCTAGTAGAAACAATAGAATTATTAAAGGGAAAGTAGTGTTCATCAAAGCGGGCATTTCATGTTATGTAGATACGTGTCGTGTATCGGTCAAGCCATTTATAGCCTTTGAACTGGGAGGTAGAGTCCACAACGAAAGAAAAGTACCCTCAGTTGTTTCAGTAAATCTCGAGGTCGAGATTTTTTTAAGGGGGTGAGGATGTAACACCTCGAAAATTTATGTCCAATAATGTATCGACACGTGGCATGAGCTTTAAACGTGTAAAAGATTACTTATGAAGGACTAAAGATGACAAACAAAGAAAGTATGTGAATATAAGGGTTCAAAATGTCAACAATGGATAAATATACTTTACAGTAACCCTACAAGGTGTTTATAACCTTAAACGAATGAATTATGGATCATACGAACGTACTATACAGACACTTGAGGATATGCTACGAGCTTGTGTTATTGATTTGGGTGGAAGTTGGGATGATCATCTTCCATTAATCGAATTTTCATACAATAATAGTTATCATTCCAGTATACAAGCTACACCTTTTGAAGCTTTATATGGATGAAAGTGCAGAACGCCCGTTTGTTGGGCAGAAGTTGGAGATGTCCAACTAACAGGACCTGATATATTCCTGGAGACGACAGACAAGATTGTGCAGATAAGAGATCATCTCAAAGCTGCCAGAGATAGGCAGAAAAGCTACGCAGACTTAAGGCGTAAACCTCTAAAGTTCGAAGTTGGTGACACTGTGTTGCTTAAAGTATCACCCTGGAAGGGAGTGATGCGATTTGGTAAGAAAGGTAAGTTAAGCCCAAGTTATATAGGACCATTCGAGATTATCGAATGTGTAGGAACAGTGGCTTATAAGTTTAACTTACCTGAAGAGCTCAGTAGTATTCACAATGTATTCCACATCTGCAATCTAAAGAAATGTCTAGATGATGAATCACTAGTTATACCACATACGAATGTGCATATAGATGAGAGCTTGAAATTTATGGAAAAACCTTTGTCGATCGAGGATCGACAGGTCAAGAAGCTTCGAAGGAAGCATGTGCCTATTGTAAAGGTTAAATGGGATGCCCGTAGAGGTCCCGAGTACACGTGGGAGGTAGAGTCCACAACGAAAGAAAAGTACCCTCAGTTGTTTCAGTAAATCTCGAGGTCGAGATTTTTTTAAGGGGGTGAGGATGTAACACCTCGAAAATTTATGTCCAATAATGTATCGACACGTGGCATGAGCTTTAAACGTGTAAAAGATTACTTATGAAGGACTAAAGATGACAAACAAAGAAAGTATGTGAATATAAGGGTTCAAAATGTCAACAATGGATAAATATACTTTACAGTAACCCTACAAGGTGTTTATAACCTTAAACGAATGAATTATGGATCATACGAACGTACTATACAGACACTTGAGGATATGCTACGAGCTTGTGTTATTGATTTGGGTGGAAGTTGGGATGATCATCTTCCATTAATCGAATTTTCATACAATAATAGTTATCATTCCAGTATACAAGCTACACCTTTTGAAGCTTTATATGGATGAAAGTGCAGAACGCCCGTTTGTTGGGCAGAAGTTGGAGATGTCCAACTAACAGGACCTGATATATTCCTGGAGACGACAGACAAGATTGTGCAGATAAGAGATCATCTCAAAGCTGCCAGAGATAGGCAGAAAAGCTACGCAGACTTAAGGCGTAAACCTCTAAAGTTCGAAGTTGGTGACACTGTGTTGCTTAAAGTATCACCCTGGAAGGGAGTGATGCGATTTGGTAAGAAAGGTAAGTTAAGCCCAAGTTATATAGGACCATTCGAGATTATCGAATGTGTAGGAACAGTGGCTTATAAGTTTAACTTACCTGAAGAGCTCAGTAGTATTCACAATGTATTCCACATCTGCAATCTAAAGAAATGTCTAGATGATGAATCACTAGTTATACCACATACGAATGTGCATATAGATGAGAGCTTGAAATTTATGGAAAAACCTTTGTCGATCGAGGATCGACAGGTCAAGAAGCTTCGAAGGAAGCATGTGCCTATTGTAAAGGTTAAATGGGATGCCCGTAGAGGTCCCGAGTACACGTGGGAGGTAGAGTCCACAACGAAAGAAAAGTACCCTCAGTTGTTTCAGTAAATCTCGAGGTCGAGATTTTTTTAAGGGGGTGAGGATGTAACACCTCGAAAATTTATGTCCAATAATGTATCGACACGTGGCATGAGCTTTAAACGTGTAAAAGATTACTTATGAAGGACTAAAGATGACAAACAAAGAAAGTATGTGAATATAAGGGTTCAAAATGTCAACAATGGATAAATATACTTTACAGTAACCCTACAAGGTGTTTATAACCTTAAACGAATGAATTATGGATCATACGAACGTACTATACAGACACTTGAGGATATGCTACGAGCTTGTGTTATTGATTTGGGTGGAAGTTGGGATGATCATCTTCCATTAATCGAATTTTCATACAATAATAGTTATCATTCCAGTATACAAGCTACACCTTTTGAAGCTTTATATGGATGAAAGTGCAGAACGCCCGTTTGTTGGGCAGAAGTTGGAGATGTCCAACTAACAGGACCTGATATATTCCTGGAGACGACAGACAAGATTGTGCAGATAAGAGATCATCTCAAAGCTGCCAGAGATAGGCAGAAAAGCTACGCAGACTTAAGGCGTAAACCTCTAAAGTTCGAAGTTGGTGACACTGTGTTGCTTAAAGTATCACCCTGGAAGGGAGTGATGCGATTTGGTAAGAAAGGTAAGTTAAGCCCAAGTTATATAGGACCATTCGAGATTATCGAATGTGTAGGAACAGTGGCTTATAAGTTTAACTTACCTGAAGAGCTCAGTAGTATTCACAATGTATTCCACATCTGCAATCTAAAGAAATGTCTAGATGATGAATCACTAGTTATACCACATACGAATGTGCATATAGATGAGAGCTTGAAATTTATGGAAAAACCTTTGTCGATCGAGGATCGACAGGTCAAGAAGCTTCGAAGGAAGCATGTGCCTATTGTAAAGGTTAAATGGGATGCCCGTAGAGGTCCCGAGTACACGTGGGAGGTAGAGTCCACAACGAAAGAAAAGTACCCTCAGTTGTTTCAGTAAATCTCGAGGTCGAGATTTTTTTAAGGGGGTGAGGATGTAACACCTCGAAAATTTATGTCCAATAATGTATCGACACGTGGCATGAGCTTTAAACGTGTAAAAGATTACTTATGAAGGACTAAAGATGACAAACAAAGAAAGTATGTGAATATAAGGGTTCAAAATGTCAACAATGGATAAATATACTTTACAGTAACCCTACAAGGTGTTTATAACCTTAAACGAATGAATTATGGATCATACGAACGTACTATACAGACACTTGAGGATATGCTACGAGCTTGTGTTATTGATTTGGGTGGAAGTTGGGATGATCATCTTCCATTAATCGAATTTTCATACAATAATAGTTATCATTCCAGTATACAAGCTACACCTTTTGAAGCTTTATATGGATGAAAGTGCAGAACGCCCGTTTGTTGGGCAGAAGTTGGAGATGTCCAACTAACAGGACCTGATATATTCCTGGAGACGACAGACAAGATTGTGCAGATAAGAGATCATCTCAAAGCTGCCAGAGATAGGCAGAAAAGCTACGCAGACTTAAGGCGTAAACCTCTAAAGTTCGAAGTTGGTGACACTGTGTTGCTTAAAGTATCACCCTGGAAGGGAGTGATGCGATTTGGTAAGAAAGGTAAGTTAAGCCCAAGTTATATAGGACCATTCGAGATTATCGAATGTGTAGGAACAGTGGCTTATAAGTTTAACTTACCTGAAGAGCTCAGTAGTATTCACAATGTATTCCACATCTGCAATCTAAAGAAATGTCTAGATGATGAATCACTAGTTATACCACATACGAATGTGCATATAGATGAGAGCTTGAAATTTATGGAAAAACCTTTGTCGATCGAGGATCGACAGGTCAAGAAGCTTCGAAGGAAGCATGTGCCTATTGTAAAGGTTAAATGGGATGCCCGTAGAGGTCCCGAGTACACGTGGGAGGTAGAGTCCACAACGAAAGAAAAGTACCCTCAGTTGTTTCAGTAAATCTCGAGGTCGAGATTTTTTTAAGGGGGTGAGGATGTAACACCTCGAAAATTTATGTCCAATAATGTATCGACACGTGGCATGAGCTTTAAACGTGTAAAAGATTACTTATGAAGGACTAAAGATGACAAACAAAGAAAGTATGTGAATATAAGGGTTCAAAATGTCAACAATGGATAAATATACTTTACAGTAACCCTACAAGGTGTTTATAACCTTAAACGAATGAATTATGGATCATACGAACGTACTATACAGACACTTGAGGATATGCTACGAGCTTGTGTTATTGATTTGGGTGGAAGTTGGGATGATCATCTTCCATTAATCGAATTTTCATACAATAATAGTTATCATTCCAGTATACAAGCTACACCTTTTGAAGCTTTATATGGATGAAAGTGCAGAACGCCCGTTTGTTGGGCAGAAGTTGGAGATGTCCAACTAACAGGACCTGATATATTCCTGGAGACGACAGACAAGATTGTGCAGATAAGAGATCATCTCAAAGCTGCCAGAGATAGGCAGAAAAGCTACGCAGACTTAAGGCGTAAACCTCTAAAGTTCGAAGTTGGTGACACTGTGTTGCTTAAAGTATCACCCTGGAAGGGAGTGATGCGATTTGGTAAGAAAGGTAAGTTAAGCCCAAGTTATATAGGACCATTCGAGATTATCGAATGTGTAGGAACAGTGGCTTATAAGTTTAACTTACCTGAAGAGCTCAGTAGTATTCACAATGTATTCCACATCTGCAATCTAAAGAAATGTCTAGATGATGAATCACTAGTTATACCACATACGAATGTGCATATAGATGAGAGCTTGAAATTTATGGAAAAACCTTTGTCGATCGAGGATCGACAGGTCAAGAAGCTTCGAAGGAAGCATGTGCCTATTGTAAAGGTTAAATGGGATGCCCGTAGAGGTCCCGAGTACACGTGGGAGGTAGAGTCCACAACGAAAGAAAAGTACCCTCAGTTGTTTCAGTAAATCTCGAGGTCGAGATTTTTTTAAGGGGGTGAGGATGTAACACCTCGAAAATTTATGTCCAATAATGTATCGACACGTGGCATGAGCTTTAAACGTGTAAAAGATTACTTATGAAGGACTAAAGATGACAAACAAAGAAAGTATGTGAATATAAGGGTTCAAAATGTCAACAATGGATAAATATACTTTACAGTAACCCTACAAGGTGTTTATAACCTTAAACGAATGAATTATGGATCATACGAACGTACTATACAGACACTTGAGGATATGCTACGAGCTTGTGTTATTGATTTGGGTGGAAGTTGGGATGATCATCTTCCATTAATCGAATTTTCATACAATAATAGTTATCATTCCAGTATACAAGCTACACCTTTTGAAGCTTTATATGGATGAAAGTGCAGAACGCCCGTTTGTTGGGCAGAAGTTGGAGATGTCCAACTAACAGGACCTGATATATTCCTGGAGACGACAGACAAGATTGTGCAGATAAGAGATCATCTCAAAGCTGCCAGAGATAGGCAGAAAAGCTACGCAGACTTAAGGCGTAAACCTCTAAAGTTCGAAGTTGGTGACACTGTGTTGCTTAAAGTATCACCCTGGAAGGGAGTGATGCGATTTGGTAAGAAAGGTAAGTTAAGCCCAAGTTATATAGGACCATTCGAGATTATCGAATGTGTAGGAACAGTGGCTTATAAGTTTAACTTACCTGAAGAGCTCAGTAGTATTCACAATGTATTCCACATCTGCAATCTAAAGAAATGTCTAGATGATGAATCACTAGTTATACCACATACGAATGTGCATATAGATGAGAGCTTGAAATTTATGGAAAAACCTTTGTCGATCGAGGATCGACAGGTCAAGAAGCTTCGAAGGAAGCATGTGCCTATTGTAAAGGTTAAATGGGATGCCCGTAGAGGTCCCGAGTACACGTGGGAGGTAGAGTCCACAACGAAAGAAAAGTACCCTCAGTTGTTTCAGTAAATCTCGAGGTCGAGATTTTTTTAAGGGGGTGAGGATGTAACACCTCGAAAATTTATGTCCAATAATGTATCGACACGTGGCATGAGCTTTAAACGTGTAAAAGATTACTTATGAAGGACTAAAGATGACAAACAAAGAAAGTATGTGAATATAAGGGTTCAAAATGTCAACAATGGATAAATATACTTTACAGTAACCCTACAAGGTGTTTATAACCTTAAACGAATGAATTATGGATCATACGAACGTACTATACAGACACTTGAGGATATGCTACGAGCTTGTGTTATTGATTTGGGTGGAAGTTGGGATGATCATCTTCCATTAATCGAATTTTCATACAATAATAGTTATCATTCCAGTATACAAGCTACACCTTTTGAAGCTTTATATGGATGAAAGTGCAGAACGCCCGTTTGTTGGGCAGAAGTTGGAGATGTCCAACTAACAGGACCTGATATATTCCTGGAGACGACAGACAAGATTGTGCAGATAAGAGATCATCTCAAAGCTGCCAGAGATAGGCAGAAAAGCTACGCAGACTTAAGGCGTAAACCTCTAAAGTTCGAAGTTGGTGACACTGTGTTGCTTAAAGTATCACCCTGGAAGGGAGTGATGTGATTTGGTAAGAAAGGTAAGTTAAGCCCAAGTTATATAGGACCATTCGAGATTATCGAATGTGTAGGAACAGTGGCTTATAAGTTTAACTTACCTGAAGAGCTCAGTAGTATTCACAATGTATTCCACATCTGCAATCTAAAGAAATGTCTAGATGATGAATCACTAGTTATACCACATACGAATGTGCATATAGATGAGAGCTTGAAATTTATGGAAAAACCTTTGTCGATCGAGGATCGACAGGTCAAGAAGCTTCGAAGGAAGCATGTGCCTATTGTAAAGGTTAAATGGGATGCCCGTAGAGGTCCCGAGTACACGTGGGAGGTAGAGTCCACAACGAAAGAAAAGTACCCTCAGTTGTTTCAGTAAATCTCGAGGTCGAGATTTTTTTAAGGGGGTGAGGATGTAACACCTCGAAAATTTATGTCCAATAATGTATCGACACGTGGCATGAGCTTTAAACGTGTAAAAGATTACTTATGAAGGACTAAAGATGACAAACAAAGAAAGTATGTGAATATAAGGGTTCAAAATGTCAACAATGGATAAATATACTTTACAGTAACCCTACAAGGTGTTTATAACCTTAAACGAATGAATTATGGATCATACGAACGTACTATACAGACACTTGAGGATATGCTACGAGCTTGTGTTATTGATTTGGGTGGAAGTTGGGATGATCATCTTCCATTAATCGAATTTTCATACAATAATAGTTATCATTCCAGTATACAAGCTACACCTTTTGAAGCTTTATATGGATGAAAGTGCAGAACGCCCGTTTGTTGGGCAGAAGTTGGAGATGTCCAACTAACAGGACCTGATATATTCCTGGAGACGACAGACAAGATTGTGCAGATAAGAGATCATCTCAAAGCTGCCAGAGATAGGCAGAAAAGCTACGCAGACTTAAGGCGTAAACCTCTAAAGTTCGAAGTTGGTGACACTGTGTTGCTTAAAGTATCACCCTGGAAGGGAGTGATGCGATTTGGTAAGAAAGGTAAGTTAAGCCCAAGTTATATAGGACCATTCGAGATTATCGAATGTGTAGGAACAGTGGCTTATAAGTTTAACTTACCTGAAGAGCTCAGTAGTATTCACAATGTATTCCACATCTGCAATCTAAAGAAATGTCTAGATGATGAATCACTAGTTATACCACATACGAATGTGCATATAGATGAGAGCTTGAAATTTATGGAAAAACCTTTGTCGATCGAGGATCGACAGGTCAAGAAGCTTCGAAGGAAGCATGTGCCTATTGTAAAGGTTAAATGGGATGCCCGTAGAGGTCCCGAGTACACGTGGGAGGTAGAGTCCACAACGAAAGAAAAGTACCCTCAGTTGTTTCAGTAAATCTCGAGGTCGAGATTTTTTTAAGGGGGTGAGGATGTAACACCTCGAAAATTTATGTCCAATAATGTATCGACACGTGGCATGAGCTTTAAACGTGTAAAAGATTACTTATGAAGGACTAAAGATGACAAACAAAGAAAGTATGTGAATATAAGGGTTCAAAATGTCAACAATGGATAAATATACTTTACAGTAACCCTACAAGGTGTTTATAACCTTAAACGAATGAATTATGGATCATACGAACGTACTATACAGACACTTGAGGATATGCTACGAGCTTGTGTTATTGATTTGGGTGGAAGTTGGGATGATCATCTTCCATTAATCGAATTTTCATACAATAATAGTTATCATTCCAGTATACAAGCTACACCTTTTGAAGCTTTATATGGATGAAAGTGCAGAACGCCCGTTTGTTGGGCAGAAGTTGGAGATGTCCAACTAACAGGACCTGATATATTCCTGGAGACGACAGACAAGATTGTGCAGATAAGAGATCATCTCAAAGCTGCCAGAGATAGGCAGAAAAGCTACGCAGACTTAAGGCGTAAACCTCTAAAGTTCGAAGTTGGTGACACTGTGTTGCTTAAAGTATCACCCTGGAAGGGAGTGATGCGATTTGGTAAGAAAGGTAAGTTAAGCCCAAGTTATATAGGACCATTCGAGATTATCGAATGTGTAGGAACAGTGGCTTATAAGTTTAACTTACCTGAAGAGCTCAGTAGTATTCACAATGTATTCCACATCTGCAATCTAAAGAAATGTCTAGATGATGAATCACTAGTTATACCACATACGAATGTGCATATAGATGAGAGCTTGAAATTTATGGAAAAACCTTTGTCGATCGAGGATCGACAGGTCAAGAAGCTTCGAAGGAAGCATGTGCCTATTGTAAAGGTTAAATGGGATGCCCGTAGAGGTCCCGAGTACACGTGGGAGGTAGAGTCCACAACGAAAGAAAAGTACCCTCAGTTGTTTCAGTAAATCTCGAGGTCGAGATTTTTTTAAGGGGGTGAGGATGTAACACCTCGAAAATTTATGTCCAATAATGTATCGACACGTGGCATGAGCTTTAAACGTGTAAAAGATTACTTATGAAGGACTAAAGATGACAAACAAAGAAAGTATGTGAATATAAGGGTTCAAAATGTCAACAATGGATAAATATACTTTACAGTAACCCTACAAGGTGTTTATAACCTTAAACGAATGAATTATGGATCATACGAACGTACTATACAGACACTTGAGGATATGCTACGAGCTTGTGTTATTGATTTGGGTGGAAGTTGGGATGATCATCTTCCATTAATCGAATTTTCATACAATAATAGTTATCATTCCAGTATACAAGCTACACCTTTTGAAGCTTTATATGGATGAAAGTGCAGAACGCCCGTTTGTTGGGCAGAAGTTGGAGATGTCCAACTAACAGGACCTGATATATTCCTGGAGACGACAGACAAGATTGTGCAGATAAGAGATCATCTCAAAGCTGCCAGAGATAGGCAGAAAAGCTACGCAGACTTAAGGCGTAAACCTCTAAAGTTCGAAGTTGGTGACACTGTGTTGCTTAAAGTATCACCCTGGAAGGGAGTGATGCGATTTGGTAAGAAAGGTAAGTTAAGCCCAAGTTATATAGGACCATTCGAGATTATCGAATGTGTAGGAACAGTGGCTTATAAGTTTAACTTACCTGAAGAGCTCAGTAGTATTCACAATGTATTCCACATCTGCAATCTAAAGAAATGTCTAGATGATGAATCACTAGTTATACCACATACGAATGTGCATATAGATGAGAGCTTGAAATTTATGGAAAAACCTTTGTCGATCGAGGATCGACAGGTCAAGAAGCTTCGAAGGAAGCATGTGCCTATTGTAAAGGTTAAATGGGATGCCCGTAGAGGTCCCGAGTACACGTGGGAGGTAGAGTCCACAACGAAAGAAAAGTACCCTCAGTTGTTTCAGTAAATCTCGAGGTCGAGATTTTTTTAAGGGGGTGAGGATGTAACACCTCGAAAATTTATGTCCAATAATGTATCGACACGTGGCATGAGCTTTAAACGTGTAAAAGATTACTTATGAAGGACTAAAGATGACAAACAAAGAAAGTATGTGAATATAAGGGTTCAAAATGTCAACAATGGATAAATATACTTTACAGTAACCCTACAAGGTGTTTATAACCTTAAACGAATGAATTATGGATCATACAAAGCTAAATGTGGAAGAAAGTGAGAGATTACAAACTAAAGGGGTTAAATGTGTCAACATGTTTAAAGTATACCTCTGAGTGACCTTTTAGCAAACCCGAAGCTTTGTAACGATAAAATATACTCACAAGAATAAGTGATAAAAATTTCACATGGTTTCGATAAAGTATGAGAAAGTTATGATGATATTCGTATATGAGGGGTTAAAAGCGTCAACGTTGAAATTTATGACTTTTCGGGTGATCATAAAGTTAACCGAGGACTTAACAAAGTTTGTATATGTCTTGGAGCCCTTAAAAGTTAAGTTAGAGGGCCAAAAATGCAAGAAATAAAGTTAAAACCACGTTTACAAGGACCAGGGACCTAAAGTGCAAAGTTTGGAAATTTGTAACCTGAGTCTGGGCTTCACACGGGGCGCGTAAGGCTTGCCCAGGACCTTACGCGGGCCGCCTGGGACTGCCAGCATCAGAAAATGTGGACAACTGCCTGTTAAAGCTGTGTAACCGACTTATGGAGCTTGTTTTTGATACCAGGGGCTTGTTTGATGGTTTAGAAGGGCCTAGGGATACTTGGGATGATCAGGAATCATCCGATAGACTTATTTGTCATGATCTTGTGCAATCAAAGTTCCTATATAAGGTGTTCTTGTTGCAAACATTTTGAACACCCACTTGAAACCTTCACAACTTCACTTCTGGAGGATTTTGGAGCTCAAGCACACTTCCTAGTGATCATTAGTCGTGCATAGGACCTTGGTAAGTGTCATTAACCTTCCTTAATTCAGTTTTGCTTAGTTAATTAGCTTAAAGTCAAACCATCGTAATTAAGGTTTGACTTCGAGATTCCTCATAATTTGTCCAGTCAAATCTCAAATTGAAAATACCTACGAGTTGGTAATTATGTGGGTAATAAACCAGGGTACTCTTTGATTCCCACTCTAAGTAGGTCAAATGTCGGGTCAAAGTTAATCTTAAAAAGTCAACAAAAAACTTATTTTCAAATTAATGCATAATTAGCAATGTAGAAGCCATGCAACCTGTTTTATCATTAATATAACTTGGTAATTAATGTAAGAACATGTCTAAACATGTTCAACCCGACAATTTTCAGTTTAAGCTTGGTTTGGAACCGAAAGTCGCATAAGTGGACTTTTACTTTGACTTTCAGTTCTGACCCGTTAGAGCATAGTTTAGAAATGCCTTAGAGCCTTATTAGGACCAGGTTAGATGTTAGTATAACCCTCTGTGATTATACAACTTGGTTCATTAGTTATCCGATTCATTTGCATGTTTCCGTTAAATGCTTAAATGTTGACTATTATGCCCTTTTGACCTTAAAACATGATTGTTGAAAATGTAAAAGAATAGAAACCTTAGTTACTGATTTATAAACTTGTCCCAAAAATTTGACATCAGTTTGAGGTCTAGATTAGGAGATATGCTCATTAGCGTAATTAGAAAGCTTTTTATTAATTAAACGGCGTAATTAGCATATAGCCTATCTAAACCCAATTTTTGATACCAAACTTTTTACCTACTGATATACAATAATATTTTGGAATTTTTGGAGATTTTTATTTATTTTTAGGCTGAGCATAACATAGGGTTCTAAGCTTAATTCGGTAGTTGTTGGTTTTGCCCTTTTGGGTTATAAAATGAGTTTCACAAATCTTTTTGATACCAAACCTTTTTCTACTGACCCAATATGATAAATAGAATATTTTAATCCTTCTGGAATAATAAAAACATCGGCTTTTCTTATAAAACCCGGAAATCGCTTAAAACTACCTTTTTACGCGTTTTAAAAGCATAGTATGTATTAAAACCATTTTATATATATAAGACTTGATACCTACTGATATTTTTAGTAAATTTTTATATTTTAACAGTAAGCAAAAGTTTTTAAACTCAGATTTCCAGTTTTGACCTTTTAGGCTTAAGTGAAATTACCAAAATGCCCATATGGTGCATAACTTGGTTATAAATGATAAATTTCATATATATGTTATACCCTACTATTATAACTTATTAAATTAAATATTTTTACTGATTATATCAGACCTGTAATTCAGATTATTATTATTTAAACTCTTTTATAACTTTAAAATGACCAAAATACCCCTACAGGGCGTAGTTTGAGTTTAAAGTCATTTTGGGCATAATAGAAGATATCTTACTGATGTCACAATATATTTAAGGCATATTAACTTAGGAAACCTGTATATGATTCTTATGGTTACCCGTTACACAGATTTCGCGTTCGATTCGGTTTATGTGACTAGTTTGCATAAATTGACCGAAACGGGCCAAACCTTATCATTTTTGTCTCAAAATCCAGAATGTGTTTAGTTTACCCATATTATACAAGTCTTCAAACTTGTCGGGTCTAAAACACATTCTCTTCCGGTCTTCGCTTATTCATGCGTTTGAACCGTATTTTCCTTTAAAACTAACCGGTCTAAGTTTAAGCTTAATTAAAGACCCGTTAGGAATCTAATAGGTTATTATAAACCTTCGTTCCAGAATAGGAGACCTGGTAAAAGCTACGTGCACTTGCTATTTGTGATTATTACTTGCAAAGGTAAATACTCTTAACTTATTTTCCCTATACGGGCTTGGGATACGGTAATATAATAATACCGCTTGGTCGGGTATGTAGTCATTTAAATCGGATTATGATTAATATATTTACATAACCCGTTTTAATCTGTATTATTTGGTGTATGGCCTTTGGGGGTTAAATGACCATGTCCCGGATATCCTTGGCATCATTCAAAGAAATGGCCACGACCTAAGCACGGGGTGTAGGCGTACACCTTACAGTTGTATTATGTAAAAACTGGTAATCCACTTAAAGGAATCAACCTTGTGGGCATTATACCTGTGGCATGTCAGTTAATCTTGACCGGCTCTACCAACCGGCCCTGACGCACGACAAATAAGTAAAACTGTATAAAAGATTATTTTTAATAATTGTCCCAAGTTATAAAATAATTTTTGTGCCATGTGCATTCAAATCAATTTTCTAAACATTTTCAAAATGAGTCAGTTAATTGTATTTACCAGTGTAAACTGACGTATTTTCCAAAAAGGCTAAGTGCAGGTACTAGACGAAATAGGCTGGCTACTCCTGGCATCATTAATTAAGTCTCGCAAGCTCTAGATGCTAAAGTCTGTTGAACAATGATCTTATTTTTTATCCGCCTGTGGATCCTTTACAGTCCGTTGTAATACTTGATATTACTATTTATTCGGTTTGTAATGTGATTCATCTCTTTTGCTTCCGCTGTGCATTTAAAATCGTGTTGTTTGACTATGATGATATCAACTACGTCACGATACTCCCCACCGGGCCCACCGGTAATACGTGAAAATACCAGGGTGTGACAGGTTGGTATCAGAGCCAACACTGAGTGAATTAAACACTAGCCTTTTTGTGTTTAATTTCAGTTAGACAGTTGCACGTTCCTCGATTCTCGAGTCTAGACAAAGAACTTAGGACTAATCCTAGTTCGCTTTATTTTGTCCTTTATTTGTTTCCTTGTTATTTTATGTTTACCCTCTGCATGGGCAAGTCTTTTAAGTTAGAAGTCTCATTTAGGGCAACCATGTACTTGTCTAAATTTTAGTGGAACGGTTAGATTTAAAATATCATTCCTTTTATAAGATCTACCATTATAATAAAATGGCAAAATCTAAAAAGGACAAGACCTAGCTCATGTGTCATCTTAAGACAGGGCCAAGATGGCAGTTCCTCAATTGGATTCAGATCCTTGTTAACATCTCAATTTAGGATTGTTCTGCGTTAATGTTAAAAAGAATCTTAAAGGTAAAACCTAGTCTATATGTCGTTGCAGACATGGCCAAGATGGTAAAACCTATTCAAAATATTCCAATCCTTGTTAACATCTGAAAATATGTTAACATTCTTGGCAAAATGTGATTCGATAAAATCACATAAGTCATTCTTAAATTGGGTTATTCCAATTTCCCTTAATTATATAATAATCCCTTAAGGATAAAGTGCCTACGGGCTATAATTAACGTCCTTTGGGACTAAAGACAGTGGTGGCCTACAACTCCCTGTCAAGAAAAGGTAATGAACTTTGATTCAACCTTAATACCTCGATTCTGTAAAATCCTGGTTTATAAATTAAATCTGTCCATGTGACTTGACTTTTGTGCTATTACTAAATTGTAATTAGGGATTATAATAAATATCCTGAATATATGCATGCTTAACAAATTAACCAAAATAGTTATTAAAGACCATGGTTAATAAATCATCAAGGACGATAGTACTGTATAGGCTTCTAAATAAACCTTGTCATTAATTTTATTTTATGTAGCAATTAAAGCTACATGGCTAGGTCGGAAGAAGTAAACAGTCATCCCTTGGAGAATAATGAGAATACTAGGATTAATATAACCAGGGAAGAGCTCCGTACACTGATTGATACAGCTGTATCTAAAGCTGTGGATAGGCAATTCAGGGAGTCTATTGGGACGTACAGTAGAACCTCATCAGCACCCCACACTAACTCTGTCCCTAAGACTCATTCAGAGGCTCATAGTAAGCCACCCTCTCAGCAGAATGAACCCAAGAAAGAGGATGCTCAACATTCCTCGAACCAAAACAGTGTTCCATCTAAGAGAATAGTTTTTGACAGGGAACCTCGTACCAAGTCCTGTACTTATAAGTACTTTGTTTCTTGCAAACCCCAGGATTTCACTGGGGAGAAGGGAGAAATTGATTGTATGACTTGGTTAGATGAAATGGACACGGTAGTTGATATCAGCGGTTGTGCTGAAAGGGATGTGGTAAAGTATGTATCCCAATCATTCCAGGGAGAGGCACTGGCATGGAGGAAGTCTCTCATTCAAGCTGCAGGAAAGATCCCACTATACAATCTGACATGGGATCAGTTTATTGCTCTCATTAAAGAGAATTATTGCCCGCAGCATGAGGTTGAAAGAATTGAGTGAGATTTCTTATCATTGGTGATGAAGAATTTAGATTGCCAAGCTTACCTCAACAGTTTCAATACCCTGTCTAGACTGGTTCCGTATCCGGTAACCCCGGAACCCAAAACGATTGCTTGCTTCATTGGGGGTTTAGCCCCAGAAATCAAAGCCAGTGTTAAGGCTTCAAGACCTGCTACTTTTAGATCAGCAGCTGATCTATCTCTATCTCTTACTTTGGATGCGGTTGGGCTAATATTGCTTAAGAACTCGGAAGACAGTAAGAGAAAACGTGAGGACGACAACTCACGACAGTCTGAGAAGAAGTTTAAGGGAAAAACGGACCACAAGAAGAAGTTTTGGTCTGGAAAGGGTAGTCAACGAGAAGAGGAGAAGCCAAAGTGCAAGACTTGCCAAAAACGCCACTTTGGAAAATGCAGACTTGAGTCCAAGTCTCAGTCAGGACCATCTGCATGTGGGTTGTGCAAGTCTAAGGAGCACAAGATAGTAGACTGCTAGAAGATTAAGGATGCTACGTGCTACAACTGTAATGAAAAGGGCACATTAAGACCAACTGCCCTAAATATGCCAAGAAGCCTGAGGAAGCAAAAAGACCAATGCAAGGGTCTTCCGTATGGATGCACGAGTAGCTGTTCTGGACGATAATGTGATCACAGGTACCTTCCTTATAAACGATGTTTATGCAAGGGTGTTATTTGATTCTGGAGCAGATAAATCTTTTGTTGATGATAAGTTTTGTAAGTTATTAAACCTACCTGTTAGAACCCTAAGCATAAAGTATGACGTTGAATTAGCTGATGGTACCTTAGAGACAGCCTCAAACGTGTTAGATGGATGTATTATATCCATTAGGAACCACTCTTTTCCATTAACCTTACTTCCTTTGAAGTTAGCCGGTTTTGAAATAGTTATAGGCATGGACTGGTTATCTCATAACCAGGCCCAGATTGTTTGCAACAAGAAGCAAGTGGTGATCAAGACTCCGTCTGGTGAACCACTTACCATTCAGGGAGATACCCAGTATGGATTGCCTGAGCAGGTGGCTATGCTCAACGCATCTAGATGCTTGAAGAAGGCTTGTGTCATTTATATGGTACAGGTAACTATTGATGAGCAGAAGCCCAAGGTTGAAGACTTCCCTGTCATTTCTGAGTAACCAGAAGTTTTCCCGGAAGAACTACCTGGTTTACCACCAGATAGGCAAGTAGAATTCAGAATTGACATCATCCTTGGAGCAGCGCCTGTCGCAAGAGCGCCTTATAGGTTGGCACCAACAAAGATGAAGGAATTAAGGACACAACTAGATGATTTGCTAGCCAAAGGTTTTATTAGACCTAGTTCGTCTCCTTGGGGAGCGCCAATCCTATTTGTCAAGAAGAAGGATGGATCAATGCGTTTATGCATCGATTACCGTGAGCTTAATAAGGTCACTATCAAGAATAGATATCCATTGCCCAGGATCGACGATTTGTTCGATTAATTACAAGGGGCAAGTTACTTTTCCAAGATTGACTTGAGGTCAGGCTACCATCAATTGAAGGTGAAAGATGAAGATGTACACAAGACTGCATTTAGGACTCGTTATGGTCATTACGAGTTCTTAGTGATGCCTTTTGGGCTCACTAATGCACCAGCAGCATTCATGGACCTCATGAACCGCATCTGCAAGGCCTACTTGGATAAATTTGTCATCGTCTTCATCGATGATATTCTTATTTACTCAAAGAGTCAAGCTGACCATGAGAAGCACCTTCGTTGTATTCTTTCACTGCTTCAACAAGAGAAACTTTATGCCAAGTTTTCAAAGTGTGAATTTTGGCTTCGTGAAGTCCAGTTTCTTGGACACGTGGTTAGTGAGCGTGGTATCCAGGTGGATCCCGCTAAAGTTGAAGCTGTCATGAATTGGCAAGAGCCAAAGACGCCTACAGAGATTCGTAGCTTTCTAGGTTTAGCAGGATATTATAGGCGATTTATCGAAAACTTCTCAAGGATTGCTGCACCCCTAACTTCGCTAACACGTAAGAATATTAAGTTTGACTGGGGTCCTAAGCAGCAGGAATCCTTTGACCTCCTTAAGTAAAAGTTGAGCAATGCACCAGTACTAACATTGCCTGATGGAATAGAAGAATGTGTAGTATACTGTGACGCATCCCACACTGGTATGGGATATGTGCTCATGGAGAAAGGCAATGTGATTGCCTATGCTTCTCGATAATTAAAAGTACATGATAAGAATTACACCACCCACGACTTGGAGTTGGGTGCAGTGGTGTTTGCTCTAAAACTTTGGAGGCATTATTTGTACGGTACCAAGTGTGTGATCTACTCCGACCATAAGAGCCTTCAGCATCTATTTAATCAAAAAGATCTAAATATGAGACAGCGTCGATGGATGGAGACGCTGAATGATTATGATTGCGAGATTCGATACCATCCAGGCAAGGCAAATGTAGTTGCCGATGCATTAAGAAGGAAGGAAAGGGTTAAACCCATAAGAATCAATGCCAAGAGAATTGAATTAAAGAATAGTTTGAATGAAAGATTGTTAGCTGCGCAAAAGGAAGCTGTATTAGAAGCTAACTATCCTGATGAAAAGTTAGGAGTAACTGCTGAGCAGTTATCTTATGGCAAGGACGGAATCCTGAGGTTAAATGGATGAATATGGGTTCCAATTTATGGAGGACTTCGGGATGTTATCCTCCAGGAAGCCCACAGTTCTAAATACTCCGTTCATCCTGGAGCTGACAAGATGTACCAGGATCTGAAGGCAAACTATTGGTGGATAGGCTTGAAGAAGTCTATAGCTACCTACGTAGCCAGATGTTTGACGTGTACACAAGTTAAAGCTGAACATCAAAAGCCGTCAGGTTTGCTACAACAGCCTGAACTTCCCACTTGGAAGTGGGAAATGGTGACTATGGATTTTATCACCAAGTTGCCAATGACTAAACGAGGAAATGATACTATTTGGGTGATAGTGGATAGACTGACTAAGTCAGCCCACTTCCTACCTATTAAGGAAACACACAGCTTAGATAAGTTAGCCCAGCTATACGTGGACGAGATTGTATCTCTTCACGGAGTGCCAGTATCTATCATTTCTGATAGGGATACGAGGTATACGTCGCATTTCTGGAAAAGCTTTCAACAATCCCTAGGCACTCGATTGAATTTCAGCACGGCATACCATCCTCAAACGGATGGTTAAAGTGAACGTACTATACAGACACTTGAGGATATGCTACGAGCTTGTGTTATTGATTTGGGTGGAAGTTGGGATGATCATCTTCCATTAATCGAATTTTCATACAATATTAGTTATCATTCCAGTATACAAGCTGCACCTTTTGAAGCTTTATATGGAAGAAAGTGCAGAACGCCCGTTTGTTGGGCAGAAGTTGAAGATGTCCAACTAACAGGACCTGATATAGTCCTGGAGACGACATACAAGATTGTGCAGATAAGAGATCATCACAAAGCTGCCAGATATAGGCAGAAAAGCTACGCAGACTTAAGGCGTAAACCTCTAAAGTTCGAGGTTGGTGACAAAGTGTTGCTTAAAGTATCACCCTGGAAGGGAGTGATGCGATTTGGTAAGAAAGGTAAGTTAAGCCCAAGGTATATAGGACCATTCGAGATTATCGAATGTGTAGGAACAGTGGCTTATAAGTTGAACTTACCTGAAGAGCTCAGTAGTATTCACAATGTATTCCACATCTGCAATCTAAAGAAATGTCTACCTGATGAATCACTAGTCATACCACATACGAATGTGCATATAGATGAGAGCTTGAAATTTGTGGAAAAACCTTTATCGATCGAGGATCGACAGGTCAAGAAGCTTCGAAGGAAGCATGTGCTTATTGTAAAGGTTAAATGGGATGCCTGTAGAGGTCCCGAGTACACGTGGGAGGTAGAGTCCACAATGAAAGAAAAGTACCCTCAGTTGTTTCAGTAAATCTCGAGGTCAAGATTTCTTTTAAGGGGGTGAGGATGTAACACCTCGAAAATTTATGTCCAATAATGTATCGACACGTGGCATGAGCTTTAAACGTGTAAAAGATTACTTATGAAGGACTAAAGATGACAAACAAAGAAAGTATGTGAATATAAGGGTTCAAAATGTCAATAATGGATAAATATACTTTACAGTAACCCTACAAGGTGTTTATAACCTTAAACGAATGAATTATGGATCATACGAAGCTAAATGTGGAAGAAAGTGAGAGATTACAAACTACAGGGGTTAAATGTCTCAACATATTTAAAGTATACCTCATAGTGACCTAATAGCAAACCCGAAGCTTTGTAACGATAAAATATACTCACAAGAATAAGTGATAAAAATTTCACAAGATTTCGATAAAGTATGAGAAAGTAAAGATGATATTCGTATACGAGGGGTTAAAAGCGTCAACGTTGAAATTTATGAGTTTTCGGGTGATCATAAAGTTAACCGTGGACTTAACGATTTTTGTATATGTCTTGGAGCCCTTAAAAGTTAAGTTAGAGGGTCAAAAATGCAAGAAATAAAGTTAAAACCACGTTTACAAGGACCAGGGACCTGAAGTGCAAAGTTTGGAAACTTGTAACCTGAGTCTGGGCTTCACACGGGGCGCGTAAGGCTTGCCCAGGACCTTACGCAGGCCGCCTGGGACTGCCAGCATCAGAAAATGTGGACAGCTACCAGTTAAAGCTGTGTAACCGACTTATGGAGCTTGTTTTTTATACCAGGGGCTTGTTTGATGGTTTAGAAGGGCCTAGGGACACTTGGGATGATCAGGAATCATCCCATAGACTTATTTGTCATGATCTTGAGCAATCAAAGTTCCTATATAAGGTGTTCTTGTTGCAAACATTTTGAACACCCACTTGAAACCTTCACAACTTCACTTCTGTAGGATTTTGGAGCTCAAGCGCACTTCCTAGTGATCATTAGTCGTGCATAGAACCTTGGTAAGTGTCATTAACCTTCCTTAATTCAGTTTTACTTAGTTAATTAGCTTAAAGTCAAACCATCATAATTAAGGTTTGACTTCGAGATTACTCATAATTTGTCCAGTCAAATCTCGAATTGAAAATACCTACGAGTTGGTAATTAAGTGGGTAATAAACCCTTAAAATGGTACTCTCTGATTCCCACTCTAAGTAGGTTAAATGTCGGGTCAAAGTTAATCTTAAAAAGTCAACAGAAAGCTTGTTTTCAAATTAATGCATAATTAGCAATGTAGAAGCCATGCAACCTGTTTTATCGTTAATATAACTTGGTAATTAATGTAAGAACATGTCTAAACATGTTCAACCCGACAATTTTCAGTTTAAGCTTGGTTTGGAACCGAAAGTCGCATAAGTGGACTTTTACTTTGACTTTCAGTTCTGAACCGTTAGAGCATAGTTTAGAAATGCCTTAGAGCCTTATTAGGACCAGGTTAGATGTTTGTATAACCCTCTGTGATTATACAACTTGGTTCATTAGTTATCCGATTCATATGCATGTTTCCGTTAAATGCTTAAATGTTGACTATTATGCCCTTTTGACCTTTAAACGTGATTGTTGAAAATGTAAAAGAATAGAAAACTTAGTTACTGATTTATAAACTTGTCCCAAAAATTTGACATCAGTTTGAGGTCTAGATTAGGAGTTATGCTCATTAGCGTAATTAGAAAGCTTTTTATTAATTAAACGGCGTAATTAGCATATAGCCTATCTAAACCCAATTTTTGATACCAAAATTTTTACCAATATTTTGTAATTTTAGGAGATTTTTATTTATTTTTAGGCTGAGCATAACATAGGGTTCTAAGCTTAATTCGATAGTTGTCGGTTTTGCCCTTTTGGGCTATAATATGAGTTTCACAAATCCTTTTGATACCAAACCTTTTTCTACTGATCCAATATGATAAATAGAATATTTTAATCCTTCTGGAATAATAAAAACATCAGCTTTTCTTATAAAACCCGGAAATCGCTTAAAACTACATTTTTTACGCGTTTTAAACGCATAGTGTGTATTAAAACCATTATATATATATAAGACTTGATACCTACTGATATTTTTAGTAAATTTTTATATTTTAACAGTAAGAAAAATTTTTTAAACTCAGATTTCCAGTTTTGACCTTTTAGGCTTAAGTAAAATTACCAAAATGCCCCTATGGTGCATAACTTGGTTATAAATGATAAATTTCATATATATGTTATACCCTACTGTTATAACTAATTAAATTAAATATTTTTAATGATTATATCAGACCTGTAATTCAGATTATTATTTAAACTCTTTTATAACCTTTAAAATGACCAAAATACCCCTACAGGGCGTAGTTTGAGTTTAAAATCATTTTGGGCATAATAGAAGATATCTTACTGATGTCACAATATATTTAAGGCATATTAACTTAGGAAACCTATATATGATTCTTATGGTTACCCGTTACGCAGATTTCGCGTTCGATTCGGTTTATGTGACTAGTTTGCATAAATTGACCGAATCGGGTCAAACCTTATCATTTTTGTCTCAAAATACAGAATGTGTTTAGTTTACCCATATTATACAAGTCTTCAAACTTGTCGGGTCTAAAACACATTCTATTCCGGTCTTCGCTTATTCATGCATTTGAACCGTATCTTCCTTTAAAACTAACCGGTCTAAGTTTAAGCTTAATTAAAGACCCGTTAGGAATCTAATAGGTTATTATAAACCTTCATTCCAGAATAGGAGACCCGGTAAAAGCTACATGCACTTGCTATTTGTGATTATTACTTGCAAAGGTAAATACTCTTAACTTATTTTCCCTATACGGGCTTGGGATACGGTATTATAATAATACCGCTTGGTCGGGTATGTAGTCATTTAAATCGGATGGTGATCAATGTATTTACATAACCCATTTTAATCTGTATTATTTGGTGTATGGCCTTTGGGGGTTTAATGACCATGTCCCGGATATCCTTGGCATCATTCAAAGAAATGGCCACGACCTAAGCACGGGGTGTAGGCGTACACCTGACAGGTGCATTATGTAAAAACTAGTAATCCACTTAAAGGAATCAACCTTGTGGGTATTATACCTGTAGCGTGTCAGTTAATCTTGACCGGCTCTACCAACCGGCCCTGACGGACGACAAATAAGTAAAACTGTATACAAGATTATTTTTAATAATTGTCCCAAGTTATAAAAGAATATTTGTGCCATGTGCATTCAAATCAATTTTCTAAACATTTTCAAAATGAGTCAGTTAATTGTATTTAACAGTGTAAACTGACGTATTTTCCAAAAAGGCTAAGTGCAGGTACTAGACGAAATAGGCTGGCTACTCCTGGTATCATTAATTAAGTCTCGCAAGCTCTAGATGCTAAAGTCTGTTGAACAATGATCTTATTTTTTTTATCCACCTGTGGATCCTTTACAGTCCGTTGTAATACTTGATATTACTATTTATTCGGTTTGTAATGTGATTCATCTCTTTTGCTTCCGCTGTGCATTTAAAATCGTGTTGTTTGACTATGATGATATCAACTACGTCACGATACTCCCCCCGGGCCCACCGGTAATACGTGGAAATATCGGGGTGTGACAGGTTGGTATCAGAGCCAACACTGAGTGAATTAAACACTAGCCTTTTTGTGTTTAATCTCAGTTACACAGTTGCACGTTCCTCGATTCTCGAGTCTAGACAAAGAACTTAGGACTAATCCTAGTTCGCTTTATTTTGTCCTTTATTTGTTTCCTTGTTATTTTCTGTTTAGCCTCTGCATGGGCAAGTCTTTTAAGTTAGAAGTCCTATTTAGGGCAACCATGTACTTGTCTAAATTTTAGTGGAACGTTTAGATTTAAAATATCATTTCTTTTATAAGATCTACCATTATAATAATATGACAAAATCTAAAAAGGACAAGACCTAGCTCATGTGTCATCTTAAGACAACGCCAAGATGGCAGTTCCTCAATTTGATTCAGATCCTTGTTAACATCTCAATTTAGGATTGTTCTGCGTTAATGTTAAAAAGAATCTTAAAGGTAAAACCTAGTCTATATGTCGTTGCAGACATGGCCAAGATGGTAAAACCTATTCAAAAGATTCCAATCCTTGTTAACATCTGAAAATATGTTAACATTCTTGGTAAAATGTGATTCGATAAAATCACATAAGTCATTCTTAAATTGGGTTATTCCAATTTCCCTTAATTATATAATCATCCCTTAAGGATAAAGTGCCTACGGGCTATAATTAACGTCCTTTGGGACTAAAGACAGTGGTGGCCTACAACTCCCTGTCAAGAAATGGTAATGAACTTTGATTCAACCTTAATACCTCGATTCTGTAAAATCCTGGTTTATAAATTAAATCTGTCCATGTGACTTGACTTTTGTGCTATTACTAAATTGTAATTAGGGATTATAATAAAGATCCTGAATATATGCATGTTTAACAAATTAACCAAAATAGTTATTAAAGACCATGGTTAATAAATCATCAAGAACGATAGTACTGTATAGGCTTCTAAATAAACCTTGTCATTAATTTTCTTTTATGTAGCAATTAAAGCTACATGGCTAGGTCGGAAGAAGTAAACAGTCATCCCCTTGGGAATAATGAGAATACTAGGATTAATATAACCAGGGAAGAGCTCCGTACACTGATTGATATAGTTGTATCTAAAGCTGTGGATAGGCAATTCAGGGAGTCTAATGGGACGCACAGTAGAACCTCATCAGCACCCCACACTAACTCTGTCCCTAAGACTCATTCAGAGGCTCAAGTAAGCCACCCTCTCAGCAGAATGAACCCAAGAAAGAGGATGCTCAACATTCCTCGAACCAAAACAGTGTTCCATCTAAGAGAATAGTTTTTGACAGGGAACCTCGTACCAAGTCCTGTACTTATAAGTACTTTGTTTCTTGCAAACCCCGGGATTTCACTTGGGAGAACAGAGCAATTGATTGTATGACTTGGTTAGATGAAATGGACACGGTAGTTGATATCAGCGGTTGTGCTGAAAGGGATGTGGTAAAGTACGTATCCCAATCATTCAAGGGAGAGGCACTGGCATGGTGGAAGTCTCTCATTCAAACTGCAGGAAAGATCCCACTATACAATCTGACATGGGATAAGTTTGTTGCTCTCACTAAAGAGAATTATTGCCCGCAGCATGAGGTTGAAAGAATTGAGTGAGATTTATTATCATTGGTGATGAAGAATTTAGATTGCCAAGCTTACCTCACCAGTTTCAATACCCTGTCTAGACGGGTTCCGTGTCTGGTAACCCCGAAACCCAAAAGGATTGCTCGCTTCATTGGGGGTTTAGCCCCAGAAATCAAAGCCAGTATTAAGGCTTCAAGACCTGCTACTTTTAGATCTGCAGCTGATCTATCTCTATCTCTTACTTTGGATGCGGTTAGGCTAAAATCGCTTAAGAACTCAGAAGACAGTAAGAGAAAACGTGAGGACGACAACTCACGACAGTCTGAGAAGAAGTTTAGGGGAAACACGGACCACAAGAAGAAGTTTTGGTCTGGAAAGGGTAGTCAACGAGAAGAGGAGAAGCCAAAGTGCAAGACTTGCCAAAAACGCCACTTTGGAAAATGCAGACTTGAGTCCAAGTCTCAGTCTGGACCATCTGCATGTGGGTTGTGCAAGTCTAAGGAGCACAAGACAGTAGACTGCCAGAAGATTAAGGATGCTACGTGCTACAACTGTAATGAAAAAGGGCACATTAAGACCAACTGCCCTAAATATGCCAAGAAGCCTGAGGAAGCAAAGAAGACCAATGCAAGGGTCTTCCGTATGGATGCACGAGAAGCTGTTCAGGACGATAATGTGATCACAGGTACCTTCCTTATAAACGATGTTTATGCAAGGGTGTTATTTGATTCTGGAGCAGATAAATCTTTTGTTGATGATAAGTTTTGTAAGTTATTAAACCTACCTGTTAGAACCCTAAGCATAAAGTATGAGGTTGAATTAGCTGATGGTATCTTAGAGACAGCCTCAACCGTGTTAGATGGATGTATTATATCCATTAGGAACCACTCTTTTCAATTAACCTTACTTCCTTTGAAGTTAGCTGGTTTTGATATAGTTATAGGCATGGACTGGTTATCTCATAAGCAGGCCCAGATTGTTTGCAACAAGAAGCAAGTGGTGATCAAGACTCCGTCTGGTGAACCACTTACCATTCAGGGAGATACCCAGTATGGATTGCCTGAGCAGGTGGCTATGCTCAAGGCATCTAGATGCTTGAAGAAGGGTTGTGTCATTTATATGGCACAGGTAACTATTGATGAGCAGAAGCCCAAGGTTGAAGACATCCCTGTTATTTCTGAGTAACCAGAAGTTTTCCCGGAAGAACTACTTGGTTTACCACCAGACAGGCAAGTAGAACTCAGAATTGACATCATCCTTGGAGCAGCGCCTGTCGCAAGAGCGCCTTATAGGTTGGCACCAACAGAGATGAAGGTAAGGACACAACTAGATGATTTGCTAGCCAAAGGTTTTATTAGACCTAGTTCATCTCCTTGGGGAGCGTCAATCCTATTTGTCAAGAAGAAGGATGGATCAATGCGTTTATGCATCGATTACCGTGAGCTTAATAAGGTCATTATCAAGAATAGATATCCATTGCCCAGGATTGACGATCTGTTCGATCAATTACAAGGGGCAAGTTACTTTTCCAAGATTGACTTGAGGTCAGGCTTCCATCAACTGAAGGTGAAAGATGAAGATGTACACAAGACTGCATTTAGGACTCGTTATGGTCATTACGATTTCTTAGTGATGCCTTTTGGGCTCACTAATGCACCAGCAGCATTCATGGACCTCATGAACCGCATCTGCAAGCCCTACTTGGATAAATGACAGTCTTCATCGATGATATTCTTATTTACTCAAAGAGTCAAGCTGACCGTGAGAAGCACCATCGTTGTATTATTTCACTGCTTCAACAAGAGAAACTTTATGCCAAGTTTTCAAAGTGTGAATTTTGGCTTCGTGAAGTCCAGTTTCTTGGACACGTGGTTAGTGAGCGTGGTATCTAGGTGGATCCCGCTAAAGTTGAAGCTGTCATGAATTGGCAAGAGCCAAAGACGCCTACAGAGATTCGTAGCTTTCTAGGTTTAGCAGGATATTATAGGCGATTTATCGAAAACTTCTCAAGGATTGCTGCACCCCTAACTTCGCTAACACGTAAGAATATTAAGTTTGACTGGGGTCCTAAGCAGCAGGAATCCTTTGACCTCCTTAAGTAAAAGTTGAGCAATGCACCGGTACTAACATTGCCTGATGGAATAGAAGAATTTGTAGTATACTGCAATGCATCCCACACTGGTATGGGATGTGTGCTCATGGAGAAAGGCAAGGTCATTGCCTATGCTTCTCGACAATTAAAAGTACATGAGAAGAATTACACCACCCACGACTTGGAGTTGGGTGCAGTGGTGTTTGCTCTAAAACTTTGGAGGCATTATTTGTATGGTACCAAGTGTGTGATCTACTTCGACCATAAGAGCCTTCAGCATCTATTTAATCAAAAAGATCTAAATATGAGACAGCGCCGATGAATGGAGACGCTGAATGATTATGATTGTGAGATTCGATACCATCCAGGCAAGGCAAATGTAGTTTCCGATGCATTAAGTAGGAAGGAAAGGGTTAAACCCATAAGAATCAATGCCAAGATAATCGAATTAAAGAATAGTTTGAATGAAAGATTGTTAGCCGCGCAAAAGGAAGCTGTATTAGAAGCTAACTATCCTGATGAAAAGTTAGGAGTAACTGCTGAGCAGTTATCTTATGGCAAGGACGGAATCCTGAGGTTAAATGGACGAATATGGGTTCCAATTTATGGAGGACTTCTGGATGTTATCCTCCAGGAAACCCACAGTTCTAAATACTCCGTTCATCCTGGAACTGACAAGATGTACCAGGATCTGAAGGCAAACTATTGGTGGATAGGCTTGAAGAAGTCTATAGGTACCTATGTAGCCAGATGTTTTACGTGCACACAAGTCAAAGCTGAACATCAAAAGCCGTCAGGTTTGCTACAACAGCCTGAACTTCCCACTTGGAAGTGGGAAATGGTGACTATGGATTTTATCACCAAGTTGCCAAAGACTAAACGAGGAAATGATACTATTTGTGTGATAGTGGATAGACTGGCTAAGTCAGCCCACTTCCTACCTATTAAGGAAATACACAGCTCAGATAAGTTAGCTCAGCTATACGTGGACAAGATTGTATCTCTTCACAGAGTGCCAGTATCTATCATTTCTGATAGGGATACGAGGTATACATCGCATTTCTGGAAAAGCTTTCAACAATCCCTAGGCACTTGATTGAATTTCAGCACGGCATACCATCCTCAAACGGATGGGCAAAGTGAACGTACTATACAGACACTTGAGGATATGCTACGAGCTTGTGTTATTGATTTGGGTGGAAGTTGGGATGATCATCTTACATTAATCAAATTTTCATACAATAATAGTTATCATTCCAGTATACAAGCTGCACCTTTTGAAGCTTTATATGGAAGAAAGTGCATAACGCCCGTTTATTGGGCAGAAGTTGGAGATGTCCAACTAACAGGACCTAATATAGTTCTGGAGACGACAGACAAGATTGTGCAGATAAGAGATCATCTCAAAGCTGCCAGAGATAGGCAGAAAAGCTACGCAGACTTAAGGCGTAAACCTCTAAAGTTCGAGGTTGGTGACAAAGTGTTGCTTAAAGTATCACCCTGGAAGGGAGTGATGCGATTTGGTAAGAAAGGTAAGTTAAGCCCAAGGTATATAGGACCATTCGAGATTATCGAATGTGTAGGAACAGTGGCTTATAAGTTAAACTTACCTGAAGAGCTCAGTAGTAGTCACAATGTATTCCACATCTGCAATCTAAAGAAATGTCTAGCTGATGAATCACTAGTCATACCACATACGAATGTGCATATAGATGAGAGCTTGAAATTTGTGGAAAAACCTTTGTCGATCGAGGATCGACAGGTCAAGAAGCTTCAAAGGAAGCATGTGCCTATTGTAAAGGTTAAATGGGATGCCCGTAGAGGTCCCGAGTACACGTGGGAGGTAGAGTCCACAATGAAAGAAAAGTACCCTCAGTTGTTTCAGTAAATCTCGAGGTCGAGATTTCTTTTAAGGGGGTGAGGATGTAACACCTCGAAAATTTATGTCCAATAATGTATCGACACGTGGCATGAACTTTAAACGTGTAAAAGATTACTTATGAAGGACTAAAGATAACAAACAAAGAAAGTATGTGAATATAAGGGTTCAAGATGTTAACAATGGATAAATATACTTTACAGTAACCCTACAAGGTGTTTATAACCTTAAACGAATGAATTATGGATCATACGAAGCTAAGTGTGGAAGAAAGTGAGAGATTACAAACTACAGGGGTTAAATGTGTCAACATGTTTAAAGTATACCTCTGAGTGACCTTTTAGCAAACCCGAAGCTTTGTAACGATAAAATATACTCACAAGAATAAGTGATAAAAATTTCACAAGGTTTCTATAAAGTATGAGAAAGTTATGATGATATTCGTATACGAGGGGTTAAAAGCATCAACGTTGAAATTTATGACTTTTCGGGTGATCATAAAGTTAACCGAGGACTTAACGAAGTTTGTATATGTCTTGGAGCCCTTAAAAGTTAAGTTAGAGGGTCAAAAATGCAAGAAATAAAGTTAAAACCACGTTTACAAGGACCAGGGACCTAAAGTGCAAAGTTTGGAAACTTGTAACCTGAGTCTGGGCTTCACACGGGGCGTGTAAGGCTTGCCCAGGACCTTACGCGGGCCGCCTGGGACTGCCAGCATCAGAAAATATGGACAGTTGCTTGTTAAAGCTTTGTAACCGATTTAGGGAGCTTGTTTTTGATACCAGGGGCTTGTTTGATGGTTTAGAAGGGCCTAGGGACACTTGGGATGATCAGGAATCATCCCATAGACTTATTTGTCATGATCTTGTGCAATCAAAGTTCCTATATAAGGTCTTCTTGTTGCAAACATTTTGAACACCCACTTGAAACCTTCACAACTTCACTTCTGGAGGATTTTGGAGCTCAAGCACACTTCCTAGTGATCATTAGTCGTGCATAGGACCTTGGTAAGTGTCATTAACCTTCCTTAATTCAGTTTTGCTTAGTTAATTAGCTTAAAGTCAAACCATCGTAATTAAGGTTTGACTTCAAGATTACTCATAATTTGTCCAGTCAATTCTCGAATTGAAAATACCTACGAGTTGGTAATTATGTGGTTAATAAAGCCTTAAAAGGGTACACTCTGATTCCCACTATAAGTAGGTCAAATGTCGGGTCAAAGTTAATCTTAAAAAGTCAACAGAAAGCTTATTTTCAAATTAATGTATAATTAGCAATGTAGAAGCCATGCAACCTGTTTTATCATTAATATAACTTGGTAATTAATGTAAGAACATGTCTAAACATGTTCAACCCGACAATTTTCAGTTTAAGCTCGGTTTGGAACCGAAAGTCGCATAAGTGGACTTTTACTTTGACTTTCAGTTCTGACCCGTTAGAGCATAGTTTAGAAATGCCCTAGAGCCTTATTAGGACCAGGTTACATGTTAGTATAATCCCCTGTGATTATACAACTTGGTTCATTAGTTATCCGATTCATATGCATGTTTCCGTTAAATGCTTATATGTTGACTATTATGCCCTTTTGACCTTAAAACGTGATTTTTTGAAAATTTAAAAGAATTGAAACCTTAGTTACTAATTTATAAACTTGTCCCAAAAATTTGACATCAGTTTGAGGTCTAGATTAGGAGTTATGCTCATTAGCGTAATTAGAAAGCTTTTTATTAATTAAACGGCGTAATTAGCATATAGCCTATCTAAACCCAATTTTTGACACCAAAATTTTTACCTACTGATATACAATAATATTTTGTAATTTTTGGAGATTTTTATTTATTTTTAGGCTGAGCATAACATAGGGTTCTAAGCTTAATTCGTTAGTTGTCGGTTTTGCCCTTTTGGACTATAAAATGAGTTTTACAAATATTTTTGATACCAAACCTTTTTCTACTGATCCAATATGATAAATAGAATATTTTAATCCTTCTGGAATAATAAAAACATCAGCTTTTCTTATAAAACCCGGAAATCGCTTAAAACTACCTTTTTACCTGTTTTAAACGCATAGTAAGTATTAAAACCATTTTATATATATAAGACTTGATACCTACTGATATTTTTAGTAAATTTTTATATTTTAATAGTAAGCAAAAGTTTTTAAACTCAGATTTCCAGTTTTGACCTTTTAGGCTTAAGTGAAATTACCAAAATGCCCCTATGGTGCATAACTTGGTTATAAATGATAAATTTCATATATATGTTATACCTTACTGTTATAACTTGTTAAATTAAATATTTTTACTGATTATATCAGACCTGTAATTCATATTATTATTTAAACTCTTTTATAACTTTAAAATGACCAAAATACCCCTACAAGGCGTAGTTTGAGTTTAAAATCATTTTAGGCATAATAGAAGATATCTTACTGATGTCACAACATATTTAAGGCATATTAACTTAGGAAATCTGTATATGATTCTTATGGTTACCCGTTACGCAGATTTCGCGTTTGATTCGGTTTATGTGACTAGTTTGCATAAATTGACCGAAACGGGTCAAACCTTATCATTTTTGTCTCAAAATCCAGAATGTGTTTAGTTTACCCATATTATACAAGTCTTCAAACTTGTCGGGTCTAAAACACATTCTATTCCGGTCTTCGCTTATTCATGCGTTTGAACCGTATCTTCCTTTAAAACTAATCGGTCTAAGTTTAAGCTTAATTAACGACCCGTTAGGAATCTAATAGGTTATAATAAACCTTCGTTCCAGAATAGGAGACCCGGTAAAAGCTACGTGCACTTTCTATTTGTGATTATTACTTGCAAAGGTAAATACTCTTAACTTATTTTCCCTATACGGGCTTGAGATACGGTATTATAATAATACCGCTTGGTCGGGTATGTAGTCATTTAAATCGGATTGTGATTAATGTATTTACATAACCCGTTTTAATCTGTATTATTTGGTGTATGGCCTTTGGGGGTTAAATGACCATGTCCCGGATATCCTTGGCATCATTCAAAGAAATAGCCACGACCTAAGCACGGGGTGTAGGCGTACACCTGACAGTTGCATTATGTAAAAACTGGTAATCCACTTAAAGGAATCAACCTTGTGGGCATTATACCTGTGGCGTGTCAGTTAATCTTGACCGGCTCTACCAACCGGCCCTGACGAACGACAAATAAGTAAAACTGTATACAAGATTATTTTTAATAATTGTCCCAAGTTATGAAAGAATTTTTGTGCCATGTACATTCAAATCAATTTTCTAAACATTTTCAAAATGAGTCAGTTAATTGTATTTACCAGTGTAAACTGACGTATTTTCCAAAAAGGCTAAGTGCAAGTACTAGACGAAATAGGCTGGCTACTCCTGGCATCATTAATTAAGTCTCGCAAGCTCTAGATGCTAAAGTCTGTTGAACAATGATCTTATTTATTTTTTTTATCCGCCTGTGGATCCTTTAAAGTCCGTTGTAATACTTGATATTACTATTTATTCGGTTTGTAATGTGATTCATCTCTTTTGCTTCCGCTGTGCATTTAAAATCGTGTTGTTTGACTATGATGATATCAACTACGTCACGATACTCCCCACCGGGCCCACCGGTAATACGTGGAAATATCGGGGTGTGACATCACGGCACCCCCGGGCTAGTGTTTCCTTGGTTCCGCGATCCTAAATGTAAAAATAGGGATGAGAAAAAATAACCTCAACAGGATTGTCCTCGGTCAATTTTCCTATAGATAATAGATTTTTGATGAGATTTGCTACCACCAAAACATTGTTAAGAGCAAGATTTCCCAAAATTTTTGTTTGTCCAACATGGGTGATTGACCATTACCAAAATAAACAATTTGATTACCTTGAGTTGGAGTGGAGTTTTGAAGAGTATTGTTGTTGGGAAGCATGTGAGTAGTGGCTTCGGTGTTAGAAGTCCAATCAGGAATTGAGGAGTTTACGTGCCACTAAGCATGAAAGGCTTGAGCCAAGTGATCCGATGAAGGAGAAGCTGATGTAGTGAATTAAGCAAGTTGGTAGCACTGTGGAGCATAATGGCCAGGTTTGCGACACAGTTGACATGTGGGAGGTCTGTTTTGGCGCCCAAAATTGTGGGCGGATCCCCTGTTATGATTAAAGTTTGGTCGATTTGACCTGTAGTGGGTCATGGAGGCCCGGTTTGGTCGAAAAGAGGCCCCATAATTATTGGGCCTAGAGGTGGTACTTTGGGCCGAAAAAGCAACAGTAGGCAACACAATTGTGCCATGCAATTTTTTCATGAATTATTCATGACTTTCAACACTTGCTAAGAGATTAGAAAAAGTAGGAATTGGATGTACAAATCTAGTGGATGTAGAGAAGCTCTCAAAAGTGGTGCCAAGGCCGCAAAGAAACCACTGAAGTTGTTCATGAATAATTTTTCATGAATAATTCATGACTTTCAGCACTTGCTAAGAGATTAGAGAAAGTAGGAATTGGACGTACCGATCTAGTGGATGTTGAGAAGCTCTCAAAAGTGGTGCCAAGCATCAACAGGATGACCAAGAGCACTTAGTTGATCACAAATAGCCTTGAAGGCGCGACCAAATTCAACAACAGATTTGTCTTCTTTCTTGAGTACATGAAGATTGTCACGTAAATTTTGAATTCTTTCAACTGAGGTATTGCAAAAAGCTGCTTCTATGGCTTTCCAAATTTCACGAGCAGAAGTTAAACCAACCGTGATAGAAAGAGCATCTTCTGTTAAGGAGGCATTAAGAAGTATAATAGCCTGTTGTTCATCTCTTAGCCAAGTAGCATAATCAAGGTTTATAACCTCCTTGTCATTGGTTTTAATGGTAGGAGATGGAGGTTGAAGGGAACCATCCACATGTGGTAACATTCCTTGATAAGTAATGAGAGGGAGCATTTGAGTTCTCCAACAGATGAAATTGGTGCAAGCAAGCTTAATAGCTATCATTGGGCAAAGCCGGTCATAAGAGGATTCTGAGAAGAAGAGGAAGAGGATGGGGCTGCCATGAGGGAAGAAATGAAAAACACATATGAAGAAAAAGAGGAGAAACAGGAGAGGAAAGAGAAAAGAAGTAGGGTTTATGAATGGAATAAGATCGGCTGAAATGGAATAGGAAGACAAGAGGTTTAGAAGATCAAAGATTAGGGAAACTCAAGAACTTGCTTGGGTTGGGTATCGGCTGATACCATATAGGAAATCTCAAAGGTTATTTTCATTGAATAAAACACAAACCACAATATATAAGGGATATAGTTACACTTTGAACACCTAAAGAATTACATAATTACAACATGGAATAATCAAATACTAATATAAATATATTATCTCCACTGAAGCAACCGAAAACACCTAAATAGCCACCTTAAGGGCATTCAAGCCTTCGTATGCACCATTGCAGCTATAGGTTAGCACATGGCTCCAGTACCTAAAATAAACAAAATCAATAAAAAAGCAAATAAATTTTGGATATTCATAACGACAAATTGGTTGATATATATGCAAATAACTTGTCCACGAGTTGATCTCTAGGTGGGGTGGGAGGAAGATATCCATCAAATTTGGTTCTCGAGCCAATGCAGAATAATGCTAATATAATAATCTAAACCACTATGATTATAAGAACAACTCAAGAGCCCGAAAACCATAAGAAAGTGACACAGGTTATCGTAGCTAGGCTGAGGAAACGATATATGCACGTAGATTAAATATAGCGCAGTTCAATCCTTCCTTGTAGCTCCTAGGATTGTGCTAACCTCCAGCACATGAAACCACTAATTAAACACTATAACCTGCATTCATTTGACTAATAGGATAAACTCATTAAACGACAAAATAATAAAAAACCAGCCAAGTTTAATGTATCTGAGGTGGTGTTGGTTTTGAAGGAATCTATGCCTTGATGAACTTACATGGGGCGAAACTCAAGGCCACATACAATAAGGCCGGACATCATTCCCTCATAATTTACAAATTTCAAATTTATAGAATTACAATCATTTTGAAGCTCATTATTTGATTTGAATTTCCACACACAAACCTCCATCCATCCATCTTCCCTCTCTTGAGGAACCCGATTAACATCATCTATATTCCATGGCTTCGGGGACCTAAAATAAACAACTTCACTCTGTTTGTTTTTCTGCTGATGCAGATCTCGCACTACCACTGGACAATGCAACCTAGAACACTTCTCCGAAAGCTTGAACACAAGGTAACAACTATATTCTGTATCTTGCAACAACATTCTACTTTCAATCTTGCACTTGATACGAAACACTTGTGTTGATAAAAGCTCAGCCGCCTTTTGAAATCTTGACTTGGTTGTGGGCTTCCAATCAAAAAGCTTCGCGTTAAAAGAGTCACAAAAGGCCTCATTTGCTGAAAGCATGTAATATTGTTTCCCCTCTTCCCTCCACCTGAACAACTTCAAAAGTGCTTGAGTGAATATGCTACAAATATCCAAAGGAAAATCATTAATTGGCAACTGTTGCATCTGATTCATGTGTAAGGTTGATTGCGGGACTTGTTGGACTTCCGTTAAGGTGTTTTCTTCCTGTAGAAATAAAATAAAATCATGTTATAACTAAATATGTAACGTACAACATGTTATATGATTAACAAAAGAACAAATTTGAAAGTATTATAAAACTTACATTGTCAATGGCTCGCAACTCGATGCCTTCAACATAAATTGCACGGTTTCCACAATAGCATCGTGAAAAGCTCTTTATTAGAAACTCAAAGTCGGTAGTATCTGATTCTTTATGATTCAAGAAACGATACAATTCAATAGTCATCCACTCATCTTCTCTCCATGTTGCAAAATATGCATGCAAAGTTTCATTTCCCATTTTGTAAGTTAGGTTCACATACATCCGTTTAGCTACATTTTTTCTTGCACCATGAAATTTGAAGACAAGATGAACACCATACTTGATACCCAAGGATAAAGATCGACTACTTATTTGTATTTGCATATTTAGATTCGAAATATTCAACAGCTCGGCCACTTCATCAAATCTGCGCATACATGTTAGCTATAAGATATACATAACACATACTCACAAACAAACACAAAGCGAAAGATAGAAGGACCTTGATTCTGGAAGTGAATGCCACTTATGTGACCAATGATTTTCGTATGAAAATTGGCTTGCAGATACCATTTCGTTTCTTTCTCCATTACTTCCGAGTGAAAACCACTATTAAAACAAAACAAACAAATCAAAGCAGGTTTCTATTATGTGTGAAATATGAGACAGGAGTTAGGGGATCAAGATAGTTACCACTTTGCCCTCTTGAATAAGGATTCCATTGGAGAGAGTGTCATAAATGTCCTTTCTTTTGGCGGTAGAGTAGATTTCAGGGGTTTTTGACATCTGGATTATTTCTTTATAGTCTTCAGGCAGTTGGGTCTCCCATATTTCATAATCTTTCTATATATCCAACAAAAAGCGGCTTTCAAGTAAATCAACATAGCTATATTACATAATGACTTAAGATTTCATATATACTTTGTGAAATATTATTTCATACAGCATGTATTCCATGACACAATAGTGATATTGCTAATATTCCACAACTTTTTTGTTTATTTTTTTAGGGAAATTGGCCTGTGATAATCCCACATAGACCTTATTGGCCATTAATAATCCCATCTCAGAATATCCCCCCCCCCCCCCCCCAGTCCTACCTTTCACCTATTTTTCCTACAATGGTCCCCCGTTAAAAAAACTTAACGGAGTTAAGCTTTTTTCCAAATTACAAACATATTTTTAGGGCTTTTGATTAGAACGACGATACGAGTCCATTGATGTAAAACTTGCCTCGAAACGGTGCTCCAAAGGATGAAAACGACGCTTCAATTTGGATGTTTAAATTTCCAATTAACCAAAATCAACTCACTTGGAGCACCATTTCCAAGTAAGTTTTACATCAATGGACTCGTATCATCGTTCTGATCAAAAGCCCTAAAACTCTGTTTGTAATTTTGAAAAAAGCTTAACTCCGTTAAGTTTTTTTAACGGGGGACCATTGTAGGAAAAATAGGTGAAAGGTGGGACTAGTGGGGGGAATATTCTGAGGTGGGATTATTAATGGCCAATAAGATCTAGATGAGATTATTACAGGCCAATTCCCCATTTTTTATATATAATTTGTCCGTTTTTAACAAATATATAATAATTGGTATAGATGCATTGAAAGATAGCCATATACTTTGTGAAATAAAAACAACTTACTTGGACATCCAACGCTTTACTGAGTTGTATTACCAATTCACTTGCTGTTGGACGTGCTTCACTCTTGTCATGTAAGCATTGACAGGCCATACTTGCAAATATAGACAATGATTCTGGACGTAATTGTTCTTTTATACCCTCAAACACTATCTCATCAAGCTTTCCTTCTTCATAGAACCTTTTAGCCGAAGGGCCTAAAGACTCAGTGTGATCCTTACAATCCTCTGCCCATGCCAATCTTCCGCATAAAATCTCAAATAAAACGACACCAAACGAGTATATATCCGATTTTTCAGTTAAGAAACCTTGTTTGTGCTGCGGGTCAAGGTAGCCGAATGAAGTGTAAGCTTTGCCGCTGACATGTTCCATGTCTTGATGTAATGAACCAAATGAAGATGACCCGAAATTGGAAATCTTTGCCTTCCAATCATCATTTAGTAGAATGCTAGTGCTTTTAATGTCCCTGTGTACCACCTTCTTTTGCATTACAAGATCACGATGAAGGAATTCCAGTCCGCTTGCAATATCAATGCATATCTCAATCCGTTTCATCCATGTAAGATTAGCATCTTTTAGTCTTCCATCAAGACTTCCGTGAGACATATGCTCGAAAATGATGATTTTTTCATCCATTTCGTTACAATATCCTACAAGACTAATCACATTCTTATGCTTACGCTTAACAAGAATATTAAATTCTGTACGAAATTGATGATCTCCTTGACCAGAGTTGTTATTCCATCGCTTTGCAACAATGGTGGTACGTCCACTAGTATTAGCATTATCTAGTGGAAATGGAAGTTCACCTTTATATGCCTTCCAATGTTCACCACTTCCAAAACAAGTCTTTTCACTAAAGTTTTCTGTGGCGGACTCAATATCCTTAAGTGAAATCTGGAGCTTTTTCAGTAGGATTTCCTGTGAACCATGAGACATTCAATGTAAAATGTTATGGCTGTTTTAAGTTTGGAAAGTAGTTAAAAGAAATCTTATACAAATACGTTCCTAATAATATTAAAATTAATAATTAAAAATCATTAAGGCTCATAAACATACTCTGGGTCAATGATTTTTCACATTTGACACTGATTACAAGTTTACAACATTCAAATGAAACCACCAGATACAATTGCATCCATTGATGTATTGAAATTTACATTGTTATGAATTTGGATGTATAAAATTCATAGCATGCAGCACCTGTTTCTAGTTTCACAATTTCACCTAGTCATAACAGTTTTTCTCTATCCTGCATATTTAACCGGAATTTGCTTAAGCATGATTGCATGAACCTGTTTTATGTTTACAGACAAGTCAGGATATATTTTATCTATTTACCTGAAATTAAATTTGTACTGGAATAAGAAAACCTGTTTCATATAATTAATTTAACGACTAATGATTGGGTTTCAAATGAAATAACTGAAAGATTACAATTAACTCAAATACAGAGATGTATGTTTTAATTTTTGCAAATACATTTAATTTTTTGGAATACATGTCGATAGAAACAAAACCCATGTCATATATTTTTTTAATTAAGTCATGTAATACGATTTTAATTTGTCCAATGACTATTTATTAACAAAGAAAAAAGTTATTTGCAATAATATACTTAGTTTATTAAATGATATTAAAGCAAAAAAATAATACTACATGCATAAAGCCCGAAATATAAGAATAAAACAAAATAAATAATACATAAAGCATGAAATAAAGAACAAGGTAGAATACCGAAAAGGATGTTTGAATTTTGTAAAAAAAATAAAACAAAAAGAAAAAAACAGAACGAATTTAAAACAAGTTTCTACGTGCATATATGAAGATATCAAAATTTCAAATAAAACGAATACTTTATTTTAATCATTTCTATTGTATATGACAATGGAAATGTTCGTCAATAATGATCGTATCCTTTTAGGTGAAAGCATATAGGAGAGCAGGTATGAGCATATAAGCATAATAATTAAAAGTTAAAACAAGTAATCAAGAAAATGAAGAGAAGAAAATAATGACTTACATGAAAGTTCAAGGCTATCTCAAGCTCATTGATCACCATTTCCATTGTAGGGCGGTTAGCAGCTTCACCCGTACATTGGCATGCAACTTTTAAAAATGTGTACAGAGAATCATTATTGGGTCTTCTATTTGAAGTGAGAAGGTCGTCATCAGTTTCTTCAATTAGTTTCGGATCTATTATCCTCTCTATGCTTCCTTCATTGAAACACTTGCGTGCAGTGGGCGCAAGCCCTTTCTCCTTATCTTTCATGTAAATTGGACTGTATGCCACCCTCCCACAAAAGATTTCAAAAAGAACAACTCCAAAAGAGTAAACATCAGAATGTGTTTCCAGCTTACCTGTTGTTTCATATTCTGGATCAGCATACACTTTCATGCCTACCTCTTGATTTGTAGGGTGTTTGGAGATCCCAAAGTAAGCAATTTTTGCCTCATGGTTCTTGCCTAGCAGAATATTGGCACTGTTTATGTCACCATGGATTATCCTTTGTGGGCTGGTGTGAAGGTGATTGAGTCCACGTGCAATCTCAAGGCACATGTGTAAACGTTTGGTCCATGTAAAATTCTTCATGCTGTCAACGCTTTTCAAATAGTCATCAAGGCTGCTCTTAGAAGCATGCTCGTAGACAAGGATCATTTTATCAACTTTGTAACAAAAGCCGATAAGAGAGACAATGTTGGGATGCTTATAACTGGTACGCATTTCAAGTTCTTCAAAGAATGCTTGTTTTCCACGCCCGCTTTCGCTATTAATGATGCATTTTATAGCTACGGTGATGTGCTTCTTGGATGGTTCACCATTATTCATCCCTTCAATTGAGGAAGAACTACTATTGCCAGAATGAACCAGATTAGCTTTGTACACCTTCATATCTGTGTCTAAACCAATACAATATGTTGCAGCAAAGTTCTTGGTAGCCAACTCTATATCACTGAGCTGAAACCTTGAGAGTACCATGGTTTCCCCCTGCGACATTGTGGGTTAGAATGAATGAGAAAGTTGTATATGTGCGTAAGGGTGATGATGATGATGATGATGATGATGATGATGAAATTTTAAACTTGTGCAATCAGTTTAAGGAAAAAAAATCATGTGTACACTTATTTACGTTGCGATCCTGTTTTATATAATCCTCCCGCTATGTATATATTTACATGTATGTGTGCGTATCTGCGTGTGTATATGAATTATTAACGGAATATGATGAAAATTAGAAATTGGTAATGAATGGATGATAAAGTTGATGCTTAAAATAAACTTTAAAACCTCCTAAACATTCTGTTGCACATTAAACTCGTTTTGAAAGTAGATAAGACAAGTTGAAATAATCAATACCAAAGGGAATAATGAAATTGTGGAACAAACTGAAAGATTTGTATTATTGAATCAAGAACTCAATTAGAGAGGATTATAAAACGAATGAAATCACCTTTTTCTCTCGTTTACTGAAATAAATCGACACCTAGCACCCCAACTATCAGAACTAAGGTGATGTTTGTTTTTTAAGAGGTAAAATATCTGCGGTCTGCGGACCACATCTGTACAAAAAGAGGTAGACCAAACCTTTGCAGTATGAAAGAAGAAGAGTGTTTGTTTTTCTGGTGTAGGTAGACTTCTAAAATAAACTGGTGGTGGTGTACGGACAGTGGCGGTGGGTGGTGGTGGTGGTGCCGGATGGTGGTGGTGGACGGCGGTGGTAGGTGGTGGACGTGGACGGTGGGTGTTGGTTGTGGACAGTGGTGGTAGACGATTGTGGACGGTGTTGGACGGTGGTGGTGGTGATGGACGGTGGTGGGTAGTGGATGTGGACGGTGGGTGGTGGTGGTGGTGGATGGCAGATTGGCAGTGGTAGACGGTGGTGGGTGGTGGACGGTGGTGATGGACGGTGGTGGTGGGTGGTGGACGGTGGTGGTAGTTGGTGGCGGTGTTTAACCCTATGCAGACGTTAGAAGAACTCAGAAGTAGCTATGCCAAGTCTTCACAAGAAGAGCTTGCGCAGACGTTTTAATGAAACGTCTTCGAAAAAACAAACCGTCTGCAGATGGCAATGTCTGCGCGTGGTCTGCGTGACGCAAATAGAAGAGCCTGCGCAGATTTTTTTTTAGAAAAACAAACACCACCTAAGTAGTCCTACTACTACCTATTTGACTTATAGTGACTTATGCACTATTTGTTGTAATTCTTTGGTTATAAGAAGTTCTCTTCCCTCATTTAAAACCATTATCATCTTATATGGTATCAGCCATATTTCACTCCCCTTCCTCTTAAAAACCCTAAACCCCTTAGTGGTTGTCGCTTCTTCCCTCCTCTTTTCTTTTACTTTTTCTTCCATTCCTGGGATATCTCTGAGATGGCGGCCTCATCTTCGTCTACTTCTGAAACGCTTTTCTCCATGAATGCCTTTTCTCACATGATGAATATGAAGCTTTCTTCATCCAACTATCTTGTGTGGCGCGAACAAATGCTTCTTGTTCTCGCGTTTCATAAGTTATCTGATCAGATTGATGCTTTGGCTTCTCCTCCTCTGGCCACAGTTACTACTGCGGACAATACCAGTCCAAACCCGGATGCTACAATCTAGACTACCAATGATCAAAAAGGCGGTTCTTATTAAATTCGCTCTTACTGAAGAAGCCGCTGCTGAAGTTCTCGGTCTCAAAACTGCCCAAGAAATCTAGAATGCTCTTGAACATGCTTACAGTAATGCGTCCATTGAAGGCGTTCACTCACTTCGTAATTCTCTCCATCTGCTTAAGAAGGGTACGTCCACTGTTACTGAATTTTCTCACCACTTTAAAGCTTTATGTGACCAACTAGCGGCTATTGGTCATCCGGTTGCCGAGATGGATCGGCTTCACTAGTACCTCTATGGCCTTGGCCCCTCCTATGAGATTTATTCCACTGCTATACGGACTGCTCGACCGCCTCCTTCCTTTCGGGATCTGGTTGCTGAAACCGAAAGTCAGGAGCTCTTTTTGCAGTCCATGCACTTTGGTGAAACACCACCTGTTGCCTTTCATGCCCAACAATCTCGGGGTCGGGGCTGTGGCTCTTCAGCCCGTGGAAACTCTGGTCGTGGTTATAACAATGGTCGTGGTCGTGGTTCAAATAATGGTCAAAATCATCGGTCGTCCGCATTGTCAATTATGTCGCACCAGTGGTCATTATGCCAATGCCTATCCACAACTTGCTAGCTTTGCCGGATTAGACTCATGCTACAACGGATGAGTCTCTAGCTAAAGCTTTCCATGCGAGATGTCATGTTACTAATGATTCCCCGGATTAGAGTGCAGATTCAGGTGCCACTGACTATATGGTTCCACTTTCTGATTCAGTTAACAATTCGTGTAACGCTTCAGATTTTTGTACTTTCCTTAGTTAGCATGTTGTAATCGTATTTCTGTTTTTGGAAACTTATATTCGTATCATATCCATAATTCATTTCCAACATTGTAATCCGAGGCTTTGATCATAATAAAACTCCATTTTATACTTTTACATACTACATACTTGGAATGCTTGAAACATCAATTATATGTGCATTATACTCATACCTTACACTTTTATGCTTGAAATACTAAAAACCCGACTAAAATACATGAAGATGGCCCAACATAACTCCCACGTGTGGGCGTACCCTTCCTTCGCACGAACCAGCTACCTTCCTGCGAACCAAGCCCTCTCGTGCGAACCTACTTCCTTCGCACGAACTAACCTTCGTTCGTGTGGACTTAACTTCCTTCGCACGAACTTAACCTCCTTCGCACGAACGACCTTCATCCGCACGAACCTCTCATCCGCACGAACGGAGCTGGTGACTGGATTTCGGGCAGAAAACGCAAACAGCCGCGTTTTACCCACTTTTTCACCTTTTTCCAACTACCAACCACCAACTACTTCATCAATGACTTAAACCCTAATCCTGTCTTATAAATTGGAGCCTCCATATACTCCTAAACACTTAAATCACTCCCAAATCTTTATAATTTCTCTATAATCTACAATAACTTGGTAGAAAATTTCCAGCCTTGTAAGTGAATTTTAGCTCACTTCTCTTCTTATTTCTTCATTATTTCTTCTTTCATCCTACTTGGATAACCTTTAGGAAGGTTTTCACAAGTTTTCCATGGCAAACTAAGGTGAAACCTCACCATATTTGAGGTCCAAGGTAGAGTTAAAATTATGTTTTCTTTTATACTTTTGTAACTTGCATTTCTTGATTAAAAGTTGCTTAAATCTTGTACGCACCAAGCTCCCAACTAAGTTCATAGTTGTAGGTTTGTGTTGTGGTTGATTTCCACCAAGAAACAAGTTCAATAACTCTTTTAAATTATGCTCATACATGTTCCAAGTGTTGAAACCATCCAAGATTCACCATCTTCAATATGGATGAACTTGTGTTTTGGTAGAAGTGTGAACCGTGGGAGCCTAGACTTTCCAAACTATTTCCACTACCTCACTTATAGACTTGTGTATGAACATCCAAGTAGCTTCCAAGACTCAAAAGTAACACAACCCGCACCTCCAACATTTACCATGATGGGTATGGAACACCCGGGTTGATCTTGCTTGGATATTTAGCAAAGTTAGTTAGTTTATGTTATTCTTATTCATGACAAACCGGGTCATCAACTAAGTTGATGACTTTGTAATTTGGTGAATCATACAAAGAGGTATGCATACCTCCATGCTTGACTTACATGATTTCTATGATTATACATGATGGACTAAATAAACAAACTATAATATATTCTATATAAACTATAATATACTTAACCGAATTCTTGATGTTAACCGGGTTATGGTTATATGTTTGTTCTTTATTCCTCGTTTGTGATTCTAGTGGGCATGTTATGACCCATGAAAACACATTAAAAACTTATTGTCCAAACGAGTGTGTAGACGAGATATAATTTTTGTATACATATACTTTTGTACTTAAATTAAAATCCGAACTACCTACAACTCCAAATACTCACACGCCTTCATTTACCCCATGTAGGGTAACTTCGGTGTTCCCATCTCAATAACTCATCAACTCTCGGTTTAATCGGAAGCTTTGCAAAACCGTGAGTGTACATGACCCTTTTTATTTTAACACTTTTGGGTGCAATATGTATACATTATCAAACTCACACAATCACATACTTTATGCTTAAAACACAAACAAACAATCCAATATGCATGCTTAATACGTTATGCTTGTATTCGTATATGCTAGACTATTCTTATGCTTTATACTTGTCATTAACTTCGTACAAGCCTCTCTTAACACGTATAGAGCTATAGGAGTAACGAACCACCCGTATTCTTGAGGTCATGTTAAGTTAAACAAAACGGTCTTATCGTTGCTACAATAACATTACGCTAGCGGGAATCTTTGGGTGAACATTTATAGTTGCATGCTTGTAATGTACGATTAGTTATAAATAATCATTATGCCATGTTGATTCGTTTAAACTTCTATACATATTCTAGTACACTAACTTGTATGCTCGCCAATACTTTATGTGTTGACTTGTACTTTAATACGTATCAGAGGAAATTGATGAGGATGAATGAAATCTAGTAGGAAGACTAGAAACGCACCTTTAATTTTAGTACTTATGTTGTATTTTGTTTCATGATATGTTGTAATTTGCTTCCAAACCATGTACTTGATTTAGTAATGAAATGGAATTTTGATTTATTAAATATTGTCACAAGTAGTGTTATGAAGTATCTTGCAATCTCGTTTTCGTCTCACTCCGATGTTTCCGCCATCAGTTGGGGTGTGACAATTTGACTCATACAAAGGTAATAATCATGTGGTTTTTGGTAATGGTAAGATACTTCCTATTTCTCACACAGGGAGATCTACTATAGCTAATAATATTATGTTGTGTAATGTCCTTGCTGTTCCTGGTCTTACGAAGAAGCTTTTATCCATCAGTAAATTAACCAAGGATCATCCGGTTGACGTTTTATTTTCCGATTCTTATTTTCATATTCAGGATCGGGTAAGCAAGCATGTACTCGCTGAAGAACATGTATGGATGGTCTATATGTACTCAGGAATTCGTCACAAGCTTTTGTTGCCACCAATGGAAGATCTCGTAAAACATCCTATGAGTTATGGCATGCTTGTTTAGGCCATGTTTCTTTTAGTATTATTTCACTTTTGAACAAGATAGGGGTTTTATCTGTTACCTTTTTGTTACCTTAAAATACGGTTTGCACACCATGTCAACTTGCAAAAGGATAACGTTTATCTTTTGATTTAAATGTAAAATGTGCTTCTAACCCTTTGGATTTAGTTCATTGTGATTTGTGGGGTCCTGCACCTATTTGTTCTAAGGCAAATTGGCCTGTAATAATCCCACCTACACCTTTTTGGCCAATAATAATCCCACCTCAGAATATTCCCAATACCAGTCCCATTTTTCAAATTTTTGGCCCACACTGGTCCTCCGTTAAAAATCCCTAACTGAGTTAGCAAAATGGCTGATGTGGCAGCTGACCTATGGATGATGTGTCAAAAAAGGTTATGTGGCAGCTGATGTGTATTCCCCTGGTCATTTACAACATAAATTTTACTTTTATAATTATAACCCACATTTACTCTTTACCAACTACAGGCGATCATCATCAACTACAGGCGATCATCATCAACTACAAGCGATCATCAACCACCGTTCAATACCAACATCAGCAAATCCATAGGCGATAATCAACCACCGTTCAAGAGGAAATTTATGTTGTAAATGACCAGGGGAATACACATCAGCTGCCACATAACCTTTTTTGACACATCATCCATAGGTCAGCTGCCACATCAGCCATTTTGCTAACTCAGTTAGGGATTTTTAACGGAGGACCAGTGTGGGCCAAAAATTTGAAAAATGGGACTGGTATTGGGAATATTCTGAGGTGGGATTATTATTGGCCAAAAAGGTGTAGGTGGGATTATTACAGGCCAATTTGCCTTGTTCTAAAGATGGTTTTTGTTATTATGTTGCTTTTACTGATGACTACTCCAGGTTCAAATGGTTATATCCCCTAAAAACGAAAACAGCTTTCTATTCTGTTTTACCTGTTTTTCTCAGTCTTGTTCAAACGCAATGTTCACGCAAGGTGAAAGTCTTTCAGAGTGATGGTGGTACTGAATTTGTCAACCAAACTGTTCAAAAATTTTTTGAAGACAGTGACACTTTTCATCGTTTTTCGTGTCCTTATACGCCTCAACAAAATGGGTGTGCAGAACAAAAACATCGTCATATTGTTAAAACAGGATTAGCAATGCTATTAAATGCTCATATTCCGGCTACTTATTGGGTGGACGCTTTTACATTAGCCACATATATTATCAATTGCCTGCCAACTCCTTTATCGGGTGACAAGTCTCCCTATCAACTATTATTTCTTGAATACCCTCAATATTCTAATTTTTTAACTTATGGTTGTCAAGTATTTCCCTATCTACTTGATTATACGAAGCACAAGCTTGAGCCACGTAGTATTGCCTGTGTATTTATTGGTTACAGTACGCAACACAAAGGATATCGGTGTCTTAATCCCTTTACCTTATTTCTCGACATGCAAGCTTCAATGAGTCTATTTTTCCATTTCATGGTACCTCAGGCTCCGCTTATCTCCCCTCACTGCCTATCACCAACTTTACTGAAGACACTCCCTATTTTCTTCATGCTCCCAGATCTGCTGCGACTCTCGCGGGTCCCTCGTCTTCAGGCTCAAGCCCGTCTATTTCGAGCCCACCTGGTTTTCCCATTTTTGAGCCTCTTATTGCTACAACCGCCCAATCACAGACCCAACCTGCTACGGAGCAGCACTCTCTAGCCCAACCCTCCATGGCTGAACTGTATCCTAAACCCAGTAGCTTAGCCCCATCTTCCCACGATGATCAACCGGCTACTTCGTTAGATGATGTTGCTCCTAAACCGTCTCATCCGATGCAAACTCGGTCTAAGGCAGGTATTTTAAGCCCAAGCATCGAGCTGATTTGGCTTCTTTTTCTACTCATGCTCTTCATGTTGCTCTTGCCTCAGCCAAAGAACCTCGTGGTTTCAAATCTGCTGCTATAGATCCTAAGTGGATGGCAGCTATGCATGAAGAATTAGAGGCTTTACATCAAAACCGTACATGGACTCTTGTCCCGCGTCCAACCTCTACTAATGTTGGTTCTAATGGGTTTACCATATTAAGTATCTTCCGATGGCACTATTGAGTGCTACAAGGCACAATTGGTGGCACAAGGGTACACGCAGATTCCTAGACTTGATTATTCTTATACTTTTAGTCCTGTCGTTAAGGCTTCCACTATTCGTATTGTCTTATCTCTGGTCGTTCTGAATCAATGGAAGCTGCATCAGTTGGATGTTAAACATGCCTTTCTGAATGGTAATCTGAGTGAAACTGTATTCATGGAACAACCACCTGTGTTCGCAGATTCACGATTTTCCAATCATGTATGCAAACTCTCCAAAGCTTTATACGGTCTTAAACAAGCGCCAAGGGCATGGTATCACCGCTTTAGCAGTTTCTTGGTGTCCTATAGGTTTATCTGTAGCAGGTTTGTCTTCAAGCAAGATTTGTGTCTTATGTAATTACTTGTATACGTTGATGATCTTATTCTTACAGGTAATAATGAAGCTGTTGTTCAAATGTTCATCTATTCTCTGCATTATGAGTTTGCTATCAAAGATTTGGGTGATCTTAACTATTTTTTGGGTCTTGAAGTTGCATATACCAACACCGCATTGTTTCTTACCCAATCCAAATATGCACAGGATATTCTTCAATGAGCTGATCTATACGATGCCAACCAGTTAGCACGCCCTTGGTGCCCTGAGTCTTTTACTATTGTCCGCACCCCTTGCTCCAATCCTACGTCCTATCGTTCCTTGGTTGGTGCCTTGCAGTATCTGACAATCACTCGTCCTAACTTGTCTTATGCTGTTAATCAAGTGTTGTAGTTTCTTCATGCTCCTATTGTTTATGAGTGCACTATTTGTATGTCCATAGCTAGAAATTTGTTTGTACGTGTAATGTCTAATGTCTTGAGTCTGTAATATACCAGAAAGAGGTTTCACAAGGTGTCGTTAGGTAACATCAGGTTAGGATATGATACGGCACGGTGCGTAGAGAGCGAATTTGTCTAAGTATGATGTCATCATCTTAGATGATGACATCATATAATTTGCATTATCATGTCATAATTTCAAAAGAACAATATGTGTGTGTGTATACTTTGCATGCATGGAAAAGAATATAGAGAGATTTGGTCAACTCGTACGAAAGAAGAAGACTAATCCGCACGATTGGAACAAGTTACAGTTCGTACAAGAGGGAGGAACCATTTGGAATGAATGAGGACTCCTATAAATAGTCAACATGAGTCATTCGTTCATATTAGAATTCCGAGCGCAGTTCTTCAGTTCTTCAAGTTTAAAGCTGCGAATTCTCTCTCCTTCAAGCACACTCCCGATTACATCACGTCTTTTAGATCTCGAGTGTCTAGTGATAGTTTGAGTCGAAACTCTGTCCGGTTGTTGTTGTTACGTAATAAAACGATGTTTATTTATGTTTTTCTGAGCGATTACGACTTGGTTTTACGGATTCCGCACGTAGAACCGTTTAAACGCAGAGCTAGTGATCGTTTACGATCCGATCCTGAACTCACACTGTCGATCATTTTCAGGCTGTTAAACGCATTCTACGATATGTCAAAGGCACTCTCTCCTTTGGTCTCACCTACAGTCGGCCACATACTCCATCCATTATTGGATATTCAGATGTTGATTGGGCTCGTTACATAGATACCAGACGCTCTACATATGGTTACGCTATCTTCTTGGCAGAAATTTAGTGTCCTGGACTGCTAAGAAACAAGCAACTATCTCCCGCTCCAGTTGCGAATCTGAATATCGGGCTATCGCTAACACTGCTGCTGAACTTATCTGGATTACTCTTATGTGAGCTTCATGCCTTACCACCAGATCGGCCTACTTTGCTATGTGACAACAAAAGTGCCTTATTTATGACTCAGAGTCCGGTTTCTCATAAGCGAGCAAAGTATATTGACTTAGATTATCACTTTATCAGGGAGCATATTAATTCAGGGAAACTTTACACGAAGTTTGTTCCGACCAATCTTTAAGTGGTGGACATTTTTTACTAAAAGTCTTCCGCATCCTCAATTTGAGAAATTCCGTACTATGTTACGTCTTGGGCCGCCACCTTGAAGGGGGTATTAGATAAAGATTTGTAAAATATTTATCATTTATTGTGTATCTCCTTAATTATAGGAGAGTTTGTTGTAATTCTTTGGTTATAAAAAGTTATCTTCCCTCATTCTTGATGAGGTTGAACTATTATCATCTTATACACTACATATTGAACAATCTTTACCTTATTGCTTATTCAAACAAAGGCCGGTTCAATGTTTTTGGTGGCCTAAAGTAAAATAAAATTTTGAGGCCCTTTTCCATATCAAGTGCTTAACTATTAAGGTATAAACCAACGTTTAACAACATCAACAGAATCAAGTGTTTAACTATTAGCAAATTAAGGGCATAAATTATCACTCAAAATCAATATTTTTAACAACTATTACCTTCAAGCAAAACCAACTAATAGAATAGCAAGCAAATTAGGCAAAACTAGGATAACTAAGTTCTAAAAGACCATCTCTACCAAAAGGTTAACTGGAAAAATAATAAACTAAGTAGTCTAGCAAAAAAATCGAAGCGATTACCTTCTACTTCAGACCTGCAGATTTGATGATATTACACAGGTTGGCGGAACATTGATGAACAGTTTTAAGTTATTACACAAAAGTCATTACGAAACCAATTCAAAGCTATTGCATACAAGTGATGAATGATCAAAATTACCAAAAGGGTAATTAACAAAATTGAGAATAAAACAAATGACTTTTTCGTTAAATTGTAGTGCCGTTTCATTTTTCAAAGGGAGTCGCTTTTTAATTTTCTTGAAAGACCTAACTTTGACTTTTGGGCCTACAAGCAAACACAACTACCACATCCTTTCATTTAGTTAACCCAAAACAATCAGCACAAGCCCAAAAATATAAATATATATATGAAAAAAAAATCCAAGATGAGAGGCCCTAAAAGTTGGTGGCCCTAAGTTAATGCCTCATTTAGCTTGCACTAAAGCCAGTACTGATTCAAACATCCACATTCAGTAAGTTTAAACATTTTAAAACTTGGTCTAGCTGCATTCCCCTCAAAGTCAACCGTATCTACATGAATCACCTTTCAATTTATATCTCTTATAAAATGCAGCCTCACATTCATAGGCTCTGATCCCATCACTCCCACTTACTAATTATACACATAAATCCCCTTTCCCGCTTACCTGCTACTTTAATTGAATAACCACCACAAGTGGCCTAGTGGTGGAGTGACTTGGGTTCTCCAATGGAGACCCAAGTTCAATTCCCATTAGTGCCACTTTGGTGGCCACCGACACCCGCTTTAAAGCCGGACCGAGGACACTCGAGGTCTCGGGTTTGAAACATGTTTCTTACCCCTCTTTGATGGCTATGGGTATTTGCCGCCAGGGATCCTTGTCGGGTGGTGAACTGGGAAGGGAGATCCCTTCCGCGGTCAGGGGTACCGTGCAATTACCCTTTTTTAATTGAAATAAGAAAAGATATAAGCAAATTTTATCAAACATTGACTTACTTGCAATTCTAATGCCTTTTGAAGTTTCTTGATGACGAATTTCATGGTTGGACGCTTGGATGAAGTTTCTAACAAACATCCACATGCAACTTCTGAAAATGTGTTGAAAGAACTTTGATTGGGCCATCTGTTTAAAGTAAAATTGCAATCAACATCTTCTTTAAACATTTTAGGATCTAGCAATTCCTTTAATGTTCCCTCATTGTAGCGCCGCCTTGCAATAGGTGCAAGGCCCATCTCATTTTCGGCAATGTAACGATAATCATAGGCCATACTCCCGGATAGGACCTCAAATAAAACTACTCCGAATGAGTAAATATCAGATTCCTTTCTATACTTACCCGTTTTCAAATATTCTGGATCGACATAAACCGTTGTCCCAACGATTTGTTTTGAAGATATAGTTACGGGTTGGAATTTCGAGAGCCCAAAGTCAGCAACCTTTGCATTCAAATTTTTATCTAATAAAATGTTATCACTCTTTATATCTCGATGAATTATCCTAGGTTTTCCCTCCATTTCGGTGTGAATGTAATCAATTCCATGTGCAATACCAAGGCAAATGTGTATTCTTTGCGCCCAAGTAAGATTATGGCTTCCCAAATAAGCACTAAGGCTTCCTTCAAAAGCAAACTCATAAGCAAGAATCATTTCATCAGCTTCTCTAGAAAAGCCAAGAAGTGACACTACATTCTGATGCCTACAATTAGTAAGCAATTCAATTTCCGATAAAAACCCTTGTTCATATTTCTTGTCTTCTCCACGGAAAATTCGTTTTATAGCGACAAGTTTGTTTATCTTGGGAAGTTCATCTTTACACTTTCCTTCCAGTGATGACACACTTTTAATATCTGGAACATCGAGTCTAGCTCTGTACACTTCACCATACGCGCCATCCCCAACGTAGTAGCGGTTATCGAAATCGTCTGTGGCTTTCGTTATTGCGCTTAGCGAAATCCTCAAAAAATCCACCTACAACATTATGAGTTAAGTGAGAAGGGGAGCATCGGAGCATGTACATCAATTGTGCAAGTTAATAAGAAATATAATAGGAATGGGTATCTTTATAGACATTAAACTAAGTGAGAAGGAGAGTATCTGTGCATGTAGATCAATTGTGTAAGATAATAAGAAATATAATAGAATTGGGTATCTTTATAGACTTTGAAAAATGACCAAAAGTTTATTCAAAGTTTGGTTTATTGTAATTGGCATTTATTTTGTTAAATAAAAATTAACTTATTTAGTTCCATGATATAAATTTAAATTAAATGAACTTTAAACACACTAAAAGAAAATCATATATGTTTACCATAATCACCTCAAACTAATTAAAAGAAAGTAATTACCTTCAAAATGTTGAATGGTGTACCTTCATGTGGAGCCATCGATTGTCCCTTTAATACAGATTACCAATATGAAAATTAATTAAATTATTAAACATTAAATTAATAATGAGAAAAGGATGAAAAAACAAAAGCAAAGGAATGTACGTACAAGATTTGCATGTTCACATTGAAGATCCCATGCCCCCTGAAGACCTTTAAGAATCTGATCCATAGTTGGACGCTTCTCAAATTGTCGATTCAAGCAATTATAAGCTATACCTTTGAATTGTGCTAATGATGGTGGGTTAGCTTGTTCCATTAAATAAGGATCAATGATCTCATCTATCACTCGCACATCCTTATCAATAATCTTATCTATCACTCCCCTAATAACATCATCTACCTTAGTTTTACTACTGGTCGGATATGATGATGACGGTGGTGGTTTCCTCCCACAAAGGACTTCAAGCAATAACACACCAAATGAGTAAACATCATATTTAGGTGTCATAATATCGGTGTTGAAGTAGTGAGAGTAGAGAAGGCGATGCCTCCAACTTTGAGGATATTCTGTGGAAAGTTCAAAACCATATATCTTTGGTTCCCAATCTTTATCTAAAAATATTTTAGAGCTATTGATGTCGCAATGTACGATATATGAATGGATGTAACTCAGTGCACGTGCAACACCTAAACATATTTTAAGTCTTTGAAGCCATGTGAGACTTGGATCAGTTAGATGTTGGTCAAGAGTTCCGTGAACTGCTTGCTCGTAAACGATGATCTTTTCATCATTCTCATCATTGTACCCTAAAATAGAAATGATATTTTTATGTTCAAGTATCTTGACTGTTGAAATCTCCTTCTGTAACTCGTCTCCTTGCCCATACGTACAATCTAACTTCCGTACCATAAAATGCATCCAGTCCTCGTTCCAGAAGAGTTTACCTTTGTACACATTTCCTAACGCACCTTCCGTAATGAGATTTTTATCAGAAAAATCGTCGGTAGCAAGTGATATCAGTTGAAGCTTGAATCTCTAAATAATCGTCATGAAAACAAAATTAGGGATATATATGAAAATGTTACTTTTTATTGTTTTGAAACAAAAACAACATTATTATTATTATATTTAATATACAAGTAAGAGATTATGTATAAGAGGGATTTTTTAGGCAAAATGTTAAAAACTAAACCCCCAAAAAACCTAAAAAAATAAAAAAAAACATAAAAAAAAAAATTTGTTAATATTTTTTACATTAAAATCACTACTTTTAGTAGCCAAAAAAAATTTTTTATTCTTTTTTTTTTTTGCTACTAAAAGTAGCGATTTTTTTTATAAAAATATTAAAAAAAAATTGTGTGTTTTTTATGTATTTTTGGTTGTGTTCACATTGGTTCTCACGGTTCTCGCAATAAAGGGTGGTTCTTAACGGATCCTTCTCTTATATATATATATATATACACACACATATACATATATATGTATATATATATCTAGGGTAGGGTTCATGCGAGAACAACTTTTATTGTGAGAAATGCGAGAACGAATGTGGACATAACAAAATAAAACCACTACACCACCAAAAACCTAAAAAAAATCTAACCCCCCCCCCCCCCCACCCCCCAAGCCAAATGCTAAAATCTAAACCACACAAAAACTTAAAAAAAAAACTAACCCCCCCCCCCCCCCCCCCAAACCGAAGCTAAATGCTAAAAACTAAACCGTAAAGCTAAACCCCCCAAAAAAACCTAAAAAAATCTAAAAAAAACATAAAGAAATTTTTTTTAATAAAAATCGCTACTTTTAGTCTCCAAATTTTTTTTTATTTTTTTAATAAACGAAAAGTAGCAATTTTTATTAAAAAAATATTTTTAAAAAATTGTGTTTTTTAGATTTTTTTAGGTATTTTTGGTTGTCTTCACATTGTTTCTCACGGTTCTCGCAATAAAGGCTGGTTCCTAACGGATCTTTCTCCTATATATATATATATATATATATATATATATAGGGTCGGGATTTAGAGAAAACGCTCAAAAGTGTGATAACGGTGAGAACGCTTATCGATCGTCCGATCAAAACAATCTATGGACTAGATTGGCGCGGTGGCATTTTCGTAAATAACATTAATTTTATTACGTGGACGCGCTTCATTAAGGGTAAAAGCGTCTTTTGACTACTCCAAACAAAACGCCATCTCATGAAAATAAAACGGCAAAACAAAAATCACACAGCATTGTGCTAAAAACGCCATTAGATATAAAACGCCAAACTTAATTATAGTAAAATCCCGCCAAAAAAACTGCCAAAAAAATCCTATATATACAACAACTCAGACCTTCAATTAAAAAACACAAACAAAAACCCCAAACGCCATATTTAATATATACCATTCGACTGATAAACGCCAGAAACCCCAAACATCAAATATATTGCTGCCAAT